>JALQBC010000052.1:959-235746 GCA_023375675.1 Cytospora piceicola
CTCACCTCTTAATATCCCTACTTCCTACCTTCTAATATCCCTACTTCCTAAGTCCTAACCTCCTTACTCCTTACCTCTTAACTTCCTACCTCTTAATATCCCTACTTCCTACCTTCTAATATCCCTACTTCCTAAGTCCTAACCTCCTTACTCCTTACCTCTTAACTTCCTACCTCTTAATATCCCTACTTCCTACCTTCTAATATTCCTACTTTCTAATTCCTAACCTCCTTACTCCTTACCTCTTTACTTCCTACCTCCTAATATCCTTACTTCCTACCTTCTAATATCCCTACTTCCTAAGTCCTAACCTCCTTACTCCTTATACTCTGACCTCTTCACTTCCTGCCTTCTAATATCCACTAGGTTGCCAAAGCTCGGCAGCTTCCCTTTAACGGAGTCATCTCCCTCTGGAGCACGATGGCGGTTGCCCTGTTCGACCCAGCGAGCAAAATTCTCTATGACATCATTAATGAGACCCCAAGCTGGAGCCGGAACACTTAGACCCTGGAGCGAGTGTTCCAGGCACATGAGCCTGCAGTCTTTGACGAGCCAGGGGAGATCGACTTGGGCTTCTTGGTCAAACCAGATGCTGGTAGCACGTCAATCACGACACACAATTACAAGGCATTGCTGAGTGTCGATGGCAAGATTCTCGGCAACCCTGACCATGACGCCCTGCAGAATGTGGCGCTCCCCGGCGTCCGGTCGAAAGACTCTTTGGGCTTCTTCGCCAAGTTCATACATCCCCATGGAACTATCCCTGGGTGAAGATCAATGTTGTCCAGTGGCGCAAGGTCCCCTGCACTGCTGAGTACACGATCAAGCATCTTGGTGCGGTGTCTCTTGGTATGAAGCTTCTTGCAAAAGAGCCGCAGTGCCGGGTCCTCGATGCAGATGCCGCCGCCAAGTTGCTCGAGGTCGACAAGTGCAACTCGGGAATATATGAGTACGAGCTCACCGGCACCCCACACTGTGCTTTCGACCCGTTTCTCATCGACAATGAGAACAAGGTTTCCCGCCGCGTTCGAGAAGAGATCGAGCGAATCCAAGACCGCATTGATAGCAAGAAGTAAGTGGACATGCGTATTGTGATTAAAGTTCGGAACACGGACACAGAAAACGATCACTGTCTAGCGAACATCCAGTTAAACCAGGATGCTTAGTATCGAGATCAATCGGATCCGATAAAGTCTTACTTCCTGCATTCTCCCACCAAGCAGATTATGGATGCCGGTACGGTTTCAAAGGGAGACGACTGTCCCCTGGAAGCACAACTGCCTGCAAATACTCGTTTTCCTAAGATGAAGTCATACTCGGTGACCCACGTGGTTGGTAATTACCGTGAGAAGGATGTACGAAGGTCACGATAAATAGTATGGTGGGCGAGATAGGGGAATAATAGAGACAATAGGCAAATGGGTGTAAGTCCTTGATATTAGAGGTAATAGTTTAGGTGGTGCCTGAAGGAAGGGAAGGCCCCTATATATAGTTGTTTAGGCAGGTCGACCTGAGGGCATTTAGGTGACCTGGTGGGCCTAATATTATTAATTATCTAGATTACCAGAATCTTCGATATAGCCTCACAAAGGAGTGCTAGGATCGTGTCAAGTTGAAGCTGGAGGAGCACGGCAATGCCAATGTCTGCTTTCCTGATGTAACCATCATGGGTGACAACAACTTCCAGGTGAAAGTTTATTATGTGCTCGCGCCTTGTAAACAAACAACAACCTCCCTAACGGAAGGCAATTGGGTGAGGTATTTGGAACCCCGTGTGGGTTCAGATCCAGACTTGTAGGACTGTGAGTGGATTTGTGAGTTTGTCCTGGATATTTCACGTATCAGTGATTGGCACCCCTATGTCGGGGATTCGAATACGGTGTGATCTCGAGAGTCAAGACTAGCAAAAGAGCGACAAAATATTGAAAGAAAGGAGACCAACTGTTCTATGGGTGGCTTAATGACTTAAATGCATAAGATATAGACAATAAGATGGGCGTGCCGTTCTGACCTTGGCGAGTCCTAAGTCCTCTGATGTCGCCTCAAATGGGGAAGGGAGGTGATCCTAAAAGAGGCAGTCGTGAACGAAAAGTTCCATATTGAGGTACGCCATAGTGGAAATGTAACCATATCTGGAGACATTTCCCCATAATACGGAATTGGAATCTTTGCTAATACTTGAACTGTTTTCTTTGCTTCGACTGCTCCCTACTAAACATTTGAACGTATGTACCGCCTTCACTTCTCATCTCCCAACTACATGACTGTGTGCCACAACATGTCGGAGTCTTTCAAGATATGAATTACTGAGATTGTGCTAGCACATCTCAGCCTGCCTTGTGTCTCGACATGATGGTCAATCTGACTTGTTCAACTTTCACCCCCGCCCGTCTCTCCTGATTTCCAGGTAGTTCTTCATGTCGACCAGTTGACCTCCTGCTGCTCCTGACCCAGAGGGTTGCGATTGCGTGTTTATGGAGTTATGGAGTCCGCAACCTCGCCCGCAGACAGAAACATTACTTAGACAGCGACACCAACACACGGATTACGTTGTATCGGACTCGTCTTCTTTCTTCTGATGCTGCACAAGGCACATCTCATGCAGGTGATCACGACGCCCATCGGTGTAGCATCATTACCTGCATAATATATATTGCGGAGAGCGTATCTGCGACCGCAGGAGCAGCGGGTCATTCCACCGGACCACCTTCAGACTGGTATAGGCGAACCAGAAACATGTGCCGAGGGTACCGTGGCACTTGATGTTCACCGAGTAGATCGCAAACAACCGTGGGCCAGTGCTGTACAATGAGGAGCAGCTCGCTATCGAAAGTCACCCAGGAGTGCTCTGGCCTGTATATATCCTTCCCGGTATTGATAGTCAATTCCAAATTCTTACAAACCTTGCGAAGAAGTGATAGGTATGTACCTCGACTCCAGATCGCAGTAGCTTGACCCGAGGTCAAGTTTGTTTCAGATCTGAGCATCTCTCATTGGCTTATCATGTAGTATAACCAAGTACGTCGATGTGCTGAGGTAGTAGTCTGCATATCTGCCGCACGCGACTCCTCATACCTGTATGTATGTATGTATGTAAGTATATACATCCATGTCTCGGTTTGTGCCATACATGCGTACAACTTGACCGAGTCCATGGATTTGTTACCAGATGTATTTAACCATATAATCCACCCTTCCGACTAGGGGAGATCTGAGTTCCCGGGCATCCTCCAATCTCCCGATGAAGCGCACGTATGTAGAAGGTCCGAAGGTTTGATATTGAAGTCCTTACCTCAGCACTTCCTGCCCTCCTTTACTATCAAGTAATTTTGCTTCACTGGAACCCCAAGGCGCTCGAGATTCAGGATGGGGCGTCGAGACTGTACATTGTCAGACCAAAGCTTTTCAGGTGGGTTTCCGAGACCGTAGTCGCGCGAGATCTCATTCTTCGCAAGACGCGGGCAGTCATATGAAACACGATCTGTATTTTATTATGCTATGATAATATTATTTCGCTCTACACTTTGATCTGAATGGCAGGCTATCTTCGGCTTCATCTTTTTATCGAACCCTGTCAATTCCAGCGAGAAATAAGTGACGAATTTCTGGACGGCGGTGCGCTTGCCATTGATGGGCGCCGACAAGGTAATGTCCATATCGCCGTTGTCAGTGCTGCCTGTGACTCAGGGAGGGATGATTACGGCCGATAATACTGGTTTCCCTGTTGATTATGATATGCCGGAGGGTTTGTTGTCACACAGCGTCCAGAATATCGGGAAAATACGGCTTCATGTGGCATTATAGATATGAATACACCCCTATTGGGATGACTTTCAGGTGGACGCATATGCAATAACCCTAACTAGATGGTTAGTTTGCTACCAATAGATAGCACGTGGACGACGCGATCTGAGACTCCAACTCAAGGTATAAGGAAAGCGAAGACGGGTACGATAAGTTGACTTGCTAAGTGAGTTGTTAAGAACACATGAAATATCAACTATCATGTGTCCATGTGAAGGGAGGATTTGGCTACCTTCATTCCGTTTACAGCCTTTATATAAATTTGTAACAACAATCAAGATAGTTGAATAGTTGGAATTAATCATCAGCCTCTACGTCTACTCTACCAAGCTGGGAGGCCAACAGTGCTAAGACCTAATCAATACAGCATGCCGTCCAACTTCCTGCCAGCTTACTCGGATACCACTGTCAAGGAACGCTATGTATTATGTTTTATATGGCAAACATATTGTATCCAGCCACCGCCTTTCAATCGAGGAGTATCTCAGTAACTCGCCTATGCCTCATGTCCCATCAAGCTGTTCCTGAGCTTGTCCAGAGCATCAGCTAGCTCCTCTCTCACATCATGCGACCACACCCAATCCATCCTCTTCAGAAGTGTCTCCCTGATCTTGGCCTTATCGGTTCCAAACTCAGGGTGCTCCAGGTCATACAACTTACCAGTCTCCCTTGAGTCCTCAACCAGCCGCAGCGTTCTCTCTCGGCGACTGGCATCGAACACCCTGAAAGCTGCAGGAATGGCCTTTCCAGCATCAACGGTCTCTCCCGACAAAGCCTCTGAGAGCAGGTGGCCCAGGATGAACGAGTCCTCAATGGCCATGCCAGCGCCGGAACCCTTGTGCGGCGTGGTTGCATGCGCGGCGTCTCCGATGAGGCAGACGCGACCGTCATCTGAGACGAAGGTGGAAGCGGGAACGTGGTTAAAGAGCGCCCAGATATCGTTCTTTTGCATCATGGAGATGATTTTGGTCGCGGTTGATGACCAGCCTGCAAAGCCCTCCTTCATCTTGTTGTGATCGGCCTCGACAACCCACCTCTCGTCTGTCCACTCCTTTGCCGAGGAGAATGCGACAACTGCATTTAATTTTATCAGTCTCAAACCATACCCACGTGATTGGGTCTAATGTGGAAGAGGAAGGCTCACCATTCATAAGCCTGCCCTTTTCAACAGCAAAAGTCAGGATGTGTCCATGGCGGCCAAGGTACATTTGCGAATTCTTTGCGACGTCCTCGCCCAGCACGCTCACAGCTTGATCCATGGGGATCAGTCCCCGGTAGCAGAATTTACCGCTGAACACGGCGTTGGCAGCCTCGGGCTTTGGTGTCCCTGCCAGCAGCGTCTTACGAATATTAGACTTGATACCATCGCAGCCAACCACCGCATCGTGGACCGTAGTACTCCCATCCTTGAAGTGCAGCGTCACTTTTCCGTCCCTCTCTTCGGTGTAGTGTACAACCCGTTGGCCGAACTTGGCGATACCGTCAGGGAGGTGCTTGATCAACTCGTCCAGGAAATTGCTCCTCTTCACGCCCCGCTGACCGCCCGGACAGCGCACCGTGGCAATAAGCTCTCCCCTGAGGTCCTCGGGGCCGGTTCCCTCTTCGGCCTCGACCTTGAACTTGCCATCAACACTGTCGCCAAAGCGAAAGTCGAACCATACGTCTTGCTTGGACTCGAACTGGTTGCGAGTCTCAGTCTTCTCGAAGGCGGCATAGACCTCGGGCCCGATGCACTTCATGGCGTGGGAGGCATTGGGACCGAAGGATACGCCGGCGCCAATCTCGCCAAACGCAGCCGCAGACTCATAGATTGTGACAGTGTATTTGGGCCGTGATGCAGCGGGGGACTTGGCGAGCTTGATGAGGTTCAGGGCCAGGGTCAGACCGGCGATGCCGCCGCCCACAATGGCGACGGAAGGAATGCTGCTGGAAGATGCCATGTCGAATGTAATCTCAGTTCGATGATGTTCTTTGTGGTATGGAGTGAGTGAGTAAACAAAGTGCCCGTTTAGTGTATCGGTGATACGTACAGCTCAATGTTGGTCTGAAGCAGGCGACGAGCATTGTTTTATAATATCAGAACAAGGTTGGATGATGGACCCGTCTTGTCAGAGTGGTCGGGTCCGTTTCGTGCATTCCCGCTCAAGCGAGGTCCCTATCCGTCCCCACATCATCATCTCTCTCTCTCTCTGTTTCAAAAATATCCAAACTCATGATCATAACTAAGTCCGAATCGTGTTGACGTCAGGTCTCGGTGTTAAAGTTGGCTGGTGTGCCCGGCTTAGTATTTTCTTAAGTATCAAAGTTGACATGACACATGGGTTGATGTGCCTGCACATTCTCAAAGTATCTCAAAGTCGGGATTCCTGGATTCTGGAGGGTATTATCTGCAAGTGAAGCTCCCCCAATGCCACGGATTCGGATCACAGGAAGGACACCCCAGTGCCCGGGCCCCAAGCGCCGATCCACCCGGGTAACACCGTATAAACAGCCCACAGCGTGCCTAGAGCAAAGTTAAGAACAGTGCCGAGGCCCCAATCCAAGGGAGTCTAGGACTTAGGAGGCAGCATAAGTAGAAGTAACCGGATCGAAAAGTAATTATTAGAAAAGGACGGGAAACAAACAAACGAACTATCCAACAATGGAAAATACGGGGTCAACATCCTTCTGGGCACCCGGGTAACGGCTTGTCCCGGCACTAACGGTCTTTCTGCTGCTTGCTTGAAACAACATCGCAAGCAACACCGACAAGTATCGGCAAATACACCCGGAAAATGCCCTTGTATCGTATCAACAGGTCGCATTATCACCACACCTTTCCCTTTTCGCCCTTCCTAAATGCTACTATTTTGTCGTCATAGTACAACGTAAGAACCTGAAAATATAGCAACATCTACATACTTAAGTATATATATATTATGAGTGTCACTAAATTACATATCCTTCCTGCCAGGCTTTATATACCGGATTCTTCACATGGCCCCGGTACCCCTGATCACGCGATATCTTCTCCCCTGCTTACATACAGCAGAACTGATCTCATTCAACATTTGTTCTCTAATAAAATTTCCATGGGTGGACTAGATATAGCTCTACCGCGAAAGGCCGTTCATCTGCAGCATCCATTTCCATCCTGAAGCGGAGACATACGACGTTGAACTCAGGTGTCTGTCTCCCTAGGTACTGAATGCCTCTTAAGTGCCTAGGCATAGTATTAGTATTCGTTAGCTAACTGTATGTATAGTACTATAAATTATAGGTCTGGCTATCTTCTAAGAGTAAAGTGTATAAGCTGTCCGGCACGTATGAACTTGCCTACCCTAGGGTATATTAAAAGACAGCCTCGGGTATATGCGTTAATATGTATTTAGACTACTGATATCCCCCCTTTCGTCTTCAGTTTACCCGTTCGCCCTTTTAAATACATCACTACTCTAAAGAAGCTAACTTGCCCGCCGGGTTTTAACTTGCTGGGTAAGAAGCGTACTCTTCTTGAGAAAAGCCTCAAGTGCACTGCTGTTATATATCTGTCTAGTCCTAACTTCAAGCTTGTGACGAGGTTTGAAGCCTTTAGCAATGTGAAGGAATTTTATAATAGCATGCGACATCAGACTTCATCTAGGGGTTAACCTCCAACAGTTTTCGATGTCTTACAACGTTATATAATTCAGTAGTAAGGTGTTTCATGCTCGAATACTTCCAATACGCTAATATGTGTACGTGGCACCTGGGCAGTATCACAAGAGCTTTGCGGTCAATTTATGTGTTGCCTTTCAAGTCTTCGTCGGTACCTCACATAGTCCACATAATGATGTGAACACCTCCAGGGCTTTGCTAGCCTACTTTTCTCACGTGTATAGCTTTTATTGAAGCAGCTATGATCGATACATTCTACTTTGAGATTCTTCGCTGTTCGTTCAACAACACCACCTTCTGCCCCCCCCCCCCCCAAGGCCACATCAAAGACCTCCTTGTCCACAACGTCCGACGTCGTAGCACCAATGCCACTCATCCCTCCGAGCCAGCCAGCCATTGGTCCTGGGTGGGAACACCTCTCGATATCCGCCAGAAGATCCGGTGCTTTGCTGTCATAGAGTACAACCCAGAGATCACGTACGACACCGAAAAGACCCGGCCTATCGAGTTTGGGGTCGAGGACACAGGTGAGACTAGGTCTGACAGAAGAACCGTCATTCAACTTGCTGGTCGTCAACAAGGAAATCCATAACAATGTGGCAGACATCGTTTTCAGAAATCTCGTCGTCAATGTGGGGGAGGGGGGAGTCAGGTTTTCTTGTGTTCTACAATATCGAAGAGGAGGGCATCGACGTCTCTGAAGACTCCGACGATCCTCACAATCCAGCAGACCCAAGACACCCAGGACACTCCTCGTTGGTGGCGATATCGCCTGCCGAAGCTTGCCCATTACTTCATTTGGCGTCTTCGAGACCTCCATGTCCGATACAACGTAGGTTACTGCTTCCCCGAGGGTCGTTAACTGGGAGCCTAGCCTCACCTTTCATGGTGTACGCAAGGGCAGTGAGATTCACAGCCTCGGCATATTGAGGGCCACGAGCTTCTCGGCCTCCTCAAGAATTGCGGTCTCACCTTCGAGTTTACCACTGACTTGAGACCCACCGATAATCACTGCTTTCGAGGCCATATCTGCGCTGCACTTGACACCGTCTTGGAGAGCCTGTCTCTGTTTGCGACCATCGAGACGGTCACTATTAATCTCGGCAAACCTAATGCCAGCACACATGCACTTGGCACCAGGACCAGAAGACCTTGAAGGCTCGAAAACTGGGTTTCGCCGAAGACGATACAACAACGGCCAGTAATTTGGTCCTCAGGAACACCCGACTTCTCGCTTCACCACTACCAGGCTACTACCAATATTTACGCTCGGTTGGTAGCTAGAATGTTTGGCAACGGGGGCAGTCCATGGCCCCACTGGAAGGTCCATCTGGTGGATCGGAACAAGACTTACAAGGCGCTTGAAGAGAGGCAAGTAGAAATAAGCTCTGTTGTCTGGGGTATGACCAAGAGTGGCAATTGCATCGCTTTGAAATGTTGGTGAGGGCTTGGTCTGTGTATAGTGTGAGCGACAGGCCTACATATGTAGAGGACGAATACGCTGCTCCACCATACGTCAACCCACTGACCCCATGTGTGAAGACAATCTCTGTATCATCAAAAGAAAATTGAGGTGAACCTTGCTAAAGAAATAATCATGGGTCGGATGTTTGGCTTGTGCATGTGGTCACCATCGAACCTGAAGGTGAGGTGTAGGTGTCAGATCTTTGATGGCTGAGAGCTCCAGGGCCCTACATAAAAATAGGCACTGTAATATTCAGTGGGTTGGCCAAGCAGTCAGCAGCATTTGATTGGATAATGGGTACTAGGCCCGCCTCAGCCATAGCGCGCCACCAACCCATTCTCGGGAGTCGGGCAAATAAGTTGAGATACGGCTGATCCACGACTACCAGGCCGGACCAACTTCACACCCGCGGGTGTGGGTCGCCCTGCCTCTGGTTGTTCCGTGGAATGCCTCCATGTATGCAATCAATCCATCCATCCATACTCCATCCATGATAATGATGGTGATAACCTTGGAGGATTGGCTGACCCAAAGCCCGTCCCAAGTGCTGAGACCTCGCCACAGTACTGGCAGACATGGAAGATAAAATGGTCGACCATCCTCCACGATGGAGATGCTCTTTGCTAAACTGACCGACTTACTTGACTCCAGGATTATCATACAGCATATATACCCACCGGATACTGCCTCGAGACAATGGCCACCCTCCAGCCCCAAACAATCCTCTTCCTCGGTGCAACAGGCGGTTGCGGCTTCAGCACCCTGCGGCGCTCCATCGCAGCAGGCCATACCTGCATCGCCCTCTGTCGAACACCCTCGCGCCTCACCGACAAGCTCCCCGAGTCGCAGCGCAATGCCCCCAACCTGCGCATCGAGAAGGGCAATGCCCTCGACCAGTCCGCCGTCGCGAAGTGCCTGGTCCATCCCACAGAACCATACAATCGGCTGGTCGACGCCGTGGTGTTCACGATCGGCGGTGTCTTCCAGTTCGGCAAGTTCGCAAATGACGATCCACACGTCTGCGAGAACGCCATGAAGACCCTCCTCTCTGCCATGAGCGACGCTCGCAAGATCGCAGGTGGTGGTGTCACAGGGCATCCCAGGATCATCGCCATCAGCACGACGGGCCTGTCACCCCACGGTCGTGACTTCCCCTTGAGGGTCTGGCCTATATATCACTTCATGCTGAAGGAACCACACGCGGACAAGAAGGAAATGGAGACGCTACTGGTAGAGAGCGGCGAGGCATTCGTGATTGTGCGGCCGAGCTTGCTGACGGATGGGGACGACGAAGAGATCAAGAAGAGGAGGCCCATCCGCGTCGGGGTTGAGAACCCGAGAGCAGGCTGCTTGGAGAGCAAGGAGGTGGGCTTGTCGATCACAAGGGAGGATGTGGGGAGATGGATATTCGAGGAGATATTGAGAGCTGGTAATGCAGGCGGTGCGAAGTGGACGGGGAAGGTCGCGAGTCTCACGTACTGAACGGGGAGTTGTTTCAAAGCTCTTGTATCGTGAGCCTGGAGCGAACCCAACCTGCCCAGCCGCCCTCTCCCCGCCTTCCCCCTTTTCCCCTGCTTTTACTTTTGTCATTTGGGTTGTCTTGATCTTTAGGGCAGAAGATACCTAGGTAGTTAGTTACTTTAGAGCAAATGCATAGACTATGGTTGTTAGGTTGCTGCCGAGCGGTGATATGAGGCCGGTTCTGGGGCCGATTCTGGGGCCGATCCCGGGCCCGATGTGCATCTCCTTTATCGTGCCGGTGCTGCTCCGGAAGTTATTTCACCGAGCGTACGACTGTCAAACTGCAACTGCAATTGCGACTGCAACTGCAACTGCAACTGCAGGTGCTGTTTAGTACCGACACCGTTTCCAATTCACTTACAGCCAAAGTCGTAGCACGTTCAGAACGGTGACGTGACCACCGTTGGTTGTTTCTAGACTTTGGTTCCCATCATTGATCCATCTCAGACGCCAAAACAGCTTTGGAAGGAGGCAAGTGCAAGTATGTACCAGACCTCACGAACATCAAACACTAAACACCAAACACTAAACACCAAACACCAAACACCACCGTCAATCTCACCTTCTTACCACGATCTTCACGATCGTTATTACCCACAGCCAGCCTCCCTCCTCACCTTCACCTCACAGGGTTCCATTGACTCGCGAGTCGCGCTGCTAATTACTACCGAGGTACCTAGGTAGGCAGTTGACACTAGCAAGTACTTGCTGGCCGTGGTTTAACCGCCAGACCACTCGTTGGACATGATGGGCTCCGACGTGGGGTGCAGCCAGCAGGAGAGTGCAGTCAAGAAGGTGAGTGGTACCGTGCTTGGCATTAATCTTACCCCGATCAATCTGGGGTTCGAAGCAACCTTGGAGAATTAAGGTTCGAACTAGAAGAAAGTCGCGCGGAGCACGAGGTGCCCTGGGATACATGCAGGTGCCATCTGGGCATTGCAAGGGTGCAAGTGACTGCCCAGATGTCCTGCATACACAGTAGCAGCCCCCCTTTCCCTAAGAAGCTATCGCTACGTCTGCTTCCGCATGGCCACTTCCAACAAGTATCTACCTAGGTACTTAAGTATTTACTCATGGCACCGACTGCTTTTCCCCGGTCATTTCCCCATATCTGCAGCACCCAAGCACCTCCAATCTGTCACCACATACCAGTCATACATAACACCCAATGTTGTCCAAAATAATTTACACCATCCTCACAGCTGGGCTAGGTGCAAATGCCCTTGTCGGCAAGAAGCCAGACTGTGCTGACCATGCTGATGTTAACAAGGTCTTGATCGGCGGTGGCCCCTCGGGCACCATTTCAGTAGCCGACTTTGACGGTTCCAGTTTCGACATAGTGGCTAACAATACCATTGCTGGCACATCAGCAAGCTGGCTGCTCTTCAAGGAGCCAAATCTGCTGTATGCTGTTGATGAGAACGGCAACACTACCAGACTCTTCCATGCAAGTCGATTTCCTTGTTACGCCCCGAGAAGAAGAAGCAAGAAGATTAAAAAGACAGCTGCGCAGAGGCTGATATATGATATCTACTAGTTCGACCCGGATACCAACGAGCTGAAGCTGGTCCAGAATGCTACCGGATCATCAGGCGTCGTGTTCCTCGAATTCAACAAGGACAAGACGGTCATGGTAGGCGCGGCATACGGCGAGGGCACAGTTGATGTATGGGACGTTTCCGCTCCTGACGGGACCTTGAAACTCCTCAAGGAAATCTCCGTCGGTGGCACACTTGGCCCCGTTGCTGGCCGTCAGGACAGCCCTCGTAAGCACTTTCCTGTGCCCCCTAGTGAGACTCTCAAAATCCACGCTCAGTCATTGACTTGAAAGCACAGATCCCCATCAGGCACTCCTCGACCCCAGCGGGCGTTTCTTCGTAGTGAACGACCTGGGTACCGACTCCATCTTGGTCATCGACAGCAAAGCCGACTTCAACATCACGAACCGGATCACCGTCGAGCCAGCAGGCAATGGTCCCCGCCACGGGTCTTTCTACCCATTGGGGCCCGGCAAAGCCACCCACTACTTCCTTGCCAGCGAGATGGCGAGTCTCGTGAAGGCATTCGAGCTGACCTACACCGACAAAGACATTGGTCTCGATTTCAAGGAGATCCAGTCCCTTTCCACCTTCGGAGACGACTTCCCACCGGCGAATTCCACGTCAGCTGCGGCGGGTGAGTTGGTCATCAGCGCAGACGGCAAACACCTTTACGTGTCCAACCGACTCACCGGGAACGTTACGGACAGCATTTCCCACTTCTCCGTCGACATACACAATGACAAGCCCCTCGCCTTTGTGGACCAGATCAGCTCGGGCGGTATTCTGCCCAGAATGTTCAGCCTGGCTGTGGATGAAAGCTTGCTGTTTTTGACGAACCAGGATGGTGAGAACGGACTGCTGGCGTTCACGAGGGATACAGACACGGGCAGCTTGGCTGAGAAGCCTGCTGCGAGCGTCACGCTGGACGTGTTTGGGGCGCCGACCTTTGGACCGCAGTTCGTGAAGGAGGTTCCTGCTAAGAGGAGGAAGTGATGAGGTCTCATTCCGGTGACCGAGGTTATTAGCACAGCACGAAAGCTCGCTTAAGCAGTATTACACGGTGTTTCAGGCAACTCGCAAATTTCCACAAAATCCTTCTAATAGACAGACGGAACACGCCGCTAGTCAGCAATCACGGAGGGCATTCAATGTCCAGGTAAAGAAGCAAGTACCTGGACAGGTGTGTATTCTGCGAGATACCGGGAGACTCCTACGCCAATGCCAATCAATGATGCTGGTTAGTTGCCATTCACGGGTATTTATTTGACTCTGAAATCCAAAAGCGGAGTTTGTGTCTCCAATAGCAAGTCCCAGAGTCCGCTGCCGGATAAGCGTCGATATGTTTAATTAACTTTCTGCTGTCCATAAGTCACAGAACTTAGTAGTCGCCTGCTCTTGCCGCACTCAGCCGATGACGGAGAGACTTACCCGGTAGCATCAGCCCAAAATAAGAACTTCAACATTATATAATATGCACCTTCTTCAACCCTCCGCAAGCCACATGCATATCAAGACTTATTCTCCTCGCATACTCGTCCCAAGATCCAGACCATCCATTCAGCCAAGCCGTCAAGATGTCCTATCAACCCAAGGTTGGCGATAGCCTCTCGTCCCTCGACACCCCCTCCATGATTGTCGACCTAGACCTCATGGAGGCCAACATCAAGAAACTCATGGGCCAGCTCATCCCAACAGGGATCAAAATCAGGCCGCATCTCAAGACCACAAAGTCCGCCATTCTCGCACGTCGTCTCAACGAAGCCGGCGCGAAAGGAGGATGCGTCGCCAAGCTTTCCGAAGCGGAGGTCATGTGCGCTCTAGGCTTCGACGACCTGCTGATCACATGCGAGATTGTCGGCGCGGTAAAGGTTGCGAGGCTGGTGGAACTGTTCAGGAGGCATCGGACACTGAGAATCGTGGTCGATGAGGCCAATGCGGCGAGTGCCATCGACGCCGCGCTGGGAAAGGCCGGATATGACGCGAACAAAGACGAGGACAGGATCATGACGCTGATCGACCTGGACGTCGGTCTCCACCGGACGGGCGTCAAGCCTGAGGGCGCAATCGACCTGGCGAGACACGTCGCCGGGCTGAGGTACCTGCGACTCATCGGCGTGCAGGGCTACGAAGGGCACCTGCAACACGTCCACGGCCTCGAGGAGCGGAAGAAGCTGTGCCTCGAGAGCATGGCCACCCTCACTAGCACCGCAGATGCCCTGCGAAGAGAAGGCCACGACATCCAGGTGGTCACTACCGGCGGCACCGGCACGGCCGAGTTCTGCGTCACCGTGCCGGGCGTGACCGAGGTGCAGCCCGGGTCCTTCCTCTTCATGGACACGGACTACCGTAACGCCGTCGGGTCCTTCTACAGCAACTCCTTAACCATACTGTCCACCGTCCTGAGCAAGCAAGGGCCGCGGATAGTGACCACTGATGCCGGCTTGAAGAGTCTGACGACGGACAGTGGGCTGGCGGAGGCGAAGGACAAGGGGTACACGTATGGCGTATTAGGCGACGAGCATGGAAGCCTGAGCTGGGAGGAGGGCACGCCGGAGTTGAAGGTGGGAGATCGCGTGGAGATGATTCCTAGTCATATCGATCCGACCATCAACTTGTTTGATGTCTATTATGCACATCGGAAGGGGGTTATTGAGGAGATCTGGGCAGTTGATTCTAGGGGGAAAGTGCAGTAATTTGTAAAGGGAAATAATTGACTGGTCGGAAGTCAAAAACGTATATAAAATTTCTATATCCATCTTGAGACCATATATATCTTTAATATCACGGCAGGGTTTGAAGTAGGGATTAATCCGTATGTGTCAAGTTGTGTAAAGGCCCTTCAAAGTTTCTCTCCGGGTTTTTATTCTCTACACATAGAATCCGGGCAAAGTATGTAACTATAAGACCGCATACCTAGTCTTTGAGCGACCCTAACCATCACTCACTGAAAACGGCAGTGCTCTTTGACTCAAGGGCTGTTGTATTGGCTGCTGTATTGTAATACCTGGTGGCTTTCAAGGTTCTTGACCCTGAGCCCACCCTAGGGTACTTTGTTACGTATGCATTCTATGTATTCTGTGTAATGTACTCAATGTATTCATATTCCATCAGCTATATGCTCGACTTATTCTTGCTGGCACTGAGGAGAAGAATCGCTGTGCTTGCTGTATTGTGTATCGAACAGCCCAAGTCCTGCAATATGTCTAGATCCAGCATACCGATTGAGGTTGTTCCACGGCCTGTCGCCTCGCCTTCTGTTCGAAGAAGCCATCCATGACCACCTCAAAACAACAATGGCCCCCTCTTGACCACCTGTTGGATGACAGAGACAGACGAAGAAAGCTGACAACAGACAACATGGAAATCCCTCAAGCCCAAGCTGTCTTTCAGCAGCAGCAGCAGCAGCAGCAGCAAGAGGACGATGCCTTCGAGACCAGAAGTGATAAAACGAGTCGTGCAGGCCGTGCAAGCTGTGCAAGCTGTGCAAGTTCATGGGCATGGAAGAAGGATCAAGACGAGCATCTTAATGGAGACAAGGCCGGCTGTTGGTCTGGAGTATTGGGAAAGATCAGGGTTAGGGTCCACAGGCTTGGTATAATCTCTGCATGCTGTCTTTAACGCATAATAATCAGTTCCACGTACTCATTGGTGAACTCAGTGCAGGTCCGTCCGGTCGCTGAGATTGTGCAATGTCCACCGCAGGTATGGCCAACCAAGGTCATTTCACCTCTGTATATTCATTTCGAGCTCTGTTGTTTTCGCTGCTGAGCGCTCAGTCCTCCGTTGCATCTTCCATTTCCTCGGCTCAGTCTGCGGCTGCAGTCACATCGACGTTGGGTGAGGACAACTGGACAGTACCGGATTTCGTGACTCGTTATGGTACGAACCATACAATTCTTGAGAAGAGGCTTCTAGGACGGACTGCATGTGCTCTCGGATCGGCGCTAACTCAACCACCCTTACAATACAGCGCCAATCGTATGGCTACACTCAGACGACCCTTTTCGACCGTCAGACATACTCCAGCATGTTCGCCATACTACTCCCATGGTGCACATGGAGCCCATAGACGGCCTGCCCGAACTCGATCTGGATAATATGGCCTTGCTCAACAAGAGGTCTAACAATGGTCCAGTCGCACTGACCGCCAACGACGATATCACAAAGCTGCCCGCATGGCTTTTCGGAGAGATGCCGGATGAGTCCGGCAGGCTACAGAACGCCACTCCATGTGTTGTGATTCTGGTCGAATCCGAGAAGGACCCGCGCGATATGGATGCATTTTACTTCTACTTCTATTCATACAATCGTGGTGCCAATATTTCCCAGGCACTGCCGCCTATCAACGGCCTGCTAGAGGATTCTGACATGGACCACAATATGCATTTCGAGGATCATGTTGGAGACTGGTAAGTATCCAACTTTCATTATCCTGTGCAGCTTTCGCTGATCATCTCCGCCAAGGGAGCATAATATGGTTCGGTTTCGTGATGGGAAGCCTACTGGTATCTATTATAGCCAGCACGAGGAAGGCTCTGCTTATAAGTGGGACGATACAACTCTCTCGTTCAAATATGACCGGGTATGTTTATAGGATCATATGAGTCTGCCATCATGGATGTTGGATCTGACCTTGCTCCAGCCTCTTGTATACAGCGCATATGGCTCGCACGCGAACTACGTTTCTCCCGGGTAAGGTCACCTCGACATATCCGTCAAGGTTGTCTACCCCAGATGATTAATATATCGGCTATTCCAGAGACCACGTTCACGATGCAGTATTATTGGACCTCTGCGATGCAGGCCAGCTATGGGACCCCGTCTCCTCAGCATACTTCTATAGTCTCAACCCCGTCACTCTCCAGCTGACCCGTATATTCCCAGCTGGATCATCGGAGGCATCTGATTACACGTCATTTCTCTACTTTTCTGGACGCTGGGGCGACCTGCAATATCCGGATAACGACCATCGCCAAAAGACGGTCCCGTACTTCGGCCTCAAACGCTATGTCTCTGGCCCGACAGGTCCAACCACGAAGCAGCTTGTAAGAAAGGGGTTGTTTCCCGACAACCGGGGGAAGAAATCGTGGCTACAGTGGGGCGTCCGCGTTTTCATGTCGCTGTATCCATGCTGTTTGCGTGGATGGAGAGCTTGGGTATCAGGCACGATATTCATAGGGATACTGGTTTCCGTAGTGCTCGGGATCATATACGCTGTAAAGCGATATAGAGTAAGAAAGGCAGGGTACAAAAAGATCGACGCTGGTGCGGACGTACCGCTGAACGAGCTGGGCTACAGAGACAACGTCGCTCTACGCCGTACCGAAGCCGAACAAGGGTGATGCGTGCGGGAAACGTGTTGGTCTATGCTCAAGCTTGTCACTCCCACTGCTTGATGATGGCAGTACGGAGCTGTGTAATGGCTACCTATTAATCGATTTGGGGGAGAGGAAAGCGGCTCAAAGTACTCAGTGGAGTTATGAGATACAGACAGCCGGATGTCAACGCGCCTCGCAGGCACTCGTATAAGTAGCACTTGACCTCCCGAGTGCGATGTACCAGGGTGATCAGTAACTTGATAGCGAGAGATTCAGGTTGCTGTTGCTGTGTAACAAGAATATCGGGTAGGCGTCTGCATATCACTCGTGAGTCGTAGCCACGTCTACCCTGTCTTTGTCCCCAACTCCACGTTACCTGCTCGTCTGCTGCTTGGTCTTGGTAAACTTATGTGAGTAGGTACCTGCTTAGGTACGCTTGGGAAGTGCCCGGGCTGAGCCGGAACTGCCTGTCACTCAATCCAATTTACGACAAGCGAAGGGCTTTGCGGGTGCAATTCGTGAACGTTGGAGGATAAGTGGTATGAATACTGTATGAGAGATGGTGGTCAGCACGTGTAACCAGACTCAAATGTGCTGGGCGCTGCCACGATTAGTATTGAGTACGGATCTGTACATGCATGATAACGGATAAACCAAGATTACAAAATCCATACTTTGACAATAGCATTATGCTGAACTCCATGACCAGACACATATAGATCGTCAGATCGCCAGGAGCTATGACCAGCATTTTTGAGGCGGAGTCAAGTGGAGGGGTTCCTCCTTGACAACTCAGCCACTCAACCAATCTGCAGTATTAGCCCTGAAGTATTACGCAGAGTATTAGGTGTGATTGGGCACCTAAGTTGTTATACCGCATAGTCTGGCGAAACTGAGAATTAACCCCCCCGCTTTTATTGACTTCGCACGGACGTTGTAATCTCGCTTCTGAGCTTCCTCGACTTATCGTCGCTCCGATAAGGTACCTCCAGGGTTCAAGGAGATGTGTGGACCTACACTGACCTATAACATGTATAGGTCTTGATTGAGGTTGATGACTGAGCATGAAAAAAGCGGGGGGGTTAATTCTCAGTTTGACCAGACTATGCGGTAGTTGCATGACACTTTCCAGGAACTTGGTAGAGGATTTCGTGTATTACTCAGCCTGCACTGCAGAAGCCTCCTCCCGACGATGCCACTGCACCTAAGTACCGGACAAAGACGGGGTGGGATCGACATGCAGGACCTCCGCACATATCTATACTGTTACATTATGTTCTTGGCTATCATCCCGAAGGATTCACTCTTCTCTAGGCTGCCATTATCCCAATCCGCACATTTAACACATATTACACAGACTCAGGAGCCAACAGGTAGCTACCAGTTGACGCTTCAGATATCTCACAGCAATATCATATCATTTTACCACACCCCTGTTGATTATTATTTATCCCTTTTGACTCTGATCCCTCTTCAGGCTGTATCTATCGACTCCCCAAGTAGTTAGTACTTGGTACTGAGTATAATGTCTGGATTGCCGCCGGACACGTTGGGAGATGCAGTCGGCGTGCTCATATACACATTTATCTGCCTTCTGACAGACCTTCTTCTGATATGGTTGCTCTGGGTACATCATGAGCGTCTTGGATGTGAGCTATGCCCCCAAACTTGGAGTTCGACTGCTTCTAAATACGATTACCCAAACTTGTCTTGTCAACTGGTCTGGGTGTCTGAGTCCTTTTTTGACTAACCAAAGGCGCTGCTGCATCTTCCAAAAGATGTCGCCATGATCGCCTATTTCGCGCAAATATGCACCATCAGTAGTATCATTCAGCAGATATACCATTATACGTATGGCAATAATTCCTCATTTCCAGACATGGTTGCCACCCTGCACTACTCGAAACTAACCCGACTTGCTCGCTGCAGATACTATACCGATGTTATGTGGGCGCAGCTTCGCTATATCAAGGCCAATTATCCAAGTGCAGAGGTTATTTTCAAGAACGGCAATTTCGGATTCTTGCTGTTCTTGTCCAATATACGTAAGCTCGAGTTCCTCCAGTACTTGCGCCTATCTAAGCCCCGGGTGGGCGTGCGGTGGGGAGGGGGGGGGTGAAATTGCGATGTGTGATAATGTTCGAGCTGACATGAAAAAAAGGATACTTCTGCTACATCATGGAGTCTTCTTACCTGTTTACATAGTAAGTAATCCGAGGCACTAAGTCCGAGAAAAGAAATCCATCTTCCTTGGTGGTACCGCTGCTAATACTAAGACCACTACATTCAGCACCCTGCACATTGCCCTGTCCATCTACGGCGTCTGGGCTAGCCACCGACGCGCCGAGCGCATATATTCCACACTTAGCAAGACAATTCCCCTGATTCTAGCCGGGATTACTATTGGGCTGGAGTACACGCGAGCTGTACAGCGTAGCTGGACCGTATACATGGTTGTCGCCAACCTGCAGACGGTCGCCGCATGCACCCTCAGCATCGTGCTGATCGTAATGATACTATGGAAGTACGTCGACAGCAAGAAGCTCTGGGGGAAGATCAAGACCGGGCCGATGGTCGACGGCTCGTCCGTCAGCTGGAAGGCCTGGATCTTGAAGAGCTTGAGGAGCGGGAACTCGACTCCTCGGGCCCGGGATCGTATGCCGAAAGTCCTTCTCGACAACAGCTGGCTGGTTTGGCGCCTCTCAATTGCTATCATCCTGATCTCGTAAGTGCTCAAATCTCTCGTCATTCCACCTTGGTTTCTACTTCCCTCCTCCCGCACCACTGTCAAGATGGCCTCTCATAATATATACCTATCACGCGGCTAACCGGGACGTCCGTCCTTTGGTGCCCATGCAGAGCATTCATCCTAGCCACTGTGTTGACACAACTCCCCACGCCTGGCCAGATGGCCCTCGAGGTCAAGACCGACGCGCCGGACCTGACCGCCTCACACGCGAGGGGCAATATCGTCGGCTACATCTACGGCGTAACGCCTGGGCTAGCCATTCCCATCGTCTTCGGCCTTACGCGGCCCTTTCGGCAGACTTTGTACAAGACGTTTGTGCCCATGCGCTGGCAGAAAGGGAACCGGAGCCATGGAGAGCAGGCGAAGCAGGCATCGGGAGCCTGGGGCGCTCAGGATGATACTCCTGCCTCTTCGACTCCGGAACCCAAGCAGTCGTTGGATAGTCGTCCCGCTACTACTGAACCGGACCGTATCAATAGATTGAACATTGGCTTCCCGACAGACTCGGATGAGAGTTCGTATGAGCTGAATGTAGACATGAGTCGGCAGGAAATACCTGAAATGGCTGGTGGGAAAGACGCTAGGGTGAGGCCCGCGTCCTCAGAATCGACAGCGAGCCTTGACCCGCTACTAGAAGCTGGACCCCAAAAGGGCTGAAGGGTTTGTTGATCCTGGGAATGGTTCCTTGCCGAAGTTCATATATGCAAACAGATTTAGAGGACTTCCAACCCCCCGTAAGAGAGACAGAGAGAGTGAACACTTGTGGCGTCTGAGCGAATTTGAAACTTGGTTCTTGACCACATATGATCCTGGTCTTTTGTAATTCCCATTGGTGGAAATATATATCTACGTGAAGTTTTCAACCACCTTTCCGCGGATAGATGCCTGGGCAGGCCTCCTAGTGAAGGTCGAGACAATCTCGACCAATACAGGCGAAGGTTTGAATGTACTAGGTCTGCAGCCTATTCAAGATAGCTTCTAGACAGAGATAGCCAAGGTGGAGAGGCTTCGGCTGATACAGTTCCACGTCGTTCTTGTATCTTATGTCTTTGCTAGGAACACATGTCCTCGGGCATAGGACCGCACGGTGTTCTATGGCTATTTACGTGTAGTATCCCATGGGATGTTTCATGGCTGAGAGATGTCATGAGCAACGCCATAGAGCATGTACTCATTCCAATACTCGTAGGGCAGGCTACGTTGGAAGGATGTTACGAACCGCTTGTCCCATGTTGAATGATGGACAGATTCGGAGTCCTGCTCTCAATAAACCGTCTCAGTTTCAGACGCACCAGCTGCGTACCCCAGCGTGAAAGGACACAGGGGGCGGGAGTCTTAAGTAAAATCAAATGCCATCATCGCTTCCTGCCCAAGTGCACACGTTGCCACCGTTGATATAAAAGTACATTTGGCTGTTCCATCAGTGCCCAGTGACGACGGCGAGGCCATGATGCACACTGGGCGGGTCTCTAGCGTCAAGGAGGACTGTGTACACACCATAGTTTTTGCGGACTCTCTAAAGCTAGCCAAAGTTCATGAAGTTGTGTGGGAGGCCACAGTTACCACGATCCAGGGCTTTGAAAGCTTTACTGACTTCGATCCGAAAAATGGTCGAGCATGAAGAAGAAAGTACATGAGGTAAATGGCGCGACGTAGCAGAACACATCGCGAGGGAAGTCCTGGTTCAGTTCAGAATATTTTCAGAATTCGATTCCCCTGAGGGAGGGTATCTTCTAGACCTTAAAGCCTCAATTGCATGAACACCGATCCTACAACACCAACCAGGCAGCCCCGCGAGAAAATTTCTGCCTGCCGTACTTTCATGCGCCGTTCCATCCCATAATCTCTCTTGTTCCCATGTGCATGTGCCTTTATAAAACCGATATCGCAAATAATGAAAACCCAAGGTAGCCCACCCTTGCCATGACTGTCCTCCATGCCGGTCTTGAGCCCCATAGCCAAGCCTCACCCATGCTACCGTGAAGCAGCCAAGTCGAACTGCTGTCACCGCACGTGAGAGTATGTTTCCCAGGAAGGCACTCGGGCGTCTCCGCCGGGTAGATGGTCCATGTCGATGTCGAAGTCTTGATTGAAATGCATGGCCTCGGGCGTTGCTGGGCCTTCGGAGTTGCTGTCGGAGTCCGAACATTCTTCTGTTTCAGTCGAGCTTGAGTTGTCGCTGTCATCTTCGCTGATGCCCCCTTCACTGCAGCACCCTGAGGCATGGTGCATGGCTTTCGATGCCATCATGGCAGTATCATCCTCCACCAAGCGGAGGGGAACTCTGTCCCCTAGCACCCGGCTTTTCGGGACGATGGGAGCATCCATCTTCTCGTATATCCCTTGTAGAGACCGAAGGGATGCTTTCAAAAGATGTTCCCAGTCACCGGCCGATTTGCTCTTCTCAACAGCACTTCTCTGCTTGGTGATGACGACAGGCTTGTTGATACGCCGCCGTTTCTCTGCTGGCCGGCGCGAGACATCCGGCTGGCTCGCCTGTCTCTTGATACTGAGCACTGAACTCCGTCGTAATGGCAAGCTATCGGTCTGCTTTGCCTCATTCCATCGTAGCGTATGCTCAAGAGCATGGTGTTGGTGGCCCCACTCCTTCTCACATCCGGGATGGAGGATCATGGGGGCGGAAGGGGATGGTGAGAGCTCCATGACCAGATGGAGTATGTTGTGTATCGAGGTGGATGAGAAAGAAGTGCCTGTGTGTGTATTTGTGTGTTTGTACCGTTGAGAGACTCGAAATGTTGAGAATGCTGGAAATGCTGATGATATTGCGAATAAGAGAGAAACAGAAGAAACAAGCAGAAGCCAACCTGGGCCCTGGTGAGGGAGGACATGGGCACATATATGTTGGAACGTCGATAAGTTCGTAGGATTGCACAAAAGACCACGACTGTGCCCGTGCCATAGGGAATCTCATACCACAATTTGGATGCGACCCCCCGTCTGTCCCGCCAAACCGTCACTGGCAGGTGAGCAGGGATGTTGGGCGTGGTGCTGCGGGCCAATTGGAAATGTGAAACATGAGACTCAAACCTCTTGTTACGTCCGTACCTCCCCCATGATCTGCATGCAGGAGCCTCGTGCGCGCAGGCTGGCAGGGTACATAATATCCCGTTAGCTTGTTTCGCACTTGTCTACAGGTGTTAATTATTGAGGGCGCAAGCCACTTGGCATGCGCCGGCAGGATATTGAGATGATCTCGATCGGCCGCTCCGTGAATTTCCTGATGAGGTTCTTTCGAAATGACGAGAGATGCGGGTGTGTACTCGGCCAAGCAGTCCGTACACTACACTGTCGAGACTGTAGACCCAGCAGAGACAAAGAGAGTCAGAGGGCACATGAGTGTAGAGCCCAGCTTGTCAGTCACCCAGTGGCCCCCAAAACCAAATTCCAAAATTAGAACCGGAGATGACCCGCAACACTTGGCCGGAGACTCGGCCGATGATACTGAGGCACAGCTGGTGGGACCACCACATGTGCACACGATCCTCCTGGATGCCGAAAATTTTAACTTTGAAATGTCCATGGCGATCAAGTATCAAGTTGCGAGGCGTAATCCGGAGGCGGGTTCGTAATTATCAAATCTCGGTGCCTTGCAGGTGGGGTCATGGAGGTAAAGCACCCTTCTCGTGCGTTGCGCCTGAGATGCTGGAAATAGATGGCTCCATACTTGCTTTTTTTGTTTTGGTTGGCAACCTTGGAAGCCACGCGCAAAGCTTAGGCGGCAGAGCGGCCTGAAGCTCAAGGTGAGGCAGTTCAACCGCGGGGCGTTAAAGTCGGTCCAACATGTGGCACATGCTGATGATGATCTCCAAAGTAACATCCAAATTTGTTCTTGATCGGAGATAGCCACCAGTCTGGTGGTCAGGGTATATATATGCTTTGTCTAGACTCGGGTGTTGGCTCGTCTCTCCATTATTTTGCCCTCTTCAAGGCCCCATAGAAGTACCTAGATAGACATGTATGCCCAACGGTAGCCGGGGGCGGAGGGAGAAGGATCGAGACATGGCGATTGAGTGCCATGCCAGTAATAGAATCGCTAAGACATGACATCAGGACCTCGTGAGAATCGACGGCGGACTGAGGCGGGCGGGCAGGTGACATTGGCATGACAGTAGCCAGGGTCTCGAAAAATGAGAAAAAACCAGCGGACCGCGGTGGCGATATCTGAGCAGAGAATGCTTGCAGATGACTGATTACACGAAACATGTGTAGATTAATACGAGCGAGTGTCGTAGAACTAACTGTACTAAGTGTACGGGATTCGTATGGTCGGCATGGTTGACATGGTTGACATGGTTGAACATGGTTGAAACATCCTGACATCTTCTTCCAGTTCTACATAGAGTATGATTCCGGAAGCTCAACAGGGTTAGGGTTGGTAAGAGATGACGTTGCATGCGGGAGAAAAGGGGCAGGCACCTCACTTGCAAATGGGAGCCGTCTTTATTTTTGGAAATCGGAGGGTTGGTTCTTCCGTTATCTGCCATCTCCTGTACTGTACTGTATCTAGGTACATACTAGTCTACAGGACGCATAGGTACTTCAATCCATCATGCGACGGCTACCTAACACCCTCCCAAGGTTAACAGCTGATAAGTTACAAGTGTTTATAGCAAAGTCTGGCAAAGATCCGATGAGAAGAGAAGTGATATGATGTATATGGATTGAGAATAGAAATACAAGGGGGGGAGGGGGTTAGAAAGAGAAATAGATCTGGTGAAGAACTACTTACAGTTCTGCATTCTACATTTCAGGGACGGCCTAGAAGCCGACAAAAGTCCATCAGTTCAGAGGCTTGATTGTGCGCCAAGGTGATACTAAAGTACTAAGCTTTTTTTAGGCCCTGCCCTCACTGGGGAAAAGGGAATACAGTGGCCAAGGCACAGAGGCAGATAGATACTTGTACCCAGAATGTAGCAGTACGGAACATGTACTTAGCAGGCACAGGAAAGGTAAACCCGCTTTATGCTTACATAACGGTCCAATGATGGCCCTTCCATTCAGACGTGATGACACGCTAACCTCCTTCCAGCTGCCAGCCAATCAAAACTTCTCGTCTCACCGTCAAATGGGCCCGCCCATCTGGACTTGCTGACTGCGGACTGTAGAACTGGACTGGACTGGACTTGACTGGAGACTGTGGATTCTTCACTTCTGTCAGGACTGGAGAACACTCTGACAACTCTGGAGACACCACGCATCATTCTATCTATCAATCAACCAATCTGTCAGCCTGCCTGCCAGTCATCTTCCTGGTTGCTAGGATTCCAAATGCCAGATAGTGATCCGGCCCTCCCCTTCCAACCTTTGACCACCACATAACAATAACATACCGAAGCCATCGACAACTGCCTCCCTCGATGCACCTCGACGACACGGGCGTTGCCTAAGAGCATCCACCAACACCGCCGTGACCACCACAACGCGCCGTTCGTCTTTTACTAAGACGTCGACGTCTGGGTGGTGCCAAGTTACCAATCACTACCTTGCAATCGCAACTGCCATCTGACAAACAAGAAAGAAGAAAAGAAAAATCCTTTTAACGGACTCAATCGATATTCAACCTCCGTGCCTTCTTCCACCTATTCCACAGCGACGATCAACCAACTCCACCGCCATCGGAGGGTTTCTTTTTCCCTTTGCCGCTCGTTACCTGCACCCACCGCGAACAACGGGCAACAAGGGTTCATCACCACCACAGACGGGCTCTCTCTCGCCTCAGCGTCGTGGTCTAGGAACAAGAGTTATCAGCCTGTTGTCGGTCTGCATCGCGTCAGACTGTGGTTGTCAACACCAAGCACGCACACACCATTGCCAATCATACCCTGTTGTTGATGTCCCTCTCGGACATATAGACCTACTTCTCCATACGTCAGCAATCCACCTAACCCGACAACGGGTTCATACACCTTCCCCTCCGTCGACCATCCGCGACATCGTTCGCCATGGATCTGATCCGTCGCGCTGGGAAGGCCTTGTCACGCCCTCCCCAGCTCCCTACGGCAGATGAAAAGCTTCACAAGACGAGATCAAAATCATGGAAGTCGCGCCTCGAGTTCTTCAGGAGACCACTCCGTCTGAGGGGGAATTCCGCCGTGTCTATACCCCTCGGTGTTGTCATACTATTCCCCCTCATCATCGTCATCCTCATCCTAATCCTCTTCGTGAGGCATCCCGACTCGCCAGGGAGGATATTGATGCCAGCTGGCGCCCCTCCAGCCATAAGGTGAGTCCACTATCACGACCGCCCCTTCCCTTGACTCTGCATGCTGACCCGCGTTACCGCACAGGAAAATCAGCGAGAAGTATGACAAGGTCTTCGTAGAGGGCTGTCTCGAGCCCGACACCTCCAAGCCCCGCGCCAACGGCGCCTTTGTCGTCCTGGCCAGAAACAAGGAACTGGAAGGCGTCATTCAATCCATCAAGTCCATCGAGCGCCATTTTAACCGCTGGTACCATTACCCATACGTCTTCTTGAACGATGGCGACTTCAACCAGACCTTCAAGGACACCGTCAAGAACTTTACATCCGCCCCCGTCGAGTTCGGCAAGGTCGGCCCTGAGATGTGGGGGTTCCCCGAGTGGATCGACCCCAAGGTTGCCAAGGAGGGTATTGCGAAGCAGGGTGATGCTGCTGTCATGTATGGTGGCCTAGAAAGTTACCATGCCATGTGCAGATTCTACTCTGGGTCAGTTCAGCTTCATCCACGCGCACAAGATCGCGAAGCAGAGAAACATAGCAAGCTAACTTTGTCGGCAGCTTCTTCTACAAGCACCCCCTCCTTGCCAAGTACGAATGGTACTGGCGCCTCGAGCCCGAGATCAAGTACTTCTGTGATATTACCTAGTATGTTCCACCACCCAGCCAAAACTTCTCCTGTCCCCTATCTAGTGTCTGACCACTTCTTTCTACAGCGACCCCTTCCAGGCTATGATCGAAAACAACAAGACGTATGGATTTACCATTGCTGTCAAAGAGCTCCGTGAAACCGTCCCCAACATCTGGCGCTACGCCTCTGCCTACAAACGTATGAACAACTTGACATCCAAGGGCCTCTGGGAGATGTTTGTCGAGCCCCAGCCGGAACCGGACCCGCAAGAGATCCCTCAGGATCCGGAGACGCCTCCACTTCCTGAAGAAATATTGCGCTCCGAGCCCGGTCGCAACACCATGCCTGATATCGACCCCGAGGCGATGGAGGGCGAAAACTACAACATGTGCCACTTCTGGTCCAACTTCGAAATTGCCCGTCTGAGCTTCTTTAGAAGCAAGGAGTACGAGGACTTCTTCGAGATGATGGACCGTAGTGGTGGATTCTGGATGGAACGGGTACGTCATCTTCCTTTCTTCCTCATTGTTTCTCCTCGGGAGAGATTGTACTAACATTGCTCTAGTGGGGTGACGCGCCCATCCACTCTCTTGCTGCCGGTGCACTCCTGTCCCCACGCGATATTCATTACTTCCGTGACTTCGGCTACCGACACACCACGATCCAGCATTGCCCTGCGAACGCGCCCCTCGGGCGGCAACTTCCTCGAAAACCGTATCTCGAGAAGACGACAACCGACGAGCGAAAGCGGTTCGAGGAGGATGACTACTGGGAACACTGGGATCCATCAAAAGAGAATGGTGTTGGCTGCCGTTGCCGCTGTGATACCGACATTGTCGACGTCGAAGGCAAAGAAGGCAGCTGTCTGGCGGAATGGGTCGACGTCGCTGGCGGATGGGCCAGCCCATAGACGATCTGCATCGAGGCGGGGACCAGGAGTGTACAAATTTCACATAACCAGACTGGGGGTCTGATCACGACGGTCACGAAGGAAGGAGTTGCATGCATGGCTTGAAGCTGGAAATGATGGATGGGAGGGAAAGAAATGGCCACCGCGGCGGGTCTGAGGAATCTCTGCATCATCACGATTCATGTCGGATATTGTCTCTGACCACATAAATCCTGTCGCGAAGAGCAGCAGCGAGTTGTATCAAGACGAGGATGGTTGGTCGGTGGGCGTTATCTGCTGTTTGCTGAAACAAATGCTGGCCGCGGGCGCTCATGAGAACCATAGTCATATTTGCATTTTGTTCTGCATAGAGATGAGGCGAGAAGAGCAGTGGCCAGATGAATGTGCAATCTTGGCTGCTGCTGCGACATTTACGGCCCTTGTTGCATCCATCCATCCGCGGTTGCTGCGCCTGTCTCTGTTACGATACCACACATACTTAATCGAAATATATTGGAAGAGATCTTCAGGTCTCACCATTCCGACTGTACAGTTCTCAAACGCGGTACTGACTGAGGTCCTAGAACTGATGCATCCTAGACGTATATCCTAGATGGCGGCTATAGAGGCCAAGGGACCAGCTAAGTCCAGTATTGTAGGATTTGCGTATCTGTTGTACTCGGGCGTCTCTGACGATATACGCCCCCCCCCCACGGGGGGGGGCCAAAGGAAGGCCCGCCTCCTTCTCGATTGTTACAATGCAATCCCCTTCTCCGGATTAGGTTCTTCCCTTCCCCGTGGTTGGTCCCTCTGCTAAACCCCTTCCGTCCTGCTTGAGCATCTGCAGTCAACAACCTAATTCTTGGGTCACCTGGGAGTCAACAATGTATTATGTGGCGGTCCCAATCTTGAGGGAAGGTCACAGAGTAAGGAGAGCTCGACCAGTCTTGGGTTCGTGAACGGACTCATACATGACGGACAAAGGAACATCTAGGAGGGATTCCGTACTAAATTGACCCGTAAGTCAACGGCAGTCCATCCAGTCATGCCTAAAGAAAATACATGTGGCCGAAATCATCTCCCATGTGTTGCCTTACAAGGGTCAATGAGGCTCCCGTACCATGGTAGTTTGTTTCTATATCTTACTAGCCGGTGGCAGGCTGTGCTGTGTACTTACAGAAGCATTCCGTAACCCCGGGGCCCTGGGAACGCCACCTTCGCATGGCGCGATCAGGCCCACGGTCATGTTATGAGAGCGGGAGACATATACCATGGGAACAGGTCCTTTTCTTCTGGGCATCGATACAGCGGTCCCGTTGTACTTCACCGGGTATGTTCGCGGGGACCCGTGGACAAATACTGAGAGAATACCTTTCAAGGGAAAGACACAAGTCCTCACGGTAGCCAGGCTGCAAAGTCACCGGCGTAGAGATTATCAGCTGGATTCTCATGCGTTGCACAAAAGGCGAGCTCGCGTGTCATAAAGCAGTCGGATTACTCAAGTATCATCCGATACCCTAGACCGTGAAGGCCAAAGGAGCAACAGATGTTGTTGAGGCTATCTATGTATGTGAGTATATAAGGTACAAGGTGGACAAGATTCAAAGCTCAATATCTCCATCTCAGCTAACCCGTCCAGGCATCATATCATCCGTCATGATCATAATTCGATAAAGACTTTCAACATATTCACAAAGGAAATGGTGCAAGCATCAGCAGCCCAAGACCCTAACGCCCAAGGCGCTCTTCAGAAAGGTTGGTGGTCAAAAGAATCTAGGCGCCAACACCGACCATAACCCTCCCTTCCTCCATCCGCCTTACCAGCTCCCTCTCCTTGTGACTCCTGGGGCTCGCATCGATCCCCAAGATCGCCGAGATCCTGGTCTTATCGTGGTACTTGCTGCCGTACACATCCCCATCATCGGGGCTTCCCCCAGGAGGAGTGATGGGTGTATGCGCGGCGTAGTTGTTGTGGCCACCAACGGACGAAACGCCGGTGGGATTCCCTGTCCTCCAGACGTGCTCCAGCACAGCGGGGTGAACACCGTTGCCATAATCCGCCGCGATGGCCGACCAGAAGGTGCCATGGTGGGCAGTGTATACAGCGTGCAGACGCGCCATGTCGACGGGCTGAGCGCTTCCCATCGAGGGTGGCGGTGGAAGCGCGGAGCAGTCTATACGCAGAGGTGGCATGGATGGCGCCGAGTTCTGCGCATGAGCAGCGGGGGCGAAGGTGGCAGGTGGCAGGAGCGTGGCGCTGTGCTGGGCGCGGTTCTGTGGGGTGCCATATCGAGGTGGGTTGGGAGCCAACGTCATGTTCGCGGGCTTGGGAAGAATGGCCGGCAGGCGTGAGGACGGATTGGAGGACATTCCAGCGTCCATTATGCTGGGCAACTGGACGCCGGCAGACGAAACGGGGTGGGCATAGCCGCCGACGGATGCAGGCGGGCATAAGCTTTGGCTGGGCGACTGCTCAGGGACGGGACTGGGGATGTTGGCAGGCATGATAGGGGAATGCCCGGAGGAGGAGGAGAAGGATGAGCTGGAGGAGATAGATGTCGTCCTTCTGCGGCGGTTGCTGCCCTGGCTCAGTTGGTGGTAGTGCAGGCGGCATGCGAGCTCTGTCTTCTTCAGGTGGGCGGCGATGTGCTTGTAGGGCATCTTTTGGAGGCGGGTCTGGAGCAGATATGCTTCCTGTGTGGTTCAAATAAGATGTCAGCATGGCTTCTCGGCAAGTGAATTATCGTCCAAAGCTTCTTCAAAGACTAGACATGACTCCAATCTCGGCCAGATGCGTCCGACTTCGATGTGTATACAACAAAATAACGCACCTCGTCCTCACTCCAAGCTCTGCCTCCTCCAGTCGATGGGTGCTTGCGGTGCTTCTTGATACCGTAGTCGTGGCGATCCACTGCGTCGAATGTAGGAGTGTGCATGATTGCGGGCATAGTCATAGCCATTGTGGGAGACATGGGTGTTGGCACGTCGGCGGTGTCCAAAATCCGACTACAATCCTGACAGTTCCGTCAGAAGTCTTCCGCGGCAGACCCAAGCTGCTTCACAGATCGTAATGGGCTGCTAAACCGCGAATGGCTCGTGGGTGTTTCCCTCGAGAACGATATATCTTCCAAGACCAAAGCTTTCAGATGTTCAAAGTAAAAATCGAATGCTCTTGTGAAGATGTATTCCAATGTGGTCTGGTGATGGCTGAGTCGACCCGGAATCAACAATCAGGACCCAAAAGTCGTGAGACAATGCAGGTGGTAATCGACCAGCAATCACACCGTTGATTAACACTGCTAAGAGAGTGCAAGGGCAGCCAAGCCAGTTGGTCCCCTTCGTACTGTAAGACACAACGAGCGTATGGCTATAGCTGCAAGTAAGGACCAAGCAATTAAAGAGGAGGGGACACACACGCAACCGCGTCGTGAGGAAGTAAATATGATCGATGATATCAGGCTCAACCGTGATGGTCATGGAATACAAGGTGAACAAGACCAATCGATGTTCGCGAGGGAATGGGAAGTTATAGTAGATTTGTCGAACATGTTCCGCCTTGTGGAGTCCCATGGCGGGAGCGGTCGATATCCAGGCTAAGGCATATCATAGAAGCATCAGCATAGGACAGGGAGCTTCCATTTGGCAGCCAAGGCAGGCTTTAGCCCTGTTACAGACCGTACGGAAACCCTGGGTCACAAAAATGGTGTGGGTACCGGACGAGGTCGAGAGCCGGGAAGCATATGGCCGCAAAGAAGCATAACATTGTACTTGTTCCACCCAACCATTCTGACTGGCCCTGCCCACTCGAGCATAGCATGGCCATCCACACACCATGAAGAAACGCACACTTGCAGTCTCACCAGTACATGAGCATCCTAGTAACACACAGGACCCTTGACGCCCCGTCTCAAGGGTGCGTTTGGGTATGGCGTCGGCATCTCATGTCAGCCCCTGAGCGGCACTGACATGTCTTGACTGGCCCAAGAACACGAGTTCCACCACTCGAAGGGAATATGCGTTCATCTCAGACGACCAATGCCGGACACTGAATTTGCCCCAATTGTTCAAGAACATATGAATGTCTCGACTGGAGACTAGACATCCGGAGCATCACACTGGGCCTCCTGATGACGGCCTCTTCTGAGGGGGAGCGGTTGGAAAGCAGAGCATCCGACGGGTAGACAGGAAGGGACACGAGGGGACAGGCGGTAAACACAACGGATCCAAGACACTTGTCTCTTCAAAGATAAAACTACTGTGTTCTGAGTTTCACTCATCAGAAACGTTCTGTTTGATGTGATTCGTTTTGGAGGGCGGGACTGAAAGGTTGCTTTCCTGGTCCTAGCCAAAGGAAAACACGAGAAGGGGAAGTAGAGAGGGGTCCGAAGTGAATATGGCAGGCGAAGGCATGGCTTACTTACCCGGCCAGCTGAGGTACACTATCTCTTGTCAAGCTAGAGGTTATGTGGCCGCATCTCTACACTAAGAAATACTTGATTGGAAGTGTGAGGGAGCTTCCAGCCATGCTGGGTATTCAGCCAACGTAGGAGGACAACTGCATGGGGTGGCTTGACAGGTTGCATACCGCAGACCGTCGTCGACAAGAGTACATGGACGGCAATGTTGGGGATGAGAGTCCCTCAAGCCAGGTCAAGGGTATCGCGATGTTTGAAAGTGGTGGTTTTGGATGTATGCGACGGGGAAGGAGAAGTTGAGACGATAAGACGTGAGGTTCTGTTCTCGGTTCGAGTGCGTCTGTTATGTTTGACGTCTGAGGTAGAGTGGGGTTTGTGGTGGTTGCATATGTGGTCCCTTGCTTCAGATGGTTACAGAGCCGTGCTTATCCTATGTTACCTGACATGCCGCAGGGTTGTTGATTGGACAGCATAGCATAGCTACCTAGGTATGGTATGGTATATCGGGCCTCTGTTTCGCGGGCCCAAGGTCGTCCAGATCGGTCCAGGCTGTGCCTGTCCTGCACATGTGTAGGGCGGCCTGTACAACCCGTCGAGCCGGCATCCAGTCCGGGCGGCACCTGGGCAGTGGCAGGAGTGGCAGGAGTGGGCTGCCGCAGTTTAAAGCTTGAGTCGCTTGTTGTACGGCGTGTTAGAACGGCCAGTGGCTGGATGGAGTTGAGTGTCTGTTTGGGTTGGCGTCGAACCCCGTTGAAACAGAAGGTCGTTCTTATTATTCGGTCAGAATATTATGGCGCCGAATCCCACTCGCATCTGTGAGTCCGGAACCTGCTCTCAGTCCGAAACCAGCAAAGACCGGACGAGTTTCTGCAGAACCCCTTCTGCCCAGCACTGCCGACGACATCGTCCGAATTCGGCATCAATCAAGGACGGTTGCCTGTGGCGTGGCCCGGCCAACACCCAAGCGCGCTCAGTGCCGCCCTCGGAGAAAGAGGCGGTCCCGGCCCAGACATTCTGGCATAAAAGGGCAGCAAGTCAGTGGCTGTAAATCCTTCCCGCAGACTGGCCCGAGTAGTTCTGTCCACGGCCAACCTGGCAGCTGAAGTGACCATGGCCAATGGTCTGGGGGTCTTGGGGGTCTGATTGCTTCGTGAAGTTTCCGAAAGTGAACATTAAATTCAACGGAAACATGGCTCGAGTATGGATCTTGGGTGCTCCCGGGAGGTTTCCAATAGAGACACCAAGTTGACCCTGCATTGGCGAGCCAAGCACTTGTTTCTTGTCCTGTCGAGATTCGAGATCGAGCCTTGACGAAGTCGAGAGATCTGGATTGTTGGGAGTGTTGGTTTTAGTCCAGGCACTGTTCATACACTAGGTACTTGATACCTAGCTTACCTAGGTACCTAGGCCTGCTAGGCTACCTAGGTAGGTACAGTGGGGACGGGAAATAACCGATCACGACGTGATTTCTCGTGACCGCGATTCAGCTATTTTAAACCTTTACTTTTATAATAACTACAGAATAACCCTACAAAGCCCTCGTCGGCCTAAACAGTATTATTCACTTTATATAAAGACTAAAATCGTTACTAAATATAATTTAGGCTAAAGCCGACAGACCCTTTTTACTAAATATAGCGTTCCCGAGGGCTTTATTACTAGCCTTATCGCCTGCTACGAGGCTTAATAAAGTAGTATTTCCTTTTTAAGCCGTAGGCGACCTCGATTAATTTCTTTTAATTAAATTAACTATATTAAAGACTTAATTAATCGATAACCTTTCGTTATAGCCGAAGATATTCTCCGAAAAGTCCGGTTATCGTACTACGAAGATACCTTTAAGATAACGCTTAAACGTAAAGGTATACACTACGTTAAGGTATTTCGAAGACCTTTTATTACCTCCGAGGGTACTATAAAACGGCTTATTTATACTAAGCTATACGTACGAAAGCTACCTTTATTTTAAAAATAAGTAGTTTAGTTAGATAAGTTAATAGTAGTATAAGGTAATAGCGATTATATAAAGTAGATTTAATATTATAAAGTAAGTTAAATTACCTCTTTATAATAACCTCGATTCTAATTACTACGATTTTCTTTTAAAAAGAATAATTACTATTTAAGAACGTTTAGCTAAAGGCTAAACCTATAAGACATTCTTAGATGTTTTAAAAAGCTTTTAACTATAAAAAACAAATAACTCTTATTGTTTTTTATAGTTCTAAGATATTAAAACGTAGCGGTATTAACAGGGCTCGAATACTCGAGCTATATTAAAAGCATTTAAAAACTATATATAAACCTAGGTTTATTTTTTAATAAGATAATGCTTTAATTTATAAAGCGAAGATTATAATAGAGTAGCTAAAAGAATAGTATCTTAAAAATAGTATTACTTTAATAAATTACCTACTTTATAGCCCTAACTTTAACCTTATCGAAAACGTCTAAAAGCTATTAAAGGGCGAGATTAATAAAAGGTACTTAGATTTAGCTATCCTTCTTAATAATAAAGCTTCGTACCGAAAGCTTATACAGGCCGTAATCGAAGTCTAAGATAAAATAAAAGAAAGGGTTTTCTAAAACCTAGCTATAACGATAATAAATCGGCTCTAAGCGGTAATAAATATAAAAGGCTAGTATATAAAATACTAAGTAGTTATATATTGAATTCGAATTAATTATATATTGTTTCGTCCTATTTACTAGTTATTTGTATATAAATTGGAAGAACTACGGCATTTAGAAGTAGGTGAGTTAGTGATTGATTTGGTGTGGGTTTCTCGTGATCGGTATTTTTTCCGACTGACTGTAGGTAGGTAGGTACTGTAGGTACGCTACTGGATATCCGATACACAGGGCCCCGGTCCCTTGAAACCCGCTAGATTTGCGCCACGATTTCACGCATGTGTCAGCGCTTTTTAGTGTATGTCCCACGCTTGTTCAGTGGGGCCCTGAAAGCTTCTAGGGTTCTGATGTTCCAGAATTCCAATATTCCAGTGATCCAGTGTTCCAGGTCAAGGGTCCCAGGTCCCAAGAGTTCTGCCCTCAAGCCTGTACAGATTGTACACTGTACTTCGCGACGGCCCATCTTCAACGCGTCTTTCCCCCTGCTACAATATGTACCTGTAACCTCTCTTTCCCATCTCCGCCAGGATTGAAGTCACTTTACCCTCCAACCCCGCGTCCCACTATTGCGACGTACTTGTATTGACATACAAGCCTTGACGAGACTGGAGCCCACCCACCTCTGCGGCTCAAGGCAATTCCGAGGCCAAGGACTCAAGGTACGTCTAAACATGTGCAACAAGGCTTTTGTTTGTTGACAGCGCTTAACCAAGCGCCTGTTTTACTTCCTTCCTTGCTTCTCCCCCTCTCCCTACTCTTTGTGGGCGCTTGCACGCAAGCACCTACGTTGTGCTTGCCGGTAGCCTGAAGAGAAGTGATAGAAACAGGGTGAACGGGGCCAGCCCGTTTTTAGTAGTATTCATGTTGTTCTGGAGAAAAGATCTCCAGTGTGTCTACCATAGTAAACCTTTTCTTTGTAAACACCGTAAACATACTCCTCGTACCTTCCACGCTACCACAAGCCCTGGATGCCATATGCCATCGTATTTGTTGTGGAGGATAAGAGAGTAATGGAAGAAGGTTGATGCGATTGTAGTGGTCACTCATACCTGAGGCACGACTAAACTACGACTCGTCTCGACCTTTGCACATCAGTGGATCCGATCAAGCTGCACCCAACCACTACACAGATACCTGGATATTTGAGTCTTGGGCACAGCTGAATCCTCCAGGGCTTCGACGGGTTTTCAGGAACGTTTTGCTATCGCATTCAGAGTAGCCCGAGCGGCGTTCTATATTCAGTTCTTCCGAACGGAAGGCCTTCTCAGCTGTCCAGCTAGAGGTGTATCTTGTTGGACAAGACAAGCGTTGCTGCCGTGGTGTCGACGTCATGAAACTGGTGGTTCTCTCTTTAATTTGAATTGCTTTGTGTTTTTCTTTTCCTATTCATAGACTACATATTGGCGAGTATGATTGACACGTTCTATTTTCCCCGGATGATATCCTATTCCCACCACGTTAATGTGTCTTGCCTAGGTGTGAATTGTCACAGCAGGATACGCCGTAGCCATGATAGCTGCAATTACTGTGATTCCCACACATTCCTACGGGACCGCAAAACATGCAATGGAAGATCTGATAGACGCAAAGCGTGGGGCCCGGGTATGACAGTTAGTTGTTGGTATCAAAACTCAGATGTATGGTCGGTTTATCTAGTTTGAGTAAGTCCCCTACTTAGTTGCATATTATAAGAGGTCCCCTGACTTCCAAGAACAGCACGTATGCTTGTACGTTGCCGTTAATTCTTGTATAATTACTAGGCTCAGGCTGGGCATCTGGATCGAACCTCCGTCTTCTTATGGAAGAGGCATGTGCCATTGGAGCCTCTGCTTCTGCAAGTATCCACCTACGCCCGTGGTCCCACTGGCCCTTACTACTTGGAACTGAATATATCGTTGCAGATTGAATTGAGTCCTTCAGAGCACTGGGAACATTACGATGTGATTGTAGGGCCAAAACGCCGTCTGAAATAGCACTTGAGTCCTCAAACCACTTCGAACCAATTAAGGCGGGAAAAGAGGTTCAACCCTAACAAGTACATAAGAGGCCCGATACTTACAGACTACCTAGATAATCCGTAGGCTGGTATCGTTCTCTGAACTGCAGTGCAGGTCTTACTCCTCGGTGGGAACTATCTAGGTACTTCTTGCATAATAGGGTAGATCGCCCAGTGCCCAAACTATCAACGTGATATTAGGTCCTTAGCTCGAGCTACGAAAGGCAACTTTCCGGGCGTATAATAAGTAACAAAGATGTAAATCGTAAGCCTGCCCGGTTTTCGGTATTATGCTATCTCCCGCCGTTCGAGAACCATTTATTCGTAATGATAGATGATGACGAACGGGTTGCAATCTAAAATATTGGAGGAAGTCACCGGAACTATACGCGCTGGGTTTTGTTGACAAATCAATACAACACATAGAAGTAATCTGCATATAATAAGATTGAAATTTTCGAGATGAGGTAACTCTGCCTATAAGCTTCTACTTGAATAGCTGAGTGTGTTGGCAATGATAAGATTATTGGCAATGAGATTGTCAAGGTTATAACATAGTCGATGATTCAGAGGTCGAGGCGAGTCGGTAGCCCTAGACAAGTGTCTAGTTATCGGACGCCTCGATAGGTCCTCTCTAGAATTATATAAAAAGTTCTCTACCTCTAGTATAGGAAGGTGGCATGGCATATCAATATCAAATATACTAAGCCCTAGGGAAGACAGACAATAGGAGAGGTTTCCCAGGCATGTATTTATTCCTTGCTATGTTCATGCTATTCTCCGAACTACCTACCTTCGAAACGATTCCACCTATTGATTGCTCGAAGGAAGCTCGTGTAATGTCTTCCACGACGTCGTAAAGGCGAACGAAGATCCCCTAATTAGGGGGCACTACATGCTGAAGAATATCACCTTACCTAGAACAAGCCACCACTGCATAGTCTAACCATGCGGGAGATATCTGCACATTGGAAACGAGGAACCCGCGGCAACGAGGGCTTATCCACCCTTGACATCCAAGAGCAAGGTATGATACCTCTGAGTATTGGTACCACCCAAGCATGGTGTAGATGGTCTCGGACAGCTTGGATCTGCGCCACTTCGTTTTGTCAATACAGTACATATCGGCCCAGCCAATTCAAAGCAATTTTATCCGGCTCACTTGCAGGTTTCTTTAATCTTGCGTCGCCTCATACGTATTCATGGGTGATATGTTCCTTTCCGCGCATAACCCCTCTACCTGGAGGAGTCTTAGGGGGTGACTTTATTGTAACCCCATGTATATAACAAACAGTTTTGCTACCATAGAGTGGTATAGATAATTAGCTCTTCATGTTCGCTCGACTCGTATTCGTACTTGTAAGGGTGCATGGTAGGTATGCAAGAACCAATGAGTTTCCCCACATACCTAGGTAGAAGATGGATGGGATCCTCAGGGGAAGAAGAAATCACCATAACATCCATGGATTAGACAATATATAACACAGGTATGTAATTGGTACATCGCAGCTCCTAGGCACCGTATCTGACAATGAGTTATACAGAGAAGGTCAGTACCTTGGCGCAAATACCGGCATAATGGAACAGTTGCCTTTTTGTCTTGGTACATTCCTAGGTCGATAGTATACATAAGTGTACACATTTGCAGTCGGTGACGGACGGCGGATAGCGGACTCCGCCGCACCGGCTCAGTTGAAAAGGAGGTGGGAGTTCAATGAAAGTGATTGGTTCAACGTTCTCTGATGCAAGCAGAGGGCGTTATTAAGTTAAGCACTTGAGTGAGTGGTTTGGCGATTAGTATCTGGTACGTGTCGGTCTCCGAAGTCAGCCCGTCATCCGAACCTGGCATATCAATTCAGGTTCTTGGTTGACGCCCAGTTCACACCCAAGAGAGCTGCTGTAAAACCATCATCTAGTGAAGCCCCAAGATCTAAAGTAAGTGGAAGTAATACTTGAATGCCACACTGATTCAGATGTCCGCGGGTTGTAATTGCGTAGACTGTAGATGTACTTAGGTATGTACGGATCGTAGAGGTTAAGCTTTCGAGATCTACTCCCTACCACAGTAGACTTAATATATATATATATAAATACCCAATCGTCGAACCGTTAAGCCGGGAGACGGTTTTCATTGCCCAGGTGTGCATGATATATACCTACCTACCTAGGCTAGGTAGGTAGGTAAGTACACAGTAGTATGTTATGATCTGCCATCTCCATCAAAATAACCTTCAACAGTCCTGGAAGCTCCAAAGCTTCCCCACTTAGAGCCTTGGAACATTACGAGTAATGTTAGGGCCGACCAGGGCAGCTTGGACGTCTAACAGGTGGGGCCCGGAGGAGACCCAGGGAGCTTGGGAAACGTCTTAGTGACTTGGAACGGAAGTATCCATACACCTGGGCACTCCTCTCCAGATGTCCTGGTGTATCAAGGCTACTCAGGTACATGAACCCGGAAGCGATGTTACAACCTTGGGAACTTACTTTAGATATCTGGAACACTCCTAAAGCATACTAAGTAGCATGGATTATTACTCAACGCTGCTAATTAAAATTTGTAGTATAGAATATATCCTACCTCTATATACCGGACCAATACTTACTGCATGTATGTATTATACATGTTGCGTCGAGATAACAGTAAACTTGGGTTGTAGCATACTACGAAGCAGCTACATAACTCGGCCCGGAACAAGTCATCGGTTTATAAGCCGTTCAGCCTGAGAACCAAACTGATGTAAACTAGGCAGATTGCCGTTCTGCCACTGGAGAGGTATATAATATGATAAGTTCTCAATGAGGAGGTGAATGAAGCAGTAATGAGCATGTGCAAAACCTATGAAGATTGATTGGGACACAAGCTCCAGTCACATGGAGACTTTGAAAGTCGCTTGGGAATTCTGCCCACTGATCTTATCCCGTTATAGCTAGAGCAGGCTTTACACTAGCACAGAAGTCACCCGCGCCACCCTGGCCCTAGTCCACCAGCCCACTCTTTTGTTTTTGTTGGTGTTTTTTTTGGTACCCACGCAGCTACGATCCCGCCTTTCAGTCCGATCTGTCCAGGTGACCTCGGAACCTTCCATCCACGTACATGCTAGTACACAGTCCTCTGTGCACAGAAAACAATTCTTGTAAATAGAACATAAGAGAGAGAGAATCAAATAAAAGAGGACGAAAATACTATTATTCAGTTGGTCCTGCTTGAAAGTAATACCCTCCAGTGTCTTATGTGGACTGGTAGACTGGTAATCTGTACCTACCTCAGTAGGTAGACTAGGGTTCGTACCGTTTAGAGCTCGGGAGATCGGAGGGGGGTTTTACAGTAGGGTTCCACGGTTCTTAGGGGATACATGGGACATACCCAGGCTAATCTCGCGCTAAATAAAACACCCGTGGCTACTATGTACAGCGCCCGGGCCAGCCTGAAACCCTAGCACCTGGCACACCTACTGACCTACTGTACGTACCTAGGTGGGTAGTGACCTAGCGAAGCTTCCAAGGTTTCCATTTAGCAGGCAGGCGCACCTGGGGCTGCCTGGTCATCAGCAAGCAAGCCTGTTTTCCCCACCTCCCCCAGCGCCTTGTCAAAAATTGGTAGCAGCAGTGCCATGCGTACCGAGTGACGGGTGGCAACTGGCAACTGGCAAGCAGGGGGTGAAAAAACGCGCCAACCTGAAGAAGTCACTCAATCAGCTCAACCGGGTCACTCGGCGGTACCTCTTCTTTTTCCCCATCACAACAACACAGGAAATACCTGCGCGACCCAAACAATCATCCAAACCCTTTCCACACTACACCTTCAATTCACTTTGCGACTTGCCTTGTTACCATCGCGTCTCGGCCTGGAACCATTTTAGGTACACCCAGATCGCATTTCCATAGAGATACATGCCCGTAAGTACTATTCATTTTTCTCGCTTGCCCGTCTGCCATCAAGCCTCATCCACCCGTCTTCGTTCCATTGTTTCCTTGTCCCCCGATTGCTGCTGCAGAGCCGCATCTCGCAATGTACCGAGTACATGGCATGTCTCCGGATACATCGACCTTGCCCTTGCCCAAGCTCAAGGTCAAGGTCAAGGTCAAGCTCGAGCTCGACCTTGATGCTTGATATGATGGCGTTCGAAACCCGTCGATGGCTTCGGTGCGCCTTGATATCTCGACATTGTTGGTGTCCTCGACGCGTCGAGACAGAGCACAGCACAGCAGCAGCAGCAGCAGCAGCAAAGCAGCGAATCACCCGTCGTCGCTGGCGGCCCCAGCTCCTCCCGACCAGATCACATCAGATCAGATCAGATCGATGATGGATGGATGGCACGGTATGGCATGGCACCTATCGAGGGCCGGGCTGCCTCCACAACAATAACAACATCAACATCAACGACGCTGAGGGAATCGGTCTCTTCTCGCTTTGATCCGTGGTCGCCCCTACGGCTATGGTCCTTGAGCTATCTTCTGCCTGGAGCCACGACACAACAACAAGCCGCGCAACGCATACACACAGACTGCTATATCAGACAACGCAAAACCCAAAACAGCGACACCATCTGTCGTCATCGCCCTCATTATCCTCGGCGTGAGGAACCAATAAGGATTGAGGCAGCCCCAACGATGTCGGTGCATCCTTGGCATAGGCCCAGCACCTGAAGGTGTTCTCATCTTCAGCTGCTGTCCTGCCTGTTGTTTGCCTATCATCCCGGGCCACTGTGCCGTGCCAGCCAGCCAGCCAGCCCGCCCGCCCGCCCGCCAAACCAAACCACCCCACCCTCGAATATCAACATCCTGCCTGCTGCTGTTGTTGTCTGCCTCTTTTTTTGCCGCGCCAACAGCCAACCAACAACATTCCCTTCCATCCACAAAAAAGTCTGCCTGTCGCCACTTTTTTTTGGTGCTTCTTTTTCCGTTTGCTTCTTTTCTGCCCACCGCCTAAACTAGAACCCTGTCACTTTCACCCACAGCCCAGCTCAAGATTGAACGATTGGGGCCATGGTTAATTTCCATGGTCCCTGTTCTTGATGAGAGCTGTGGGGGAGGGGTTGAAAGTTGGTGGACGGCATAGATGAGAACACGGCCTTATCGGATGCTGAGATAACATTGAATGCCGGAGCCACTGATGGCAATCCACCTGGGTGTTGTTCCTCCTACGGTCCAGTCCCAGCTCCAGCAGCTAAGCGGCGGGCGGCAGAATGGCGTTGTTGGTGGTGACGATACATTATCATTCATCAACGAGGCCGTCTACATCCCGAATCAAATTGTTGATGGCGACATCGACTTGGATTCTATTCTGCATCCCGCTCCTCCGGTCGATTGTTCGACCTTTCGGATTATATCTCCCGTACTTGGTCCACACCCGTCATTCTCCATTCATCCATTCATCCATTCATCCACCCATCCACTAACGGCTTTTTCGTTTCCGTTTTCATTCCCAATTCCCTTTCTGTTTTACACACATCTTCCATCAGTTCCGATCATAATAACTTTTTCCACCCAGACGGAATACCCTTGGCTAACAATCTGCGCGACGCGCAAAATACCCGTTTAGAGCATGCAGCAGTGGCAAGTCACTCCTATGGGTGCTTCGTACGCCACGGCGTATGGGCAGCCCAGCTCCACCAACCACCAGCAGCAGGTCAGCGATGAGTTTCAGTAAGTAGCTACCCGCTTCCCTTGTACCTTTCTCGTATCGCTCTCCAGCCACCCCCCCCCCCGGGCTTTCTTCGCCCCTCCTCTTCCATGCCCAGGTCAACTGGGTATGCTCTTCGGCTCTTGTCGCTAGCTTCCTTTTGTCTCCCTCCCACCACACCCTTTCCTGTCTTTCTTTTTTGGTCTTCTTTTCTGGCCCGTTGCCGCCGTACGGAACATCAGTCAGCCCAGCCAGCCCAGCCATGATGACAAGCTCATCATCATCGGTTGGTATTTCTCAACGGGCGCAAACTTTCCCTGCCCCTGCCGAGGACCGGTTAAAGTCTACATACATCGAATGGCCTCATGGTTTTACATGCACTATTCAAGTATGCAGATGCAATGGCTCTCGGTCGAAGATGCTATCTCCACACATACATCCACACACATACATATACACATACATACATACATGCATACAGACAGACCTAGGTACACTTGGGAGACATGTCCAGTGGCTGCCACCGGGTTACCTACGTCAGCTCTGCTGTGGTGTGCAGAGTACATACATACCAGGTACTTGAGGTACCATTGTATCCCGTCTCGGCCTGCACAACAGACCCCGCTTACCGCCTACCAACCTCGCCTTAGCGGGCTCCAGCCGCTCCAGTCCTCGTTCCCCGTCCCCTCCTCCCCCCCGGTCCCGTCATCCTATACCAGCACAGTACTTATGTACCCTTTGTACCCCCGTCACCTATCCTGCTTGTCTCTTCTCTCCTTCCTTCCTGAATGCTACAAACGAGCATGGGACTTGATACCAGACCGTGGGCAGAGAGAGACGTTGGAAAGCACTGATCACTGATCACTGATCACTGAATCAATCACTTCACCCTACCACCTACCCAAACACCCCCCCTGGTCGTCCCCATCATTCAAAGGTCAAACAACATCAACCCGGTCCTGTCAGGTACCTAATCAATACCCGTGGACCGACCTCATCAACACCGGGCAGTCGCGTGTTTTTTTTTGGGATTGTAGTTCCTTCCGGTGAACCAGCCCAGCTCCAGGCACCAACACCAGAAGTTGATCGCATCGGCATCTCAGCCCGCATCCTGCCCTCTTTTCTCATTCCACACACACACACCTCCGCCTCCACCTCTACCTCCACATTCATACACACCTACCTGGGCAAGAGAAAGAGGTCCGACGGGTGGTGCCCTGCTTCTTTGTTACTTTGCTCGCTGAGCTTGAGCTGAAGCTGAGGTCACCTGGCCCCCAACCCTGCACTTGCGCTTCTGCGCTGCTGCACTGCCCAGCCTAGCCCTGTGTGTACCGGCCGGAGTCCAAAATCTACCTGATCAGCCCAATCTCGCTACCTCGCTACCTCGTTACCTCGTTACCTCTTCCACCTTTGTCTCGCTACCTCATTACATACCCTTCTCTACATCTGCCCAATACTCTCCCCACGGGTCCCATCCACCTTTTTTTGTTTTGTTGTTGTTGTTCACGTCATCCCCACACTGCTTGCTACTTTTGCCTTTGCTTGCTTTGTCTCGTGTTCACTGGACGCGAATACACTCGAACAATCCTCGTCCGAAGCCGAAGCCGAAGCCACCTTCACTGCAACCTTCCTTTCCTCCGGTCTTCTCAATGAAGAAGCAGAGAGGGGACGTCCAGCCGTCATGGCCGCCTCAAGCACAACCTGCGTTGAATCCGATGCAAACGCAACAACAATCGCCCTTTACTAACAATGCCTGGTACAGCACTCAGCAGCACCAGTATGCCCAGCCGGACCTGAATCGCCGTAACGAGGCCGCCGACTATCGCTCGTACGGTGCCGCCCCACATGCCCAGCAGACCCCGACCCAGCAACACCATCAGCAGCAGCAGCACCAGAGCGCCATCCAACCTCCGATGCCCGTGTCGCAGTACCCAGCGCAACAGCAACATGCCCAGCACGCCCAGCACGTGCAGCCTCAACACGTGCACCAGCATCCTCAGCAGCAGCACGCCCAGCACATTCAGCAGCACGCCCAAACCACGCCGAACCAGCAGCACGTCCAGCCGCAACACGTCCAGCCGCAGCATGTCCAGCAGCAGCACCATGTTCCGCATTCTCAAACCACCGCCGTTCAGCCCCAGCAGGTTCAACAGACCCCACAACAGTCGACTCCTCAGCCAACCCCGGCCCCGGCCCCACAGCAACCTAAGGGACGCAAGCGCACTGCAGCTGCAGCAGCCGCCGCCGCCGCCGCCGGCACTGCTACCCCGACCGCACCCGTCACGCTCCCTCCCCAGCCGGTTCAGACGCCAGTCCAGCAAGCTGCCTCGGGCCCGACGCCCATCCCCGTCCCTACACCCCCAGCTGCGATAGCTACTCCGACTCAGCCAACCGCTCCCACTGCAGACAGCACTCAAGCGGCCGCCCAGCCGCCTCCGGCCAAGAAGAGCCGCACAAACACGCCATGGACACCAGCGGAGGAGCTGCGTCTGAAGCAAATGAGGGATGCTGGACAGAGTTGGGCGGAAATTGCCAAGGTACGACAAGACACAAATATGATTATCGCACAACATTTGGCAGAATCCAGACTAACCTAATACGTTAGACCTTCCCCACGAGAACAGAGGGCAGTGTCAAGAAGCATTGGTACAAGGACATGCATTACGCAGAGTTTGCCGAGGATGAGGTACGTAAACATGAGCCACTACAAGCGCTGTGCATCCCCTGTGCGGATTTGTTGTTGACCGAGTTGCCTACAGAGCCAGGCTTTGGCAAACGCCATCAAGGAGTACGAGAACAACAAGTGGAAGGTCATCGGTCAGAAGGTTGGCAAGCCGGCCAAGGCTTGCGAGCAATACGCCAAGGAACACTTTCCCGGTACGGGACCCCTTTAAGAATGGTGCGCCCCAAGCCTTGAAGCTGCTCATCGCTATGGTTCGCACTGCCTTGCGAACGATGGACTGGTACTAATCCTTGACCTGGACAGATCTCTTCCCCCCTGCAAAGCGTGTTTGAATGCCACACATATCCTTACCTCCCACCTCTGGCATCCCGGATTGGGTCGGAACGGCGCTATCCGACCGCACATGCACGGGCCCAAGTTCCTGTTCATCGGTCTACACCGGAACAGGTACCAGGGACTTGTCAGGGAATGAGAGCTCTGGCGTTTGTGGCTTGATCAACACGCCAGGTCGGTGCTTAAGGACTTGTTGCTCTTACCCTCAATCATGCGTCTAAAGGCCAGCATAGACGAAGGACGACATACACAAAGCTGCCTAGACAATTGTTTGTAAAGCCTTGGACGTTTCTGGCTTCTGGGTCTCAGCTGGATTTCGACGTTTTGCTCCAAAGCGACCTCTCGATTGGGTCCCATGGACGTTTACATGGCCTACCGAGTCGGGCATCAGGGGGCGTGTGAACATGGTCGGGCTGGCAGGGCGTGTGGGCGTGTGGATGTGCGGTGACACGGGTACGTGGACTGGACATGCTGTTGGACTTATTCAATTTTGTTGCCTTGTGTGAGGCGGTGGTCTCAAGAAGGGCGCCGGTCATTTGACGAGACTTGGGACGAGAGACAGTGGTGTCTTTAAAGGGCATGGTAATCAGGAAGGGGGAGGGCCTGGGCTCGGCTGGGCCATCAACCGGGTTTTCTCGTGGAATGTGGCTTCAATATGTTGCCGTCGTTGTCATTGTTGAAATTATTAGAAGGTTGTCGAACAGCAGTGTGTTATTGGGGAACGGTGGAAAAAGACAGGGGAGATTGATGATGAAACATGTTTGTTTTCCTTTTTTTATCTTTTTTCTCTCTCATCCTTTTCTAGGGTGGGCTGAGGTGGTTGTTTGATCATGAGAATCGTTATACCCCCACCAATATATGGCTTTACGTTCGTCCCACTCAACAACGACACCAACAAATGGGTCCTAATGATCATCAAGCGCTCCGTGTGTCTCCCTCCACCCACCCCCACCTCTCACCAACACGGGAGACGGGCCAGATATATCTAAAGGTGTTCAAGTCGGAACCAAAACCCGGGGTTATGGACTGGTGCCCCAGAAAGTCGGGACCCGGAAGGATGTTTATTAGCTTCCGCCGTTGGATCGAGTCATGAAAGACCCATACAAACGCACTCGGAGGGACTTGTTCTCCCCAGGTATTCGGTATGTACGTACATGCATACAGATCGTAGCTACTTAGATCTGTGTACCTGGTATGTACAAACTGGGGACTGGGGACTGGGGACTTGGACTTGGACCTGGACTGGACTGCGCAGGTGAACTTGGACTTGGACTTGGACTTGGACTTGGACTTGGACTTTGGAATTGACTAGACCCTGGACGTTGAATGCATGCAGGGCGGCCAAGGATGGGAAACTTGGGGGCCGTTGTGATCTTGACCCTCAAGACGGGTACTTATACGGTATAGGTATTGACATGGTCATCTGTAGTATGCACAGTAGATATGGTGGTGTTTATGTATTCGGACTGGGTTGACGTGCCGTACTTATACCACATACCGGTACAGTACTTGAAGGAAGATGTAGTAGTACTGTGTACTGTTATGATCTCTCCATCAGCCCTCCCGTCAGCAAGTCTGTCATCCCCCTTTTCTTGGTGACATGTTTTGCCGGGGGGCCTCAGCAGGGTTCAAGCCGGATTTACTGATCTACTTACTTGAGTAGTACATTAGTACGTAGTGTATGTACTGCGTGGTGTATAAGTAATACACTACATACTGAAGAGGTGGGGCGATTGCCTTGCTCGGTCTTTGCTTGATGCAGTTAAGCTCCCACACGCTCGCCCATTTCGTATTCGATGATCTTGAACAATGGCACTATGGTATGTTATGTATACTGGCCTGACTGGGTACTGGGGAGGCCTGGGAGGATCGGATTTACTGGGATCAGTTCGTTCCAGGGTCAGTTTTCTGGGGATGATCGTCCCCCTTCGAAGAATCGAAGAAGCCGGCTGATCATTCCAAGTCTTCTCTCCACTTTCCCACAACGCTCTCTTCAACGTTCAAGCAAACTTTGGACGTGCATGCTCCCGAGGTCTCGCTTACTCCCTTTTTTACCTTTCTCTCCTCCTTCGTTCAACCCACTTTCTACGGCACTTCTATACCTCCACCCCGACTCCACCTCCACAACACTTCGATCTCACCCTCGTTTTACGGTCACGGTGTTGGAAGAGAGTGTGTTGGACTGATGGGATTGAGTACCACAAAGTGTGTCAAGGTCTCTCTTTAGCAGAGCAAGCAAACAAAGCAAGCAAAGCAAACCCCCTCCCAAGAAAACCAATACCAAAAAACCACGGGCCCGGGAATAAAGGTAACCTGACCTGACTGGATCTCACTTGACCGGAAGGAAGCCTTCCTCTCTCCCTTTGCACGCCCAGCAAAACGTCTCATCTCGAGTCGTACGCCCTTCGTTTATCTGTGTGACCACGGACCGACCGACAGACGGACAGAAAGAGAAGGAAGAGAGAGGGAAGAGGAGGAGAATCTCTAATTATTCCTCCACCGCTACCAACTCTGCCTTACCCCCCCCCCCCGACTTTCGCTATTTCAATATCAAGATCAATCCTTCTTGTTATTTGTTCCTTTGCAAAACCAACAGACAAGAAAAGACAGTGTGTTGACCTGCACCACGTGGTCTCGTTTCGATCTAATTGACTCCATCGTCGAGCCGCGCCTACCAAAGCATTTTGAACTCGACGTCATCGAGAGACGACACAAGACACGACCTAAATTAAATTCCCGCCACGAGAAAGGTTTTAATTAGCCAGTCAGCCATCTAGCCAGTCAATCAGAGAATCAATTGATCGATTCATCTCTCGATATGTTGCGACCAACCATCCCAATATGGGCCGCCCTCCTCGGCGTCTCCTCTGTTCTGGCCGCCGATTCGACCTCGTGTGGTTCGGGCAGTCTTTGCCCTGAAGACAGTCCATGTTGTTCGCGTAAGTTTTTGGTTCTTTCTTTGGTCTTCTATTAGTCCTTCTTTGGTCCTTGTTGCGTGTTCCTGCCTGTCCCATAATAATATAATGTATCACTCAGAAGACTAACAAGCGGACCATCCGCATCAAAACAGAATACGGCGAGTGTGGTGTCGGCGCATACTGTCTCGGCGGATGCGACCCTCGCTTCTCCTTTTCTCTCGACTCGTGCGTGCCCGAGCCCGTGTGCGAGTCCAAGACCATGACCCTCGACTCCCTCGACCGCGTCATCAGCATCGACAAGTACCTGGGCGACGCCTCCGAGGCCGACTGGGTAACGTCGGGCGACCCCCTCGTCTACAAAGGCAACACCCTGCTCACCATGCCCGCCAACTCCACCGGCACCGTGCTGGCCTCGACCGTGTACATGTGGTACGGCAACGTCAAGGCCAGGCTCAAGTCCTCACGGGGCCCCGGCGTCGTCACGGCCTTTATCCTGCTGAGTGATGTCAAGGACGAGATCGATTTTGAGTTCATCGGCGCAGATCTTACCACCTCCCAGACCAACTACTATTTCCAGGCCCTACCTATCTGTAAGTCAACACATACATACATACATACATACATACCTTAATTCCAGTCCAAGCAAATGTCAATTCTGCAGAACCGGGGCTTTCCACTGACAATGGGGTGCGTCTGTGTGTGTGCTCACAGGGACCAACGTCGCAAACATCACCGACCTCAGCGACACCTACACCAACTTCCACGAGTACGAGATCGACTGGACCCCAGACAAGATCACCTGGCTGGTCGACGGCGTGGCGGGCCGCACCCTCAAGAAGTCCGACACGTGGAACGCGACGACGAACCAGTGGGACTACCCGCAGACGCCCGCGCGCGTCGAGCTGTCCATCTGGCCGGGCGGCGCCTCGTCCAACTCCGAGTACACGATCCAGTGGGCGGGCGGCGCCATCGACTGGGACTCGGACGACATCAGGGACTACGGCTACGACTTTGCCACCTTCGCCTCCGTCACCGTCGACTGCTACAACGCCACCAAGGGGCCCGGCACCAACACGGGCGCCTCGTACTACTACAGCGGCCGCGACGGCCTGAACGCCTCCGTCGTCAACGGCGACAACGCCACCGTCCTGGCCAGCTTCCTCGGCACGGGCACCGACATGGACGCCGGCGCCGGCACCTCCTCGGCGGCCGGCTCGTCCGCCACGGCCAACACCGTCCCCGGCGGCTCCGGCGGCGGCGTGGGTAACACGGTGGGCGGGGACTCGTCGTCTTCGTCTTCTTCGTCGTCCTCGTCCGGCAGCAGCGGGGGAGGCAGCTCCACGGGCTCGAGCGCGGACTGCGCCACCACCGGCTTCACGCAGAGCTGCGGCGGCGACGACGGCTCGGGCTCCACGGGGAGCAAGAGCGGCGCCGTGGGCGGGAAGAACGACAAGGTGTTTGGGGCGGGGGCGAGCGCGTTTGCGGCCGTTGTCGCCTTTGTCTTCTTGCTGTGGCTGTGATGGCGGGCCAGGTTCGGCCGTCACGGTCTGATTCTTGATGGCTGCTATCCCACGACGGCAGCTTGGTGTCGCGTTCCGACAGAGAGGCTTCTATCATGAACTTGTTTGGTCTCACTGACGAAGACGAAAGACTTGCATATGCAGCGACAGGGGCCGTTGTTTTGTAAATTCTTGTGTATGAGTTGATTTCTTGTTTGATATACCGTGTGGTGCTTGGAACCGACCACGGCCCCTCGATCGAACCGACCAGACGCGATCAACGGGTCAGGAAGATGGGGAGGAGACCTGCATTTGCAAGCAAGCAGCATCGGGATCAAGGAGGCGTTTCTTTACATTGCCAGAGTACCAGCATTAGGGCATTAGAGGGCAGAAGAGAGGTGGCAAGGTAATCTCCTTGCAGGAACTTAATGAGTGGCCTCTAGAGAGTTGTCGTTCGCTGCTTTTGCTTCCGCGTGGCGGGAGATAGTGCTGGAGCAACACGACGCAAGAGGGCCATCGTCAGCAGCTTGAGGCTGGGCTGAATGTATATAGCACGTCGAGGATAATGTTGAGGAAACGAAACTAGTCCAGAGTTGAGACCATACAGACACTTTATACCAGCCTCCGAGATGCCATCGTATCCCATGCGCTGTATGAGCGAGTGGACCTTCGCACTGGACCCCGCCTCTCAATCCTCCTGCCCGTGGAAGAACTCAACCACTCTTCTTCGCCCTCTCCTGCTCCTCCACCCACCTGGTCCGTATCGCCCCCAGGAAGGCCCGTTGCTGGACGAACCCCGGCGCCAGGCCCAGCGCCACCATCTGCAGCGCGTGGGGCAGGTAGGCCACCACGCCGGGGCGGCCACACCCGACCCTCGCCAGGACGGCGCGGGCCATGGTCGGCGCGGCGGGCTCGAACAGGGACGCGGGGTGGCCGTTGGCGGACGTGCCGGTCGTCTCCCCGACGCGGACGGCGAGCACCTCGACGTCGGCCCGGCGGCCCTGCAGCGAGAGCTCGTTGGGGACGACGCGGGCCAGGGTGCTGAGGAAGGTCTTGGAGGAGGCGTACGAGGCCAGCATGGGGAGCCCGCCGTCCGAGAGGGAGCCCACGCTGAGGACCAGGCTGGGGCTGTTGCGGAGGAGCTGCGGCAGGAGGCTGGACTGGAGGACCAGGGGGAACACGGCGTTGAGGTTGACGTTGCCGACGAGCCGGGCCTCGGGGGCGTCCTGCAGGAACTGGTACACCGGCTGCGGCGGCGCTGGGAGGTTCCCGCCGGCGTTGTTGATGAGCACCGTCAGGTTGATGTCCGCCAGCGAGGCGGCTATCCCGTCGAAGTCGACGGGGGTTGTTGTTTTGTCCCTGGCCGGCGAAGCCGCATCGCCCTGGTCTTGGCCCCGACAGTTGTCGCAGGAGATGACCGAGGCATCAGCCACCACGGAGCGGAACTCCCGGCCGGGGAATGTCCTGGCGAGCTCGTCCTGCACGGCGGCGAGCTTGGTGGGGTTCCGGCCGTGGAGAACGACGTTGAAGCCGTGGGCGGCGAGTTCGAGGCTCAACTGCTTGCCTATGCCATCCGAGGCGCCGGTGACCAAGGCCCAGGCGGGTTTTCCAGAGGTATCGTGGAGATAACGGTGGAGTTTGGAGGGCCTGAGGTAGAGGAGGAGGAAGGCTGCAGACTTGGAGAGGATGCTCAGGAAGGAGAGGGTGCCGAGGATGTATATGATGGTAGTCAAGAGGCCATCCCGTTGGACGTCGAAAGGGAGCTTCCAACCGACTGCCATGGTGCTGTTCGATGTGCTGTGATATATATGTATATTGTATACGTGATCTGAGAGATCGAACCTGGCCACTTCACTTACTGCACGCAGTACGGCTCAAAAGTGATCAGGGTCTTTGTTCCTTTAAGACGGGAGTGGGCAGATGAGGACCGCTCATGGCCTCCAATCAAATCTACCGGGTCAGGTAAGTACAGCAAGAAGGATTAGACGGTCAGGGGATATGTCCTTAAAAGGGTAATGGAGGACAGGCAAGGAATATGTAATGGTTCTGGGAGTACATATATGTATATCCATATACCCAGGTATATATATACCTAAGTAGGTAAATATTTGTTCTCTGGGTGGAAGAGGAGAAGGTTGATGTTGGTCCTCTTATGGCACATCTACACGAGAGAGACTCACTCATGAGAACTGTTTGTTGATTTCTCACTGAGTCTACACTCGTCAACGGCAGATATAATAGAAAACGTACTGTGTATCTACTGTCACTGTCAGAAGGGAGCTTCCCACTTATTGTTAATTACATCATCAACCTCAACAATTGCCCCGCAGCTTCAACCCCGCTCCTCCGGCATTCAGGTCGACGTGGTTAAAGATTGATAAGATTGAGGAGGAGGATGCTGATGCTGATGATGCTGATGATGATGATGCCGACATGCCGTCTGTCTACAAATAAATCTCTCCAAATACAACTCATCTCAACTTAACCCCCTCCAACCTTCATACATAGTAGTAACAAGAAATAAAATCAAAATCAAAATCATGCCTCTCATAGCCTCAAACCCAACCCCCCGCGTCATCCTGGGCCTGATGACCTTCGGCCCGGACGAGTCGGCCGGGGCACGCATCACCTCGGTCCCCGAGTACGCCAAGGTCCTCGACCTCTTCCAGCAGCGCGGCTACAGCGAGGTCGACACCGCCCGCGTCTACATCGGCGGCAAGCAGGAGGCCTTCACGCGCGAGGCCGGCTGGAACGAGAGGGGGCTCACCCTTGCCACCAAGGTCCGCTACCCCAATGAGCCGGGCCTCAACACCGCCGACAAGGTCGTCGAGAGCGTCGAGACGAGCCTGAAGGAGCTGGGCACCGACTGTATCGACCTCTTGTATCTCCATGCCGCGGTATGTCTCTGCTCTCTCCCAAGACCCCCACTACGCATATACCCAAAGTAAACACACACAAACTCATACCCCCTCCCCCTCTCCCCCAGGACCGAGCAACCCCCTTCGCAGAGACCCTGGAGGCCCTGGACAAGCTCCACAAGCAGGGCAAGTTCGTCCGCCTGGGCATCTCCAACTTCACGGCCTTCGAGGTGGCCGAGATCTGCCTGACGGCCAAGTACAACAACTGGGTGCGCCCGACCGTCTACCAGGGCATGTACAACGCCGTCACGCGGTCCCTCGACGGCGAGCTGATCCCAGCCTGCCGCCGCTACGGCCTCGACGTCGTCGTCTACAACCCCATCGCCGGCGGCCTGCTCGGCGGCAAGATCCGCTCCTCCGACATGACCACCACCCCGGCCGAGGGCCGCTTCAGCGACGCCTCCGCCACCGGCAAGATGTACCGCGGCCGCTACTTCCGCGACTCGACCTTCCGCGCCCTGCGCGTCGTCGAGGACGCCGTCCAGGGCGCCGGCCTGACCATGTTCGAGACCGCCCTGAGGTGGGCCGTGCACCACAGCCAGCTCAAGGTCAAGGACGGCAACGACGGCATCATCATCGGCGTCTCGAGCCTCGAGCAGCTGGCGGCCAACCTGGACGCTCTCGAGAAGGGGCCCCTCCCCGACGCTGTCGTCAGGAGTCTCGACGAGGCCTGGTCCATCTCCAAGGCCGACACTGTACACTATTGGCATGGCGAGGTCGACTATCATTATGACCCCAAGCAGGTGCTGTTCGCCCCTGGCGCAAAGTAGGCTTTCGCTTGGATGGACGGTGGAGGGATGTTGTACGGGAGCACTGCTGAGAGCGAGCGACCGCGAAGGACAGCAGCCTACTTAGATATAGACACTCGTATGTACACAGAATGGCTACTGAGCGCGGGTGCGGGTGTTACACTGGACAGTCCCGTCGAGTTTGGCCTTGGTTGGACCACGGGTGCATGGGAGGGCCATCTTACCTCGTATCTTACTTCCAAGTACGTTGTCCCACCTCTCGTCATAGCACTGCCACTACAGAAACCCCAAGGCGGCCACTTATCGACCCGGACATGGACTACCGGCCGCACTAAATGAAAACCAGCGTGGCTGAATTATTCTGCTGATCTGCAGATATGAGAGGGGCTATGGACGTCTATTGCCTGCCATTCGTAGCAGCAACAAGCTGGAGAAATGTACAGCAGCTAGTGCCACCTGGGGGAACATGCAGAGACTGCGCCCTAGTATCTATCACTCGTCCTCTGTACCACGAGATGACCTTTCGTGAAGCCCTCAGACGCCTTGCATGAAACGCCAGGATCGTTTAGCAGATGCATTCGCTCCGCCGATATGCGTGCACATGGACGCCAGCGAGTCCCTGAAACTCCTCTTTTCCTTCCTTCCTTCCTTCCGTGGGCCGTGGAAGGTTAATATTGCCCCAACGCCTCGCAAATGTATCGTCGTCATGATGTAATATACAGGTAAAAGCACAAAGTCAAAGTTGGTGTGGTTGGTGTGTTTGGTGTTTCGTATTCGGCGTGGTGTGGTGTTGTTTGGCTGGTTTGGAATGTTGTCGAAGCCCGGGGGTGATCCCCCAGATGAACATCACATGAAGATGCCGACCCAAGCATTGTTGGGAGAGACCTCCGATTGGCAATCGTCCACCGCACAGAAGATTTTGACCGACCGAGCCGTCTCGCTGGGCTGGAATTGGAAACCCGTCTTCGCCGCGGCCGAGTCCTTGCCCTTGCTGTGCTTCTTGCGGTTGTCGTAGCAGCTCTTGCAGTAGACCTGGGAGAAGAGAGAGATTGATTAGCAACTGAGGACAGCAAAAGCGGAGAAATGGGGCGCGGTAGGTGTAACTTGACTTACGTGACCACAAGCCTTGACAGCCCAGAAGTGATGCTCCTCCCGGTCCTTCTTGGTACGAGCTTTCTTGGCGGGCCGTCCGCCGTTGTCATCCTCCTCCTCAAGAGAGTACTTCAGCTCATTGTCGCAGCTGGGGCAAACGAAGACCTGCTCCTCGTCCGTGACCTTGTCTGGACCAGTATCGCGGGTGAAGCCAGCTCGGGCAGGAGGTGGGGCCTCAAAGTCAGGCTTGGGCGTGGGCTGCCTGCCGCCGCCGTAACCACCGAAACCGTTAGCCTGGTAGTTGAAGTCGGGCGGGTTGCCCGCGAGAGGGTTGGCGTTCATTGGGACGGCGGGGGCAGCTCCGATGAACTGAATGTCAGCTTCGCGAAGATTGCGGTAGGCGAGAAGTCCTGGAAGAAGACCTCTGATCGATCCCATAAGGTTGCGGCCGAAAAGGTGGTTGTGCTGGTCTCGCTGGGCGGGGGCAGGAGCGGGAGGAGGTAAACGGCGGTTGGCGGGGATGTTGTCTTCTGGGGAATCAATGGTGAGATCAATGACTGAAGCTGCAGCAGCATTGCCGTTGAGAATGCTGCCATCGCTACGGTTCAAAGAAGGGGTTCGGCCGTTTTGGGCTATGTGTCGGCGTGGGTTTCGGTATGGAGGGCTGTCGTGATCGTGAAAGTGAGGACGGTGTCGAAGGATATTCACTGGCTGGTGTCGGTGGTGCACAGGGCTGTCGGGCTCCTCCGTAAGATCAATCACATCGACAGGCTGGTGTCGCTGCTGTCTCTGCTGCCTCCTTTGTTGTAGGCGCGAAGGTTGACCGCGTAGTGGGGATAGAGGGGCAGGCATTGAGCCTTGGTAAACCACCTCGACGAGTTCATCGTCGAAATCCATGTTGCTCATGTAGTCCGACTCGACGTTTGGGCCCCAGTCTTCCAAATGAGGTCTCTGAGGGCGATGGTCCCTGGGGCTTCTCCTCGCCCTCCTATCAGCCTCTCTAGCGACCCTTGCAGCTCTACGAGCCCGCCCAAGGCGCAAGTGTTCACGTAGCTGGAGTTCCTCCTCTTGATCTTCCAGATCTACTTCAGGAGATGAAAGGTGAGGGTTGATTTGGCTGAATATGTCGTCGTTCTCGAAGGGATCGTGGAGGTGAGCGGTGTGGTCTCGAGCGTGGACGCGTGGGTGTCGGTGGGGTTCGTGTTGGCGGTCGGGGAATGGGTCGTTGTCGCTGTCGACGTAAGAAGAAAAGTCGTCCAGATGGTGGCGACCGGCACGGCTAGCACGGTTTCTCCGACGCAGAGGGGCCGAAGGGTTATCAAGGCGAGGTTGCTGGTAGTGGTAGGTCTCAGGCAATTGCCGATTGGGACGTATGTCAGGTGTTGAACTGACACGGCGGGGCAGGCCTTGAAGGTCGGCTTGTGGTTGACGATGAGGTCGCTGGTGTGGGACACGATCGGGAGAGTAGTCGAGATATGAAGACGAAGCCGAGGCCGAAGCTTGTTCTAGTGCCGATGCGGACCCTGATAATGAGACCCGGTCCAGATCTAGGTCCAGGTGTAAGTGCAGATCTGCTGCCGAACCCGAGACTAAATCGGAGTCAGGCGAACCAGGAGAACCTAGCGACGCGAGACTGGATGGAGACGCGGCAGATACTGGGGAGGAGGGAACGGAAAGTGACGCGAGGTTGCCGTCGGGTGAAGCTATCGAAGATGGGAGAGATTGCGACTGCAAATCGGAGCTTTCGTTAATACTGCCACCGTCGTTGCCACTGTCACTGTAAGGGACAGCACCGTGTTCGCCGCTACCGTAAAAGATGCTTGCATCAGAATCGTCGTCGAGGTCGAGATCGATGATGTCGTTGTCGGTCAAAGTCTCGTAAGCACCGTGCACCGAGTCCACCTCTTGCTCATCTGATCCTTGAAGGCTCTCGACCGCAGAGCTGGAGGAGACTGGTTGGGGTGAATAAGGTGGAGGGGAAGAAGGGAGGTCCAGGTGATCGTCGTGATCAAGCTGTAAGTAAGGGTCGTAATCGTCGTAGTTGTCGTCCTCGTCCTCATCCAGGTCGACAGGGTAAGGTGCAGGATCCACAAGGCTGTAGATGGACGGAATTCTACTACTCATGATTGAGGGAATGCCTGAAGCATTGTTTCTCCGTCCTTTCTTTGTCTTGACAATCAATTCAGGGTTCACCCACACAGTAGGTCCTCGATGGGGCCTTTTAGGCCTTTCGAGTCCTTTCTGGGAAATATGGGGGGGCCAATCCACCTTGGAAATAGCCAGTAAATACGTGCGGGAGGAAGAAGCCCGGAGTAGAATGTGGTAAGTGAGTATGTATTAAAAGAAGAGGCGAGGAGGGGCGGGGTGGAGTCAATTGTGGTGAAGTGAGGTGAACTGAACTGAAGTGAGCAGTGTGAGGAACGACAGCTGGATTAATCCAGAGTCACAAAAAAAGCACCTAACCTTGGAAGCGGAAAGTTGAGAAGATTGTAAGAAAAAGGAAGAGTAGCTAGGTAGAATATAGGATCAAATCCATCCAAAGATGGTGGTTGGCGGCAAGTGTCACCCGTGGAACGTGCCTACCACACACATATATACACACAGACACACACACACACACACACACAAACACACACTCGCACATACTCGCACTCTAGACAGCACAGCATAGAGCACAGTACTATAATAAGTACGCGTCTGTGCTGATACTGCTGTTTGTACCTTTGTTATAAAAGTTAGGTCGGAGAAGAATACTGATTCTAGACTATATACCTGCTACATGGATAGAAAATAAAGGACAATAAGTACTTACGCAAGTGAATAAGTACGTGGGCGACCGAATAAGATATATTCGTTTGTAATAAATACAACGAGAAAGGAAGAAGTAATACATGAGTGATTGAACCTTGTCAGCGTCCGAGGCCGACGAATCTGTCGTGTCATTTCATTGTTATACAAGGAGACCCCTTGGGTCTGCACATGATAAAGCCTTATCAAGGAAATCGACACATGAAGCAGGGGAGAAGGCAACCTGTACGAACTACCCAATCCTGATACTGACTGGATATAAGGATGGCCAGGTTCAACAGGGATTATCAGCTTTGTAACTGTTGAATGAGTCTCTCATAGGTATATCCCAAGACTGATATAATTCATGGTACTCCCACTTCCTATTGATGTTGCAAACGTCTCATGCATCTCAAACCTCTTATACGGTGCATGAGGGGCTCCTCATATTATCCGTTGTATGTATACTTGCCTGCCTGCCTGCCTGCTGCTGCTTTACCCCTTCAGTCTCTGGATCATTCATTTCCTTCCAAACCCATACCTGTATCCTCATCTCTCGCAAAAGCTGCCTCCTTAAGATGATTCGGGAGCGCTCAAGATAGAGATGACACCCTCTGCGTTCGCCGTGATGAGCTTCTTCGCCTCCTCGCCCCAGGTCAGAGCAACAGCAGGCGTCGCGCTCTGGAGCAGCTCACTCCATGACTTCCTGCCCTTGGAGTACTGCTGCACCGTCACGCCCGATGGCCCAGCCGTAGCCAGGTACTGTCCTGTGTAATCCCACGCCAGGCTTTGCACAGAGCTACCGATGTCCAGCACCTTGGCCGTAGCCGCATCTCCCTCCTTGCGCAGGTCGAACACAGTCACTGTCGTCTGGCCCTTGGCTGTGGCTGCTATCCAGTAGCCGTTCTCCGAGAATACAAGCGACTCAACCGGCGCGCCCAGCGTGAAGGTAGCCGCCTCCTCGCCCGTCTTGGTGAGGAACATCTTGATATCCCCAGTGTTTGTGCCCGCACCGAAAAGATGTCCATCAGGGTGGAATGCGCATGCCGTCAGAGCCGCGCTGGAGAACACCCGGGTGACCCTCTTGAGTGCCGTCAGATCGTAAAAGACAAAGCTCTTGTCCGTGCCGACAGAGGCCAGAAGGTTGCCTCCTGGGTGCAGCGACAATGCTGTAGCCGCGCCGGCGTGTTCTGAGAATGATGCAATCTCGCTCCCGTTCTCGATGATCTTGACCGAGCCCTTCGATGTAGCAAAGATAATCTTGGAACCGTGCCAGACCGTGTCTGTGATAGGCTCGTCGATCTTGAAATTCCTCTCCATTGCTCCTGACGCGAGCGAGAAAATGGCCACGTCGCCCTTCAGGCCACCCACGGCCGCATATCCTGCCTCCGTGTCAAGAGATGATGTTTGAGGAACCGGGAGGGGCTCGGATGTCTGTGGCGCAAAGCCTGCGATCTCTTCGGAGCTCGCCCAGCCGTTCGGTACAGGTCGCTTCTTGCGGCTCTTGGACAATCTAGAGAGCCTCTTGTTAGCATAGACCGCACACATGGAAACAGGAACTGGGCAGCATACCTCGCCTGGGTCTCGTCCACGTGCTCAACTAGCTCCTCGGGAAGGGCCTCATTATCCACAGCCATCTCATCGCCATTAGCACCACCACCACCACCGGCAGTCACCGTGATCCTCGACAGCGAATCCCGTGCCTCGTCACGCTCTTTTGTCAACCGAGCAATCACTCGGACAGCGGCGTCATGTTGGTAGAGCGCATTGGCCAGTTCGTCCCGTGTTTGCGAGAGCTGCTGCTTCAGCTTGAAGGTCTCCAACGCGAGGGCGTCCCATTCGTTCTGGAAGGTCGACAGGAGGGCGGGAATCGAGGTGAGGGTGGGAGGGCGCGGCTTCACGACTCGGGCGGACTTGATAAGGAGGAGGTCTTCGAGGTCGAGCTCTTCGCCGGTGATAGGGTCCTTGCCGTTCTCCTCGATGTATTTCTCGACTAGTCGCTTCTCGAAAACGGTGCCCGTCTTCTTCGAGACAACAGGCTCCTCGGGAGCTTCACCTGAGACTGTTTGTTACGTGTCAGTGTTGGTGGTCAATGTGATCAGATCGAATGTGAGACATACTCGCACAAAGCATCTTGAATGCGGATCGAGTTGAATGTTGATGCTGAGGAACTTGTGGTTTGTTGCAATTACCTAGTTAGCGGAGCGAATCCTCGCGGCTGGAATTGCTTCCAGCCTTCCAAGCTCCGTCTGCATGTTTTTGCAGCCGCGCCCGTTTCGCGGCAGGCCAAATGCGCACAGACTGCAATACGGCAGGCACACAAGCACATTGCCAACCGTTCATGCCGGCAGGCACCTGACGTGCGGCCCACGCGGGCAGGCGGGTCTCAGGGTTAGGGAAATATGACGATATCTCAAACCCTAAACTCAATTCGGGATCCATTCAACAAGCTACCGAGTACGAGCTGCGAGGTCGCTTCAAGCTGGAGATTCCAGGCAGGCCAAGATCGCTGGACCGATCTTCTGGATGATTGGAGCCCCCCATCCCCACTAATCAACAAGAACATTAGTTACCCTGGTGGTATCTACAATTACAGTATCCCTCACACAAACATCTCGAGGTTCTACGAAGAGCGAGGTTCTCTTGACGCCGCTGACAACACCGACAATTATTTTGACACCAGAAGGCAAAGACAAAAGTACAACACAATGGCGTCAACACTCCCAGACGTGACGACCCTCTCCTCCTTGCCAGGATCAGCAATCATCACCGTCCTCGATCTTCTTTTCGAGCCCAGCGAAGATCTACATACTCTCGCGCTTCCAACACTCCGCTCCATCACCTTCGCCAGTTATCCCGAGCTTATAGCCACCATTCGCGAACAATTGCTCGCTATCGCTGACAACGTCAACTCCGATCCCGAAGCCTGCCAGCCCCTGCTTTCAGTATTGGGCTCTCACCCCCGCCTGGGAGCAAAGAAGGTCGACAGTGCCCAGAGCGTCGCTGAACAGGCTCAACTGAACAACGGGCCAGAGGGCGAGGCCGAAAGGTTGGCGGCGCTGAACAAGGAATATGAGGAAAAGTTCCCGGGCTTGCGGTACGTAGTGTTTGTGAACGGCCGGAGCAGGGACGTAATCATGGAGGATATGAGGAGGAGGATCGATAGGGCGAACTTCTTGGCTGAGGAGAAGGAGGCGATCAATGTGAGTGTCAAAAGACGAACCGCTGGTTAGCAAGGCTGGCATCTAACGACTTCGCAGGCCATGGCCCAAATCGCAAATGACAGGGCCAGCAAGCTTAAGAAGGAGTCCGAGGAGTCTACCGTGGGACACTCCGCACTGCCCGAAAGTATTTGAGCAAAAAGGTCGTCAGTCACAGGCAACCGTCCAATGGGTGACCGACTATGGACTGCTCGAGCCTCCTCATCCGTTTCGCTTCCTGCCACTTGTGACGCGACTACTGGAGGGCGGCGGACTTACTAGATCCTGCAACCGTGTGAGCAGGCTAAGCAGCTCGTCTGCTCGAGTGGGAATTCCCCAGGCCTCCTTTCTAACATATAACAGACGCTACGCGCGTTCGCTGGTGGGATGATGCCATCGCGCCATCGGCCACAGCGTGGAATTCAACACCCGCGCCGTTCTTCGTTCGTCGACAACTCCCGTAGCTTCAGATGAGGGTTGTAAGCGGCGGAGACAGAGTTCTCGGCTCTGGACAACATGAAGGCGCTGTCAATGGCCTTGTAAATGGCTTTGTTGTCTGCAATACTCCGCGGCGTTTGCTGAAAGGGCTTGTGCGCTCGATGAGCCCTCATCACATCGAGATATTCCGAAATACAACTGTCTCGTCTCATGACCACCGGCGGTGCCACAGACCAGGCCTTTCGACAGGAAGAGACCTCACGTCTTGTCACTTCAATCTGGCGTTCTTACCGTGAAGTAATCGCAAAGCCGCTTGATTGTACTCCCAGTCTGGACCTGGTTTGATGTCAGCTTTGCCGAGGTCTTGCGAGGTCCAGTCGCGAAAAAACAATTGGGGTCTGTCAGCTTACTATGTACACACCACCAGAGATATCACCCCTCGGGCCGAGAGTGACAGGGCTACCAACCCCGGGTACAGTAGCAATGAGGTTCGGACTTAGTAAAACAGCCGAGTTCGTATCCGCACGCAATGATGTGGTGGGGACTGCTTGGTCAAACTCAGAGGTGGAAATCATTGACGCAGGCTATCCACCATCACGACTTGACACTATATAACTGGAAACGCGGACTCCTAGCTCCCCCTTGAAGCACTACTGAGAGCGTCCCGTGCCGTGGCGATCTCCCTGATGCGCTGCGGGTCTACAGTGGGGCTCCTCTACTGCGAGATCAAGTTTGAGTTCCACAGTGAGCCTCATCAACTCCGCTGGCGAGCGGGCAAGCATGCCTTTCACTACTGAAGACCTATATCATCCATGCCAAAAGATTCTGCATCTGCAGAGACAATCACATTCGAGACTGATATGACTCGCGATGATTGGGCAATACCGAGACCTGGCCGGATCTCGCAAGAGACAAGACTGCAAAGTCGTCCATTTCGAGCAGGTCTTTTACCCATGGAAGCCGCGGATATCCGGGTCGCTTGTACCATCCGCGTCAGCATGCAGATGATCCTCCAGTCCCCTGTCTACTATCATGTGGAGTAACAGCAGCGTTTCACGGTGCGTATCGTCACGGGACAAAAGAGATGATCCCATCGCAACGCTACCTGTATGACACTGTTACCTAACACTTCGGGTCTGATATTATTCCATTTGTCCAAACCGTCTTGAGCAGGCGCTTTGTGTCCCAACGCCGGTATCAACCACAAGCCCAGGTTTCTGAAGCCCTCTGGAGTGGAGCCGCTATGAGCTGCACTCGCGGTCACAGGAGGAGGGGGTGTACGGATCCGTATGCAGACGACAACTCGAAATTCCTTGGATCTCAACCATATTGCCAATAACTGGTCAGCCTCCATCCATCTATCGTTCCAGCCATCCAATGGGCGACATTGCTTGACACATTGAAACACGCAAGCTTTGACTTTGGATTTGCTATCATGTCCAAAGAGGGGATGGGCCTTGTGTCCTGAGAGGTGCTCAGCTGCCAGCACCTGTCGCATTTCAGGGGTTCGACGCAAGGCTGTCTCGCCATCTGCATGGAAGCACCTCAAAGGCCTTCCATATCCATATGCAGTCGGTGCCAGGTCGCCCAAATTGGATGGCCGGGGCAAAATCCTGCATGAGGTAGCTCTAATTCCGACCACCGCGTGACCAGCCCCTCGTCGAATCGTGTTCAACACCTTGGCCGAACAGGGGAACAGGTTCCTCTCCCCAATGCGACTATTTCTCCAGCTCCTTTTACTGTCACCTTGCTCTATCATGGCCCAGTCCGACTTGGCGGTCAAAATGTCAGAATTTTTAGTAAAACCCTGATTCTTTCCTTGGTATACTCATTTTCTTATATCTTTCTTCTTTATCGGTGAAGGGGGGTTTTCGACTTTCGCAGTGTTGTATCTGTTCAGTACGGAGCTGTCACCTTGGGCGGGACTTGACGAGCAGCGTCAATATTACACCATTCGAGGTTCATCGGTAACCAACAGCTTCAGGAAGTGAGCTGACGGAATTATCGTTCGCTATAGGTAAAGTCAAGATATTTCAACCGCGTGGTCCATGTACCCTACAAGGATCACCACGCTGACCTGTAAGCCTCGACTACAGCTTCTCCGCCTTCCGCACCCTCACCCACCTGTCCGGACCACTCACACTCCCTCCTTTTGCCCCCGACTTTCTTTACTATAGTACTTGTTACATCCTATATGCTGGGAACCTACATATATACATGCAACTTCTCCAGATTTTCGCATGCTTATTTCACGTGCATGACACCTGTGGCCGCATTCACCCTTGTCTATTGCGTTAGTCTCCTGTTAGAGGAAAAGAAGAGACACCCCTTCCACCTTTAACCGTTTTCTCCCTTATTCATTTCTTGGCGACTGATACTTCTGCTGTCCCTCCATCCTCCATCCCTTCCAGCTTCGGGCCCCCAATGGTCAAAAGTTGGCATGTCTTGATATTCCTGGTCCTGACTTACACACCTTCGGAGGGCACCGAGCAAGACAAAAGGAATCTAACTGGGCCTTGGCCAGAATTTTTGCGCACCTGACATCTTTGCTCAAGCTGCATGTTAAAGGTTAGTCGGAACTCTATCCACCGTCGGCCTGCTCCCCTTAACATCATCTTCCCTTGAATAGGGCCTCCGGAATTGTACGTTCCCGTCGTCATCTTTCTCAGCAACAACATAGGGAACATATGCCGTCATGATGGACTGTCAGCCGTAACCGATTGTGGGCATGCTTCAGAATCATGTTGAGTCAGCCATCGAAACACTCAGCAATACTTTGCGAATCATCAGTCTGACCAGACGGGCGAAGCGGATTGGCCTGGTGATCGTCCAGGCACTGTGCGACGGCACCAGACGTGTTGGGAAGGCGAAAGGGTAGAGGGTTGGGGGCTCAGGAGCCAAGCAGTCCGAGGAGACGTACTCGGTGCGGCTTTGGGAGGTCTCTTCTTGAGCCTGAAGGATGGCTTTGTCCATCCATCGCCTGGATCAGAACTCTTTCCACGATATTAAACACCTCCCCGGCCAGAACAGAGTCGACGCAGCGCCGCCAGTCTCACTGGGTTATCACAGCAGATCCTTGGAGGCTAACCAGCCGTCAAGACAGACATCAAGGATGGCAATACATGCCGACTTCCATGGCCTCTATGACCATGTCTTTGAGAAGGCGCCACGCTCCAGGGATCAACACCCTATGCTATCGCCCACAACTTCTCCCACATCACAGATCTCGACAATCTTGCCGAGCACGTCATGTGCGGCTGCGTCAATATCACCGTCGCCGCGACTTTCATCACAGCGGCACGAATTTGACACGTTCACGGCGCCAGAACGATCCGCCGAATTCTGCCGGACAGCGTCTAAAAGAAGAAGAGCCATACACGATGTCGATGGCCCTCACACCGGAGCCCTTGGCTGCAAAAAGCGCCGCCTACGCCGTGACCTGATCACCTCAAGGCTATCACGCCCGTTCTCATCCCCAGCCACCCATATCCTGAACAGGGAAGCCGCAGCGGGAGGCAAGCGCTTTCTGAAAATGGCCGCCGCCGCCGCTGCCAGCAAGGTCACTTCCGTGGTCATCCCGACACCCCCTCCGACCGACTGGGACTTGGGAGCGAAGGTGGCAGCCGCACAGGTTGCCACTGTAATTCCTGCGAACAACATCCATCCCCTCGCACCGGCGGAGATGGTCCGCAGAGCAGCCATCATGAACCGTTTCCGAATAAGGGTGTGCGACGAGGCCAGGCAACGAGGAGACAGGACTGATCTCGAGTTGACAGCCAGTGCCGCACTATTGCGAGTGAGCACCGGACTGCACGGCGTGGGGTTCGTTGCAGATCCAAGGGCATCGCAATGGCGTGGGACGGCGGCCTCTCGACAGGTTCCGCAGTCGCAACAGACATCGTCGACGTCCAAACCCACGACTTCCACCTCGAAGGGGTCCACAGCCCCACCGGCTGTCGGCCGCCCTGCGTATCCTCGACCGCCGTCTCATACCAACAAGTGCGCCCGCCCGTCGCCACCACGGAGTCCCTCAAAGGCGGCAGGGCCTCTGGACCGAGGCTGTCCCGCCCCACGGCTGAGGCCCGTCCGGAGCCCGGAGCCGCCCTCCGTGCGGACCCAGGGAACCGAGTCGGCCGGTGACGATGACCAGTTGAGCTTTTCGGCCACCGACTACAGTGACGACTTTGCGGATCCAAATGACGAGATATACACTGATTTCAGCATCATTTTCGGCAGTTCTGGCAATGGTGGAGGAGATGGTGCAGAGGAGGACGGAGCGGATAACGAGCGAGGCTCTATGGAGGATAACAGCAAGGACAGTGAGCATTTCGAAGATTATATGGATGACTTGGATGGTATCCCATGGGATGCAAGATGAGGGTCCTGTCTTCGTTCATTTCAGCCTCCACGTACGTATTCATACTTGTGTATGTAAAATCGAGAAATACTTTGATAGCATCTTGGGTGGACCAAACATATGGCACTGGAGTGTATGGGTATTCCCATTACTTTAATATCGACGTTGGTATGAAGGACTGAAAGGGTGCATAGGAAGGGAAAATCACCAAGGGTAGGTTGAAGCATGTATGCCAACAGTCCATTCTCGATATCTCGCTGCTGCCCTGAATATATCTGGTTCGGAGCTACTGGTCGTTCATCATACAGAAGTCATACCAAGTCAATGTCACATCATCAAATGGCCATGAGAAGTATGCCCCGCGGCAGGATATGTGTTTGAGTATGTGTTCAAGTATGGGCATTTGCAGCCCACTCGTAGCTCCATTGCCCAACCTTGCCAGTCAGTCCTTCTGCAAATACGGCTGGCTCAAGCAATATTGCAAGGGTGGAATCAACGTCCCTCTCCAGCCCTCCTATGTAGGGGAGACAGGGCGCAGCCTCGAATTGCGGCAATTGTCTTGTCTCTAGGATCAGCCAAGCCTCGAAGCGTCTGCAGATAAGATGAGGCCCCAAATGACGCCAAAGTCACCATCACCACTCATCAGAAACAGCCTCCAAATAGACACAGCACAAGCTGCATCATATAACCACAACAAAAAACATAGACTGAACAAAAAAGAAACAAAAAAAAAAACTGTACACGTTCTTATGGCGTCTTATAGGTATTCCGTTAAGAATTCCATGACCAGCACGGAGGTCCAGAACCCAAAGGTCTAACTTCTGACGAAGTTGAATGCGGGTTTACTCAGTGACCTGCCAGACCGGGGAGGTGCTTCCTAGGGCACCCATCATAGAACCAAACTCGCGGTGTGAACCGCTGCGCCAACAACCCCCAACCTTGATAAAGGCCGAGCGGCGACGCCTTATAAGGACAGGATGGTAGCTGGGGTGGGGCGGGGTGGAATTGCGGTGCTGCATCCCATGGGCCTCCAGGTGCCATAGAAGGGGGAGTACGTACCTAGGTAGGCCCGGGGAACCCCTTATCACGAAGCTGCAGTGAGCTTTCCAGCTATTCTCTCAGCACGTTGCCAGCCTGAAGCTTCGTAGCGGCCCTCTCTACGCCTGACCTCAGCTTGCAGTCTTCCACCACCAGTCTCCAGACACACCAGTCTCCTCCTCGATGGTGTTCTCGAACTGCAACACTCGATTGAATCTCGGCAACCTTCATCCTCACAGCCAAGATTGCTCAAACCCCATGCACCCAACCCAGCAACATTTGCCACGTTGGTAACGTATCACACCCAACATGGCGTCTCGCATCAATCGGAAAAGCAACATGTTCGGCGTCGACCTTGACGAGTTGTCCTTTTGGATTCTGGGACGCGATACAGCCGGCGACTTCATCCCCACTCCTGACATCGACCTGGCGGCCATCACAGCTACACTTGCGGCTGGACCTAGTCCTGGATACTCTTACACTGGCGCTGCCAGTCTTGCTTTGAACCACAGGCGCAGTCCTCGCCTCCGAAAGATGCGGCCTCATCGGTATGTTTTCACTTCTGTCTCGCTCCACCACCAACACCTTTGACTGACTGGACTTTCAGGGAGGAGCACGTCAAGCGGTTGAGAATTTCATCAGACCCTTTCGGTAACCAAGACACCAAGATTCCACCCTATGCGGTCAACCAACCAACCCAGCAGCAGCAGCCACTGGCTACCGATGCGAGAGCCGGTCAGACCGTTAAGCCTGGGCATGGGTTCTTCAGCCGGCTATGCTGGGCAATGGGGATGATGATGAGGGAGATACTCTTTGGTAATGAGAGCCATTCGTGATGCACACAAGAGGTCCCAGGATCACCGACTGTTGGGTAGAATTGTCAGAGATGGACGGACGAACAAGTGGATAATAGGTGTAATCGTACATGAAAGTTGAGGGTACTCTGGAACTTGGAATGCAGCATTTGGCATCAAGGCGCTTCTTCCTGTTAGGCTGGAGAGAGACAACAAGACCGGGCGAGGAACATCACAAGGTACGACCGCCCACTTGAGCAGATCCAGCGAAACCATTCCATTAGCCATGTTCTTCCTGCGTGACTCGAGATGTTTATTGGATGTCTCTGTAATCATCTTTGCACCGTGATATCCTTTGGTCCCGGCATCTGGCAGGCAGGCAGCTCAAACATGAAACATGAAAAGGACTTCATTCAGTAAAGGCCAGTCTCCGGTATTAGTATAACGAGCGAGAGCTGATTGAAGCAACTATATCATGTTAGTCAGAGCAAGGCATACGATTGACATCTGCGGTGCATGTTGTCATGATGGTGGAGGTGATGCGGAAAGAAAACAAACAAAGATAATGTAGGAGAGGACGTTGAGGACGATGGGGGCCACGTGACAAGTCATGTGCTACCCGAGATTATAATGAGCTAGTCCGGAACAGGAAAGGACCTCTGGGATTGCAGTGAAAGACGGTTCGTCAAATCATAGCCAAGCGAATCAGCCCATCCCGAAATCCCTCTTTCCTCCTAGCTCAGCTCTGCCTTGACGAAACCTTGTCAAATCACTACTTGCCTACCACCACCACCACCACCAACACCAAGGCTTGAGGAACCCCATCTCCACTCACCTTATATCCACACCCGACCGCCGCAATGTTTTTGCAACGCTCCGCCGTCGCCGTCGCCCGCCGGGCTGCCGTCGCGCCCGCCCTGTCCCGAGGCTTCGCTACCTCCGTGATCCGCCGTGAGTTTGTTCTGCGAACCAGCTCCTCCTGCCAATTGGGGCCCCCCCTTGCGTCATACCGTGCCGGCGGTGATAGGATGGCAATACCTCATACCATTAGGGGGGGGGATGACTCTATAGTGACTAGACCTCGGTGACATAGACTGACACGATTGTTATAGGGAGCGCCGCCCCCAACAACAGCTCTCCCGCCAAGTCCGAGAAGCCCTCGCAGAAGCTGTCTGGTACGCCACCGCGAATTCCCCTCGTCCGATACGCAGCCGATATCGCCCAATTGGGTCGCCAGTGTCGCAGAACAACGTCGCGGACCACCCATTGGGCATGGGGGGATAGATATGCTGACTGACGCATGATATATAGACGTCAAGAGCGCTGCCGACCTCCTGGGACCCGGTGCCCAGCCTGGTACCGTCCCCACCGACCTCGAGCAGGCCACCGGTCAAGAGCGTCTGGAGATTCTCGGAAAGATGGAGGGTGTCGACATCTTCGACATGAGGCCCCTGGATGCCTCCCGGAAAGGAACATTGCAGGACCCCATCATGGTCCGCTCCGCCGGTGACGAGCAGTACGCCGGTTGCACCGGCTACCCCGTCGACTCCCACGGAGTCATCTGGCTGACCGTACGTCTTACAATGTCGAAGAGACCGGTACTTGTGGGAGGTATCGAGATACTGACAGGATCTGCTGTTCTAGATCACCCGCGACCGCCCCGTCGAGCGATGCCCCGAGTGCGGCAGCGTCTACAAGATGGAGTACCTCGGTCCCCAGGACCACGGCCACGACCACGACCACGGTCACGACCACCACGGATTCGAGGAGCCCAAGAACTTCTCCAACTTCGTCAAGCCCGACTACTGGTAAATCCGCTGAGGACAACGGGATGACGTGGGTTCTTGGATGACACAATACACCACCTTCACGACGGGAATTCATAGAACTATGGCGAGATGAGCGATCTTGGGACTTGGGAGGATATCACAGGCCAGTGATGAAGGCTGGCCCTGTAGAATAGTTGGGCGGGAGCTGTATAGAAGTCGACTTCTTTTGTCAACAAACACCCTGTGGCTTGTGTCCATGTTGTGATTTGATGGCATGGTTCCCCCCCTCCGCAAACGGTTTGATCTCCCCTATGAACCTTGAAGACACCTCGCTCCTGCTTGCTGTCGGGGTCCATTCCCCTTCCCTCCCCCCCTCCACCTCTCCCCGAAGCGAGTTCTTGCGCGGCCGGAGTTAGTATGTTGGGCTGAGATGCAAAACCGTCAGGAGTGCCTCATGCGGCCCTCGAGGCTGAACTTCTACTCTATGAAAGACGGTTTCGCCTCGTGCCATGTGAATCGTGTAATAAGCCAACCTGCGGGGATTGGTCCATCGACCTCAGTCTCCGTCGTCATCGCCAAAGCTGAGCTTTATCTTCTTGGCCTTCTTTTTGCCCTTGGCCGGCGCCTTGCTCTTCTCCTCGGCGCCCTTCTTCACCAGCCTCGCCAAGTCCCCCTTCCCTTCTGTAGCTGCCTTATACTCAGCAACGCTGTCGTTCCCCCCCTCGTCCTCAGCATCAGCACCGACGACCTTGCCAGCCTTCCTCTTCTTCGACGCGCCAATGGCAGCAACCCTCTCCTCCTTGTCCGCATCCTGTGTCTCCTCCCCTCCCCCCTCCCCCTTCTTGTCCGCAGCACCCTCCTCCCCGGGTATTGCCCCCCTCCCCTCCTCCTCCTTGACCGTCCCGTCCACCCCGAGCCTCATGCCCTGCACGACATTCCCCTCGTCGTCCACGATCACCGGCGCGTCCTCGGCCTCCTCGCTCGCGGACCGCGTCTTGGCCGCCCGTCGGCGCGAGGCGAGGATGGGGTCCGGCGACTCGGCGTCGGCGAGGTGCTGGCCCTTCAGGCGGGCCAGGAAGGGCGGGAGGGTCGAGTCGTAGTGGAGGTTCTTGCCGGTGATCTTCTGCGACATGGTGCGTGTGTCGAGGTCTCGACGGGAGACGGGGGTGGTTTGCGCGGTTCGCTCCCGGTGGGAGGGAGGGACTGCCGCTTGGCTGAGGGCGGTCGGCAAGCTCTGTAACTGCCGAACAGGGCGATGCGATGGTTGCAATGGGACAGGAAAGGGCCGAGAAGATGGTGCAGCCAGTCAGTGTGCGAAAGGGTGTTGTTATTGTGGGTAGTCACCGTGTAGTGCTGGGAACCAATATCGAATCCCCGGCCGGAAGTTGTTAGGAGCATGGGAGCATGCACGCACGGGCCTGTCCACGGCCCCACCAAGTAGCACCGGCGCCGGCGCCGAAGATCGGCCCGTGAACCCAGTAGGTACCTCCAAGATGATGTTCAGTGTCTCCCAATTATTTCGGGCCAGAGTCGAGCTTCGAAGGCGGCATGGCGTGGCTCACGATAGAAATAGAAGTAACCCTCATTTTCCTCTTTGAAATTTCCCGGTAATTTGTTTGCATTCTCGTCTTTCCGAGAGTCTGCCTATTCGACTCACGCCTGCCTTCTTCGAAGGGTTCTCGCCTCGACCACAGTCGATCAGCCTCTGGAGACTGTCCTGAATCCTCCATGAATCTACCAGCTCAAGGCTCAACCAGACATGAAGACCCTCGTATCGATTCGTTTCTTATCACCAATGACCACAGCTGCCTTCTGGACCCAGTGGCAGATGCTGCTCTCTGCAGATTGGCGGTGATGGCGACGGGATGAACTCACGAGAGTCCACCGCGCCGATGTTCTCTACGGCGGACCTACACCATCGAAGAATCGCTGTTTGTCGTTTTGTCTTCTTCGCAACAAGGTACTGCCACAGCGGAGGAAAGCGCTCCGTCGTTCAAGACCAGCTTTTGGGCCAGAGCTCCTTCTCGGGCCCACAGGTGGTGCTCGATACTGCCCCTTTCGTTGAGATATACTTCATGACTTCTTAGCTGGCGCGAGCATAAAGCTCAGTTTATCCAGCAGCGTCTCCAGGGGTAACTTCGCAAGTTCGTCATACGTCCTCACACCCCCGCCGCTCCTTGGCTCCAGAACAGCCGGTCGCGTTACCGAATCCAACAAACTTATGGTTTCTGGGAGGGCTTCCTGGTCTGTCCTCTGAGAAATATCTCTTATCTTCTCTGACAAGCGTCGCACCTTGGCCTCTGTCCTCCGCTCGCCCGCCTTCATGGCCTGGTTCGCCAGCTTCTCCGACCTGGCCAACATTCGTCTCGAGATCGCTTTCGCGGCCCCGTGCGAGAGGAACGGGGCATGTATGTTCATCTTGAGAGCGATGTGCCCTATCTGGATGGAAGCTCTCTGGAACTCGAAGGACCGTTCAAGCTTTGGTCCGTCTTGCTGCCGAGGAACATGATTTACTTGTGTCACGGCTGCTCCAGACATCCGTGATTCCTGACCGTCCCTCACCCGACAGCAGCAACTGGGAACTTTGACGGGATCAAGACCCATGGCCTCACACAGCAGGACCAGTGACCCATCGAGCGTTGCAACTAGCCTCTTACTCTGCTCCAAGCAATTTTCTATGGCCTGGTAGCCTCTTTGTGCACAATCCGTTCGGAGATCATAGCGGCGTTGTTCGTCCACCCATACAAAGGCAGCCCGACAGCGTCTGAACTCGTCTAGCCAGTCTAGCAGACTCTTGACTGCCCACTCCGCATCGTTGCAAACCCGGGCAACTTTGAAGAGCTGACGGGTCGTGAGCGGGTATACGCTCCCTGCAGAATCAAGATCTCCCCGGACGCAGTTGTCGTCCCTCGCTTCATCTACGGAAGCCCAATTCTCTCCCCCTGGGTTAGAACACAGCTGCGTGTGGATCTCCATCTGCTCCGTCGTCATCCAGCTCAGATATCGCGCCGTCAGCTCCGGATGTAGCCTGTAGTTCCGCGCGTCGGACAGGTGGGGATAGATCTCCACAACGTAATGGAAGTCGCTTAGTGGCTGCCATATGTGTCGAACGTCCGCTTGGAGGGCCTTGTCCCAGTTCCTGACAATGCCATAACCCCCCCGCAAATGCGCAAAACAGACCCCCTTCCATACCTGCCCGAGGTCCCAGTATGCTCTCTCGAAACCCTGCGTCCATGTCCTGCAAAACTTCTCACACCATTGCCTGAGCTTGGCGGCGGGAGGTGCCTCGGAGGGATCAGTGGACGTGGTGGATGAAACACTCTGGCTCCGGCTTCTGTTCGTCGATAAGCTGGGGCCTTGGATGCCGCTTCGACATGCTCCTATTGACCATCGCCTCCGCCGTTGCTTTTGGGGTGAAGGCAGCATGGGAATCTGTATGTGGGGCTGCGAGCGGGTTCTACTCGATCCTGGACTGTCAAGGCCACAAAGTGATTGATGGTCGTCCTTACCGAACACTGGACACCAAATATCTTTGACTATAGGGTCGAGGGCACATATAAATGATGAGCTCAGGCATTTGTGCTCGCCGCTTGCCCTCGGTTGCAATTTCATCTCCTTTGCCCTCACCGCTTGGCGGTTTTCTGGGTTCTGCATCTCGGAGAGCTGATTATCATTCGCAATGGGTTCTGGGCGTTCAGACGCTATAGGTATGTATGATGAAAGCCTGCCCTGCTCGGCCACAGTGATATTAGCATTCCAGGGAGCAGTTGATCCCACCGGGTCGATGGGCTTGGACTTTTCCAAGTTGTGGTATGCCCAGCTCATGTCGCCGGCGATCGAACCCCGGGATGTTCTCCCGAAGTCCATGGCTGCATTAATAGGCTCGATATCGAAGAGGCCTGGGTCAGGCCTCATCTTGGGAAAAGGATGTGCGGGCCCGAGCATTTTGCTGGGCTGCTGTGGCTGTAAGTACCGTGTGACCTTCTATATCGTAGGAAGTCTGATAGTTGGCAAGGTAGGTCGTTTCAGGAGTAGAGTACAGCTGATCGTAGATTCAGTATCGACAATTCGACACAAAAGAGAATCGTTGTGTGGGCTTCAAGTCCCCATATTGGTACATGCTGAAAGCCGTCGGTTATCACCCGCCGGACAAGCTTCATCTTAGATCACACGGCCAATATAGTAGCGACGGACTAATCACAGGCCACGAACTATTGAAGGCACTGATACAAGTCTCCATGGGCTTCTATAACACAAATAACGTGAGCTCATATACATGTCATGCCGGCTAGGACACAACCCCCCAACAGGCTTTACATAAGGCCGAGGTCCTCCCTCCTGCCCTTGGATGCCAGATCAAGATACGGAGCCTCGCCCAAGGAACACACCCGATCACCAGCACGAGCCTCCACATAGTCATAAGTAGCGCAGTGCCACGTGCTCCTGTTGTCCCAGATGGCGAGGTCGTTCTTCCGCCATTTGAAGCGGACCTGGGCGTCGTGGTTCTGTGTGACGAGGTTGAAGAGGTAGCCCAAGAGTAGGTCGGACTCGTCTCTTGTAAGGCCGTTGATCCGCTTAGTGAAGCCTCTGTTCACGTAGACAGACTTCCAGCCCGTTACAGCTGGAGATGAATGCGTTAGCTTTAGGGCCAACTTGCGTTTTGACCTTAGATCACTTAGTCCCCGGATATGGGACCGCCGTCTGAGAGCTTTGACTCCGAGGATGAGGGGAACGGGAAAACTCGAGAGACAAGAGACTTACGATTCGTCCTAATGACAGGATGCACTGCCGTCAGACCATCGCCCTGGTTCAAAGGATTCCCCCTGACTCCCTTCCTCAGCGGGTTTCCCAGCCTCTCCGCCTCATCCAAGAAGAACTTAGCATCATGCGTAGCCGTCAGACCCTCCAGCATAGTCCTCATCGGCGGCGAGAGCCTGTCATATACCTCATAGCCCGAGGCCCAGAGCGTGTCACCTCCCGTCGGGGGCAGCGTGTGGATCTTCAGCATGGCGTAGTCTGACGGGACTGGCTCGAAGGTGATATCGCTGTGCCAGCCTGCAGAGGCAAGCCTGGAGACGTCTGACAGCTGATGCGTGAGGCCGCCGCCTTTCTTCTGCTTCTCGCTGCTGATGACAGAGATCTGGTCGCCGAGCTCACTGCCCTCTTCCGTCAGAGGGTGGACGTGGAGACTTGACGACTCGGGACAGCCAGCAAGCTCTGTGATGCGCAGCATCAATTCCTTCATCTCATTCGGCGTGACATCCTGATCGCGGAGGAATACAACGCCCCGCTGGGAGACTAGAAAAGGAGGCACCCGTTAGATCAGAGCATGGGTTATAAGCCACCGGCGTTGGGGATGCTCACTCGTGACAGCGAGGTCTCTGATCATATCATCGCCCCATCTGAGCAGGTCCCTCACTTGAAGGCCTTCATATTCACGTCCTATCACGGGCGTCAAGTCCTGGTTCTTGAAGCTGTCCAGGGTGCTCGTATACTTCAAGGGCTTGAGCACACGGGGGCGAGCTTGAGCGTTGCCGCCGAATAGCTGGCCGTCGTATTGTTGCTCGCCTGCAGGCAGTTTTGCCGAAGGCATGATGATTTGTACCGGGTCCCGGTAGTGAGTGTATCGTGCTTGGGAAGTATATTGTTATAAGAGATACCAGGAGTGTTTTCACCGTGCAGATGGAGGGTTCACTTCAATGTTGGTGATAGCATGGGATGCGCGTGAGGCTATCAATGACCACCGTATTTCCAACAGGGTTCAGTAGTTATATAATATGTCAATGAAAGGGAAGAAAATAGAGGCCATCACCCATTTCATCTGTCTATACAGTAAGCAGTGTTCAATCACAGTGCCGGTAACCGGCTTATGGAACGTTGAAGCGTCCGCTTGGACGGAACTGGGGATAGGAGCACGCCGAGAAGATGAGAAACACAATTACACATTCGTTCTCCCTATCTACAAGTAAGTCCTGGCCACTTCGAAAAAGACTGAGTACAGTCACAATACTGCGTAGCGGAGAAAATATCGGAGTTGGAATCATGTTGATAGAGATCGCGTCATCTGGCTCCGGAATGAGTGAATGCAGCAAATTGCCCCCCGCCAAAACAGGAATCCGCCCCGAGGTTGCACCAGCGACATCCGTTGGCCAGTACATTCCACTCAGGTACCCATGTGTCGAGATATCTCTTCTGCAGGTCGATATGGTCTGGACACTGCGGGACGGAGATGGAGGGTGGCTTCTTCCTCGTTTAGGTCGTGAAGGCTCCTTGGCCTCGAAGTGCCAGATCATGACCGCCTATTAGGTTCAGCTTGTGGATATGAAAGTCGCTCGACGGCCGAGGTTGTCTGCTAAGTCGAGAGCTACCGGTGCCACAGATACGGCAAGGCATTCCTTTGACAGAAGACGCGATTCTCCCATGTCGATGTCGTTGTCGATATTCTGAAGAGGATGGGGCAACGGGACTATCATAAGTTATAAGTCATCTATGCTATCTCTCTTTATTTGAGAGAGTTCTCTTCTCCCAGAAAGGATCGCACATATCGCGAGCAGTCTTCATCCAGAGCCTGTGCCGTGCCTGTCAGTTTCCACCATGGATACCAAGGACGTCGAATCGTTCCCGACCGAGATAGTCGGCGATGACAGATCAGTAGCATCCACCTCAGGCGCTCACGTCGGTCGTGACCAGCTTGGTGACATCGTCCTTCCACACGATTCCTACGAAGGCAGACACCGCTTCGATCCCACAGCGACATGGACCGAGGCCGAAGAACGCCGGGTAGTTCGCAAGACAGACATGTACCTGCTCACCTGGCTGTGTCTGATGTTCTTCGGCCTCCAGCTCGACCGTGGAAACTTGTCGAACGCAGTGTCCGATAATCTCCTGGACGACCTCAACATGTCGACGGACGACTACAACAACGGCACCACGATACAAATCATGGCCTTCCTCGTCGCCGAGTTTCCTGTGCAGTTTCTCACCAAGCGGTACGGATTCCGCTATATCCTGCCCACGATGATGTTCCTATGGGGCACCGTCTCATGGTCGCAGGCATGGATGACGAACCGTACCAGCTTCTACCTCACCCGCGCCTTTATTGGACTGTGCGAGGGTGGCTTCATTCCTGGAACGGTCCTGTTCACGACGTACTTCTACAAGTCCAAGGAGTTGGCGCTGCGCCTGGCAGCCTTCTGGTCAACCCTCGCCATTGCAAGAATTATATCCGCGTTACTGGCGGCAGGAATCCTGGAGATGCGAGGAGTTGGCGGGAAACCGGGATGGTTCTGGCTGTTTCTGATCGAGGGAATATTGACTTGCGTCATCGCCGTACTTGTGAGTTCGTCCCTGGAAGAAACGAAGTCAGCTGGAAGTATGCGTAACTGACGGAGACAATTTACAGTCCTTCCTTTACTTGCCCGGGTCTCCCGTGTCGACCAAGGGGCCTTTGTGGCGAAAGCCATGGTACACAGAACGTGAGGAAGTGATCATGATAAATGTGAGTCGTCCCCCGACCGCTGTGTCGAAACATCTTGTGCTGACGAAGAACTCGAAACAGCGAATCCTTCGTGACGATCCTGCGAAGGGACTTACAGCCATCCAGGAGCCCGCCACCTGGAAAGACGTCAAGGGAGCCTGGTCAGATCCTGCGATGTGGGGACTATATTTCGTGGGGCTCGTTGCATACATTCCTGCGACGCCAGTCCAGTCTTACATGACCCTGGCTCTCAAAAGAATCGGTGAATCAACTTTCGACACGAATATGTTGACAATCCCCTCGGCCGTTCTCGGAATCATCACCATGATGGCCCTCGCATTCAGTTCAGACCACTTCAACGAGCGCAGCTTCCACGCCTTCTTCGGAGAGTTCTGGATCATGCCCATGCTGATCGCGATCCTGGCCATCCCCGATGGCGGCAACGACTGGGGGCGTTTCGCCCTCACAAGCCTGATATCGGGTTACCCCTACTTCCACCCCATCGTGTCGAGTTGGATCAGCGAGAATACATTTGACGTGAAGAAGCGCGCCATCACCGCGGCAACGTACAATGTCATCGTGCAGATCGGCTCGGTTGTCGGGTCTCAGATATACCGGAAACACGATGCCCCATATTACAAAAGGGGCAACGCCGTGCTGCTGGCGATATGTGTACTTTCTTTGGTGGCCATCCTCGTGCAGCGGCAGGTATTGGTGTCTCTGAACAAGAAGAAGGAGACTCAATGGCAAGCCATGAGTGCCGAGGAGAAGCTGGCGTATCAGAATGACAAGGAGGCGAGGGAAAACGACGGCAATAAGAGGCTGGACTTCCGATTTGTGTACTGAAGTTGTAGAGCAATAAGGGCCCCTGCGAGACGCGGGAATATTGAATCAACGCTTGGATTTCAAAGCAACTGATGTTGTCTGCTCTTCATTGATTGTTGCGAGTTCTGTTGAATACTAACCTTTTGCGATAACCCCATTGGAGCGCAGGAGCCAATATCTGATACCTAGAATGCATGTCCCTTCACCATGCATGACTGCAAGTAACGCGCAACACCAATTCTCTGGCCCGGTCGGCCTCTTCGTGAGCTGCACGGGTACCATGAGACTGCCCATGTGCTCGCCAAGGAGCTTCGGAACTCGAATTTGTTGGTGTCGAGACCAAGCTGAATCGATATCAGAGGACGACGCACTCAGTAAAACTCGCGCTAAGGCATGGCTCTATCGTGACCCACAATGGCGCAAGGACAAGACCCACCGGGAATCTGGGGTAATAGCGGGCCCCTCGAGTCCAGGTCACTGAAGAAGGGCTGGCACTTCCCCCCGCGCCCCCGGCCAGTTTGTGCCACTGACATTCATCCTTCGGCTTGAAGCCTCTCAGCGAGTGGATGTTGGTTAGAGTAGAGCAGCTCATCGCTACGCCGGATCACGAAATTGCCCTGCAGACGAAGCGAGACCCGACTGACTGGTTCCGGCTGTATAGAAGGTAGCAGTGAACGGCCCGTGAAGCGTGCTGCGGTAGATCTCCGAAGGTATTGAAGAAGTGAGAACTGAGGCTTGATTACGGAGAGTCCACTCAATTCCAGAGAAGCACGAGTTTGTGAGATCCTTCAGGACGACGGCCTACGAGCAGGTCAGCCGAGAGAATCCAAAGAGGAACATCGCACGGCAGACTTTCGTTCCCTCCCAAATCCAGGCCATCAATCCTGCAAATTGCCAAAAGCAACATGTCAACCCTGCCTCGGCGCAAGATCGGCAGTCGGGCCTGTGATGCATGCAAGATCAGAAAAGTGAGATGTTCCGAGCAGCCCCCATGTGCTCGCTGCGCATCCATTGGGATCGAGTGCACATTCAACAAGCGCCAGGCCACGCGCGGCCCACGAAGCCTGAGGGCCAAGACTCTCCAGGAGATTCGCCACATTCAGGAGAGCCAAGGCCAGGGTCAAGGCTCTAGCCGGTATCATGGCCGCGGCGGCAGTATCGGCAGTCTGCCGGATGAAGTGTCCACCGACGGAGTCTTTCCCGGAGATCATGAGAGCCCGTGCGACGGAGAAACATCTCCAGGCGGCGAAGGGGCAAGCGACGGGGCCAGCAGCAGGACCGCCGTCTCCTCCCTCATCGTCCGCCTTTGCATCTATCGCCTTCGCCTCTTCCCAGTCTGGCCAATCCTGGCCGCGGAGGATGTCATCGCCTCATTATTAAAGAACCCAGCCGACCTTGCGACATACGCATTCGCAAATGCCGTCTGTGCGGCAGTAATAGCCCAGCTAAAGTTGCCATTCGAGGGCCGTACGGACGATAATGACCACGCGACGGCGGCATCTATGGCCGCAGAGTGTGCCAGGATAAAGGCTATGCTGCAGGGTGCGGATGATGGTCCCGATGCGACCCTCGACATGCTTCGCATAGCGTTCTTCCAGCACATCTATCACGAGAACCAGAGCCCCGGGGGGACGAAAAGCTTGATGTTCTTGCGGGAGGCCATCACCATTGCGCAGATCATGGGCTTGCATCGGAAATCATCCTACGCTATGTTGTCCCCGGAGGAGCAGCAGATGAGACGGCGCATATTATGGCTGCTCTTTGTAACGGAGAGGGGCGTGGCTATGTTGCACAAGTTTCCCATCGTCCTGAGCTGGCAGCCAGACTTCCCGCCGCTGGAGGACAGGTTGAACATCGAGCACGACGAGGCGCACATCTTGCCAGCATTTAAGAAGCTGGTGGATCTCTTCTGGATCTTTGACCAGAGTGGTTCCTTCGATCTTCTCATCCAATCCGGGGACGACGCCGATGTGCACCAAAGAAGCCGTCTCGAATACCTTCAGCAGCGTCTACAGGAGATATCCTCCGACTCGGACGAGAGCAACGACGTGCAGAAGGCCGACATATGCGTCACTAAGTGCTGGATGCAGGCCGTGGTCTGGCGAGCCTCCTGCCGGCGACCCAATTCAACAGTCATATTCGGCGAAGATAAGAGCATATCTGCTCAGCCGTACCGAATCGTCAATGAGTTCCTCTCCCACATCTGCCACTACTCCAAGACCGCGCTTGAGGCTCACGGCCCAACGATAGAGCTCAAGATCTTCGAGATAGCGAACGCGCTTACGGATGCGTTGGCGACGAACCTAGACCTGCTGCGGAATTCTGCGGGCATGGACGTCCGGCCTGTAGATATGCTTATCCAGCTACAGAGGCTGCTTGCCTCGTCTCGTGGGGGCAACAAGACGTTGTTGACATTGCTGTGCGCCCGGATTGCGGAAGTAGAGAGTGCTAGGTCGCCCGAGCTGATGGGTAGCCCGACGGAGATCACACCAAAATGTGCAAGTGAAGTCGACAACGGTAATGTTGATGATGGGTATTATGAAACTGGATACGAAGCCACAAGGAGGGAGTCAAACCAGAGCCACTTGGGAATGGATACGGGTGCCGTGAGAATGAACAACCCTTTGCCGCTGCCATTGTGGCCCAGCCCTTGGCAAGACTCGAGCCAGGCCGTGTTCAATGTCGACGGCGACGGAAGTCTAGGGATAATGTTTACACAGCTGACTAGCGAACCGTGGAATGGATGGGTGTAGGTCTCTCCGGAATGGGACAGTGCATTACATAGCGACATTCGATAGATAGAACACAACCGAACGAGGATTTGGACTGATGCGTGACGAACTTGGGATGAGCCGTATCGTATTGCCCTTATGACCTGCTTGGGTTGACAGTGCCGAAGTCGTGTCCACTTACATAGTACGATCTTGTAAGATAAGCCTGCGATATCGCAGGCTTACTTTATGAAGTCATGAATGACACGACGATGTAGACACCCGCGAGGTCGCTGATGGGACCCGTGGACTACTGCCCGCATTGAGCCGCTATACACATGCATAGACCCGCCGGTCCACCGGCCCTGGAACGCCGACAATTTCTCCGCTCAGGGATTGGCAGTTGAGCAAACGTGAATGCGGATGGTGGCCGACGTGTCTTTCCAAGAGTGGCTTAAAGATTTCTAAGACAATAGGCAGCTCGTCAGCTCTTTGTCCTATACCCAAACAGCAACTCGCTATCACAGTCCCCATTCCCCTGATACCTACTCATCAGACAAAATGGCGTGGGAAGAGCCTCGCAAGACTGGAATGCTCTACAGGAGGCTAGGTACGAGCAACTCACCCTTATTGTGTCTTGTCCCATAGGCTGATCAAGTTATAGGGGACTCCGGATTGCATGTTTCGGTCCTTGGGCTGGGCGGTTGGCTCACCTTTGGTGGGCAGCTTGAGAGCGAAGGCACCTTTGCATGCATGAAGCAGGCCTATGATTGTGGCATCAACTTCTTCGACACGGCTGAGAGTTATGCCGGCGGTCAGTCCGAAGTGGCGATGGGCCAAGCCATCAAGAAGTTCGGCTGGAATCGCAACGACATTGTCGTAACCACCAAGCTCAACTGGGGCGGCGCTAATGGCGAGGTGCTCGTCAACAACCACGGTCTGTCACGAAAACACATCATCGAGGGTCTGAGAGCGTCGCTGAAGCGCCTTGACCTCGAATATGTCGATATCGTCTACGCTCACAGACCTGACCGTCTTACACCGATGGAGGAGACCGTTCGGGCCTTCAACCATGTAATCGAGCAAAAGGGATGGGCGTTCTACTGGGGTACCAGCGAATGGTCGGCAGACGAGATAGCAGAGGCGTGTGGGATCGCGAAGCAGCTTGGCCTGGTAGGGCCGGTGGTTGAACAGCCTATGTACAACCTGCTGACCAGGAAGAAGGTGGAGGGGGAGTTCCAGCGTCTGTACAAGAGGTTTGGCATCGGCCTGACGACCTTCAGCCCGATAAACTTTGGGCTGCTGAGCGGGAAATACGATGACAGCCCGGATCAGCCACCGGCAGGATCGAGGTTTGCAAAGGGCGACGACAAGTTTGTAAGCTTTGTCAGAGACTCGTATGCGAATGCGCAATGGCAGGAGACGATTGCGAAGGCCAAACAGCTGAAGGTGAGTCCGGATATCACGCCCCCAAACCCCTCCTCTCCTTCATTTTGTGGTGGGAGAAAAAGGCTGACAGACCATCAGCCAATCGCAGACAAGCTGGAAATCACTCGGGCACAGTTGGCGTTGGCATGGTGTTTGAAGAACGAGAATGTATCGGCGGTGATTACGGGAGCATCGAAGCCTGAGCAGGTTGTTGAGAACTGTGCAGCGCTGAAGGCACTGGACAAGCTGACACCAGAGGTAATGGCGGAGATTGATGATATTGTCGGCAAGATAGAACTTGATCCAGCAAGGCAGGATTAAAGCACCATTGATCCAGGAGTATAACAGCTTGAGGACAATGGACAAAATAGCCCCATACGAGCCCAAAGGAGAAGAAGCTGGAGCCGATTCGAGTCCAGAAAATGGGTGGTGGACCTTGGGAGCCCAATGTTGCAGTGGTTGATTGAGTGGGCCAAACAATGTATGCTGTCAGGTACGGTGTCCCACAGGGGTCTTGGGGACAACGGCCGTCGAGGGCACTTTTGACCTTCTTGTTTTTTTATTAGACCTACCCTAGGGGTAGCATACTTGTCCCAAATCGCGACCTTGATTAAATTGACCTTGATTGAACTGTATCGCGACCTTAATTAAATTGACCTTGATTGAACTGTATCGCGACCTTGATTGAATTGACCTTGATTGAACTGAATCGCGACCTTGTTCAAATTTGAATCGCGACCTTGATTGAATCGCGACCTTGATTGAATTGAATCGCGACCTTGATTGAATTGACCTTGATTGAATTGAATCGCGACCTTGATTGAATTGAATCGCGACCTTGATTGAATTGAATCGCGACCTTGATTGAATTGAATCGCGACCTTGATTGAATTGACCTTGATTGAATTGAATCGCGACCTTGATTGATTTGAATCGCGACCTTGATTGATTTGAATCGCGACCTTGATTGATTTGAATCGCGACCTTGATTGATTTGAATCGCGACCTTGATTGATTTGACCTTGATTGATTTGAATCGCGATAAGTTGAGTTGATTGAAGGGAAAGAGGGTGTGGTTTCGTAGAAGGGGTGGGCGTGAAATTTGAAAAAATAAAAGGTCAAAAGTGCCCTTGACGGCCGTTGTCCCCAAGACCCCTGTGGGACACCGTAGTCAGGGCTGTTGCCGATCTCATACACCCACTGACAGAGAAATAATTATCGACCTTTCTGCTTCCACCAGAAAAAGACATGATGCTCAGCAACCATCTCATGTAGTCTAACTGTCATCTCAGGACAATTTGGTGTCATACAGCATTATGTAAGCATTGGTGGCACAGCACGTGCAAGCGTGACAACAGAGAGCCACTCACAGCTCACAGCTCACAGCACTTGCTCTTAAGGTGAAAGCGCGAGACGCGTCGCGGGGCAACAGATCAATCAATCCATCATCATGTACAACTCTCATGACAACGACGAAGAACAGCGTACCTCTTGACACCAGGGTTGATTGACCCTTCGGCCTACATAAATCGGTTAATGAACCCTCTGATATGATGCTCCCTCTTCTCTGCTACTGATTGCCACACAACCCGTCTGAAGCAGACAAACAAGACCATGTCACGATGGCGCCCAAACAAAAGACCTTCGAGCTAATCCCCGATCCTGTCGGCCAACCTGGCCAGGGCATTCAAGCTGGCAGTGTACTTAGCAAGCCTCCAATGACAACAAAACAGGCAAAGAAGCTCTACAGACAAAAGAACCAAGGGCCCAAACTGTCCAAGGCAGAGCAGCGCCGAATTGAGCTCATGGAACAGGACCGCATACGGAAGGAGTTCGAGAGGGAGAAGGCACAAGCAAGAGCAAGGACTGCCAGGGAACGGAAGAAGGAAAAGGAAGAGAAGGAGAAGGAGGAAAGGAGAAGAAAGGGGCTGCCACTCATCGACATACACCCAAGCCAAGATACTATTTCCAACTTCATCAGCCGCATGGGATTCGGAAGGAAACCTGTCTCGAATGGGGGCAAATCCAAACTCGACACTGTCCAGGAGGCTGAATCTGTGACAGTCACAGAAGGAGAACCCGGTACTGAGACCGATGGCGGAAACACACACGAGGAGGACGAGGCGTCGGAAAAGGAGAACCAACAGCCCAGTGATAATGCAGGGGATAGACCAGCCAAGAGACGCCGAACTACCCATCCTAATGGGAAGCCGGATAGGAAGCTGGATGGGAAATTACTAGACAGGATGATCCACATCCCTTCTCAACGTTCGCTCGGTGCGGTAGCACGAGTCGCCCAGGAACTCGGAATGGAGTCACGGTCAAGAGCAAGCAGCGTGGATACCGATGATGCGGCTACAGAGACTATGCTAGAGGACCAGCTCATAGCCGATGTTGAAATGGCGTCTTCAAGGAGTATGGCCATTTCGAGCCCGATCAAGCCGACTCCTGTCAAAGAGGCCTCTCCACCATATGTCCCGGCAACGGAATCCGTGTCCACAGTCCCTACAATCCCCCAACAAACGCGGCCTGCATCTCGAATACCGCCTTCTATACAGCCAGAGCCACAGCCTCCAAAAGCTTCCATCAGTGATAACCTGACGACAACCAAGACTGCCGCCTCAACACATGTGCGGACTCGTCACGGTGAAGGTACCTTCAAGAAGCCAACCTCGCCATTTGTTTCACACCTCCGGGAGAAAGTCGACATTGAATCTCCGGCGATCAGGGATCCATCCGCTCCTCCCAGGTTCAAGGCACCAGCGGAGACGCAAAATTCCAATCTTGCCAAACCTAGGTTTCTCCCTCAGCATGTTCAGGCGCCCAGGCCTATACCTGTGCAGGCTTCTCCCACTTACGCAGGCTCGAGGCGAACAGTCACTGGGGTAGTCAACGCTATTCCCACGAGCACTCAGCTCTTCGTGCTGAATCATGCCGATGAGCTCTTTCCGAGTGCATCTCAGGAGGCACAGGAGCTACTTGAGGATCAAATTCCAGCCGCGAAGGCCAGACCAATAGCCGGGTCCTCCCTAGTTCGAAAATCGCCGAAGCCTACTCCTAAGGCTATGGCGGCTCACAGGCCGGTGACAACATCTCATCCGCGTCCACCGTTCTTGTCGCGTCAACAAATGAAACCACCTCCGCTTAAAGCCACAGCGCCGCTCGAGTTTTCTTTCCTGTCGACTCAGGACTTTATCCTCTCGTCGCAGGATATGTTAGAGTTGGAAACACCAAGCAAAGTGGATGAAGATCCGACGCCTAACAAACCTCCGGAAACCAGGCCATTTGCAAAAACGGCCGCTTCGCCTACGAAACGCCAGGAAGGCCCGGAATCTGGCAGACCGCGTGTCACGGAGCTGCACGTCCCCACAGAACCGAAAGCGCCAGCACTATCTTCTACTACATGTTCTCAGCCTGAAGGTGGCCTTGGCTGTCGGAGGTCAAGTTCAGCAGCGTCTGGGGGGAGAACGGGGATTCAGGCAGAAATATGCATGGGCCAGGCCAAAGATGCCGTTGATTGTCCGACCCGACTCCACAGCCCCCAACGACGGCATCCAAGTGGTCCCGAAGATTGCCGTCAACCATCTCAGCCACCATCTCAGCCAGCGTCGCGGACAACATTCGCCCAGCGAGAGAGCCGTAGCAGAGAGGATCCCAGCGATCAGAGCCACAGCTCCAAACAGGTGATTGGAAATGCACCGTCTATCTGTCGGTCCCTGTCATCTGCAAAGCTTCCTCGAACGAATTCCCCCTCCGATGCCAAAGATGCCATTGCCACCCCACGGGCATCACCTCCAAAGAAACGGATGTTCGGGTCGAGCGGGCCAGGGGCTGAAGTTTTAGTAGCCATGGAGCGAAGCTACCGAGAAAATTTACAGGAGAGGCGACGTCGCGAGGACGAGCTGCGGGCACTGGAAAATAAACAGCAAGAAGCAGAACGGCTGGCCAGGGAATTGGCAGACATCATTGACGCTGATGATGAATTGTCTGATGGTGGGGTGAGGGGGGATACAAAGCTGCATCAGTCAACAAATACAGGAGTAAGCGCGACGAATGAGCTACGTCAGACCTCGAGCGGAAAGCCGAGTGGAAAGACAGAACTGCCTGCATCGCAGGAGACAGATTATGGCGACTTTGACTTTGATGCAGGAGAGGAGGAGCTTGGTATACTGGCCGACATGGCGTGGGTTGATGATGACTTGGATGGATTTTAAAGGTAATCAAAGGCTGGTTTGTATATGAAAGCATGACATTGGTTTGGTAGTGGCAATACCCTAGGATAACAGGCAACGGGTGGTGTGGGTTCGTCAAGTGAGCATTCAGCGATGGTGTTTTGAAGGGTTTGGTTGTATTCGGCGGTTGGTTCAGAGAGGATGGGATTGGTATTTACATGAGTCCGCTTGGAATTTGTTCAGCTTGGTTGTCCCAAGAGGTGTCCATTCTATCAGATTGTAACAACTCCTCAAATTTGTCTATATTGCAGCCGCGGTCTCCTGCGAGACTTGGAACAGTCGGCAGGTCACCGGCCTCTTGTCCGTCGTGCCCTTACTCATCCAATCATGAGCCACGCGTCCTTGCCATACCTCTATGGCCCTGGGTTGGTACCATAAGCCGAAGATCAGCGTGGCTGAATCTGAGAATGTCAGCTCAAATGCAGATAAGCGGCAGTAGCGTCGTGGGTGATGAGTGAGCACCGACTTGGCCTGCTTGGATGGTAAGCTAGGACTGGCCAAGGATGCGTTTCACATCATCTGGCCATCGATACTCATTATGAGTCATTTTGAACCATTCCTAATCCGGCGATACGGGCCCCGTCAACGGTGGGCTGATAGGCAAGATTCGAGGCGAGATCCTTGTGGGGGAACGGGGAAGGATGCAAAGCAAGGGTGGATAGACGACTGGCCGTTTGTATGTACTTAAGTACCTAAGTATGGATGGTCGGTCTAGTGGTTTGGTAGTTCAGCCTCCGGCATTTATAAATCGCCACGACCTCACACTCATCTCTCATCATGTTTAGTCTTCCTCCTCCTTCATCAACTCACCACCCTGGTTTGATGGTATAACCCTCAACCAACTCTTTACTCCACCCACCCATATTCTCCTCCGGAGACACATCGGCTGGCCTCGCTAACTCGAGGCCGCCCACACCCTGCAAACATGGACGCCGCCGCAACAACATCAGGTGCAGCGGCACGACAGACCGCGGTCCACTTCGTTCGCCCTCGACTCCAATAGTTTCCTCAACGATAACAACTATCATCACCATCAGGATCCGCTCTCGATAACGACAGGAACAACAGGTCTCGACTCGGAGTTCCTGTCGCCGGACCTGTGGTCGCATCTATGCACAACTGGTGATACCCCTGGAAACATCTTATCTACCGCCCAAGATCCTTTGTCATTTGGGCCATTGGATTCGTGGACAACGTCAGACAAGGCCTTTACTGCGGTGCCATCTCTTGCTTTGGATTTTCATTTCGGTTAGTCCTATCTTCAAACTATCACTTCAATCAACCTTTGAGGGCGATCTCACTAACACAGTTACCAGACCCTGCCCTGATAGAATCTCTTCCGGATTCTACAAATATCCCAGACTTCTTTATCGATACTCCACTACAGCCTCTTTCTCACTCTAACTCCCACCCTCAACCTTACTCTCAACCACACATGCTCACTCCACCACAAGCTTTGATCACCAACAGCACCGGTAGCCAATCCTCAACCCCCTCCCCGTCAGACAGCAGCCCCCACGCCGGCGAAGGCACCAGCACAGGCCATAGCTCCAGCGGGGCCGGACGTCAACCATCCAAGACCCAGGAAGACCCGGACACGGTGCTGAAGCGCCAGCGCAACACCATCGCCGCGCGGAAGTACCGGCAGAAGCGGCTCGACCGGGTCAAGGAGCTGGAGGACGCTTTGGAGAGCATGACGCAGGATCGGGACAACTTGAGGCTGCGGTTGGCGAGGCAGGAGGCTGAGACCGCGGCCCTGAAGGAGATGATGAAGATGAAGTCTGGGCAGGATAGTGGTAATATGTAATTAAAACGCAGTCTCTATTTAAAAAAAAATATCTTTTACTATCTTTCCGCCTCCTCTTGAACCAACCTCTGTATCGTAACATTGAAGCATTTCAAAATTGCCGAAAGGACCTCGGGAGACCAGCAATATCAATGTCGATACTATTGTTGACAGTGCTGATCTCCCGTAGTGATGTTGTTCAATCTGCACACGGGGATATTAACATCTCATAGATACAACGAGGGGCTTTGGATGATGAGGGCTTGGGATCTTGCTCAGACGATGTCGGCTCTTGAGTTTACTCTCTCAGTCAGGCCACAAGACTCATCACGTATGTAGATGAGGAGCACTGATCGGCTTAGGGAACGTGGTGTCATCTTGGCAGTGTATTGGAATTGAATGGTGGGCACGGAAGGAAGGTTGGGTCTCACCATCTCAAGTCGAGTCGAGTCGATTCTTGGTCACATATAAATGGCCTCCCTCGCCATATCAAATGGAATTCGAGGATGGCTGCAAAAACTTGAGAATGCTTCAACAACGACGTCTTCAGACGCTTACTTTATACTGACATCTTTCATCTATAGTGCCAGGCTCGTCTTACACGATAATGTTGTTCATGATGAGCAAATATGATTCATTTTATTTCATACACTTCTCTACCCAGGTACATATGCAGGCAAGCTCTCTGGTCGCCGTTTGACGTGATGCCATCCCTGCCTTCGGGAGGTGGTGTGTGTTGTGAATTGCCTCTGTTACATTCTGCTTACATGGTATTAGTCAAAGAATCGCGAGAAATTTCCCTAGTCTACCAAACACTGGGGCACACCTAAACGGTACCTTGGTAGCATCCTCATATGTGCACATCCCCCTCCTTTGAGCCGTACCTAGATATCGTCCAGAACCCGTGGCATTCACACGCGGTCTCCTGTTCGATTTATACATCATTGATGCAATCCCCTTAATCAATTTCCTTCTGATGGACCAAATCAAACCCGTAGCGGAGTCAGTCGCACTGAAAGGATATGTAACTCATACCGTAATAACATCGTCAACCTTGGGAGTCTACCAAGGTATTACATAGGCAGCCCGGTTACGAGTTGATCATTCCACGTTGGGAAAAAGGGCTACAGGCCCCGGCCTGTCAGCCAAATTCTCTAGCTTCTCGTGCGGAACCCCTGATGCGTTCCTAACCCACCTTCGCCAGTATGTAGCAGGCGGCGGGCCCCGGGGGTTCTACGATGTAAAATCCAGTATATCAATGGCATGTTGGTTTCAGTGCCTAACAAAGTGTACGACGATGTCAACTGGTTGATACCAAGTTTTCGAAGAAGTAAATACCACTAAATGTGGACTTTGATAAGATAGGTACCTAGGTAGGTACTGTAGAACACCTACTTGAGTAAGTACCTAGGTAGGTGGTTTGGATAGAAACATATACCACTATAAGAACTGTCAGACCTCACCTGGCAGGAGATACGTTGTCTACCCAGGGCTACCTAGGTACCTAGGTATCCTGAGAGAACAAAGCATTCGGGCCTTTTTCAATAATCTTAGCGTGCTTTCCCATCCAGGAAGCTCCTTTCTTCATCGCACCTCAGCCTTGTGATTTAGTGTCTTTCGTTCCTCCCCTGTTATACCCAACCTAACACCAAGACCACACCTGGGCAGCTCTGATTCCAGAACCCTAGAAGTGGAAGACCCTTATCGGTCATATTAGCGCTATTACCTCGGCATGGAACCCTTTCCCTCGACGTCACTTCAGCCTTGTGGTTTAGTGTTCCCCCTTCCTCCTCACATGCTCCACCTGACCATACCCAGCTCAAACTGGTTGCAACATCGATTGTGATTCTCCCTTTCTTGCTCTGGGAAAAGAAAGTCCTTGGAAGTTCTTAGCACCTCTTCAGGCACGAAGCTTCCTCTCCCCCCTTTATTCAGACTTTCACATTGGTGTTTCCGTCTCTTCTAAAGTACCTAGGTACTTCTTCCCATCTAAACAGCCCACCCGTGGACCGCGTCGCGACTGCCTCAATTGCTTACTTACGCGTTACAACAAACTCTCCACAAGCTGCCATCAAGGTTCTTTACCAGTCTACTCATCTAGCTCGACATCAGCATTCACAGCACCAAACAGACATTGAAGATGTCTTCCACTGGCCTGGCCGTTCTCGGCCTCATGCAGTAAGTCGATTGCATTTTTCAAACGTTACAAAGCCTACCCTCCTGAACCTCATCACATGGCCACTACCACACACACGACGTCCCCTGCTCCGCACAAACAAGATGAGGCCAAACAGGAACTGGCGGTTCCAAAGAGTAACATCGCCAAGAAAGTCCCCCAATTGAAGCAGTCACAACGTGCCTAGCGCAACCGAGACCACGGGTGGTAACACACTCACGCGTCGGGTTTGCAAGTTCAGTGTCGAAGCCTACTATCCTCTCTTTTCACTCTACTCATTGTCCCTCCTTCCTTCTCATTCTCTTTGCTACTCATGGTCTATTTCCTTGTCCAGTCTGTCGGCACTTGGATGGTTCTCCTGACATATACCCTTAGAGCCAAAGGCTACATCGAGGGCCTGATCTCCAACCACTACAGCAAGCAGTACCAGCCGTATCCTCCCGTCGCCAACCCCCAGTTCACCACCAAGGATGTCTCCGTCGTCTGCGCCCTTCTCAACCCTCCCCAGATATTTCCGGAGTGTCTCAAGTCCTGGCTGGGCAACAACCCTAAGGAGATCATCCTTGTCACCATCTGTCACTGCTACTATAACATTCTGACCGCCATTGAGTCTTACAACCTCACCGAGGATGATCGAGCCAAGATCAGGGTGTTACATGTAGGAGTGGGCGTCTATGGCCAGCGCCTTCAGCATGCGATGGGATTTGGCGAGGTCACTGGCAAGATCATGGCAGTCACCGATGATCAGATCCTTTGGTCTGATCACACTCTCGAGTCCAGTAAGCAGGCCATTCGATTTCTTTGTTATAACTCACATTGTCTAAGGCTCACTGTTGTAGTGCTCCCTTGCTTCGAAGATACCGAGGTGGGCGCTGCCGGTGGACCCATCAGCGTCTATATCCCTCCTGAGCGTCGCGACCCTAATGTCATCACCCCTTGGGAGGTGGCTGGTACGTATAACCTTGTTCTCTCTTACTACTCATCCATACACTATTCTGACATTTCTGCCCACTTTAACAGGCACGAAGTACCTCTTTGGCGGTCGTGGAGGCGGCCGTGCTTACTGGGTCGCAGACAAGTGGACTTGGTGTCTGGCTGGCTGTACCTGGCTGGGACGGACTGCCATCTTCCAAGACTCTGAGTTTCTCGATCTCTTCATCACCGAGATGTGGAACGGAAAGCTTCTGAACACGGGTGGTGACAACTTCATTACCAGATACCTGCACCAGCATGGCCATGTGATTGCGGTGCAGTACGATGATGCCGCCACGGTCTGGCGCACCGTCAAGCGCAGCAACACAATGATTGACCAGCGTTTGCGTTAGGAACGCAACACTCTACAATCCTACTGGCGGTTTCTGCGCGATGTACCTCAAACTTTCCGCCATTCCTACGTCTCGTATGGCACTTGCAACCGTCTGCTCCGCGTTCCTCTTGGCATCAGCCATCTGGCCGCTTGGGGCCATGCTGGCTACTACTATCCCAAGTGCACCCTGGCCTATCTCGCCTACTGCATGTGGAAGCAGTACCCCGGCCACAAGAAGTTCTTCAACGCCTACCCCTACATGCTCACTGCCCGCAACGTCCTCACTGCCATTGCCTGTGACTATTCCTGGCTGGTCATTGGCATCTGGGGCTTGTGCACCATCTCGACAGATGCCTGGGTTCATGGTGATGGAAACACTGCTCAGAAGCAGCCCGGTGTCGCGATCCTGAAATGGAAATATGGACCCGAGCCCGAGGACAATGCAACCGAGGCTCACGGCAGTCCTTTGGCTGACGTGCCTCAGAACACCGGTGCTGGTATCCTGGATGCTCCTGGTAGGATCAGTGTCCCTGTTCAGGAGCCAGTCTCTATCTCAGCTCGCCGTACTGATGCGGATGGGGATGTGGATGACGAATTGTCCAGCATCCCTACTTACCAGGAGGCACTGGTTATCTTTGACTCTCTTATCCAGGCCAAAGAGGCCAAGAAGAGTACCGGAGCTCGATTTCCATACAAGGTCCCCGTCACTATCGTCTGTGCGGATGGAAATGGAGGACAGCGACCTGTCACAGCCATGATTCCCTGTGAGGAATGGGCTGAGGACTGCGTTCCGAATGAGGACATGGAGGGCTCTTCTGAGGAGCGTGAGGGAGATGAGCACGAGAAGGAGGAGTAGATCAATGCTTGTCACGCTGCTGAGTGGCTTGGGCCTGCGCTTACGGAGGTAAGTCATAGGAGAAAAGTAATGATAGTCAGGGTATGTTGTATTCCGGCTTGCCTTTTGTTCTAACGGTTTCTTCTACTACAGGTCTTTGGAAAAGCAGCAAATTGCCTATACCCTCTGGGCCGACTTCTTGAGCCTCGACGACACCTTCATGATACTGTCAATATCCAACACAGCAACCTACTCGCTTGCCTACCTAGCACAGATGCTTCCTTCGCAACAATTCCCAGGTGTGCACCATTCTATTGGTTACATACACATCAATTCTGGTTTCTTTACGACAAAGCAGCAGCAGACTGCACCTATTCAACCTTCCTGGCGAGCCTTCTGGGTGTCAACCCTTCACGCCCACTATTCGACAACATGGTCGACATAACCATCTGCTGGGGGTTTCTATCAGCAGTAGTCTGCTTTTCAAATTTTGTAAAATAGTTTCATTTGTGTGGTTTGGCAATATTTGCAGTCTTAGACGATGGTTATTTTGTCTGGAAATTTCACTTGTGGACAGCCAGCTTCCAGACAATTCACTTTGATGTTTGGGCCAGTCTACTCGACCGCAGTCAGGTTTATGCGGTTCTCTTCGGAAGGTGACCTGGTGACCATGACGTGGGTTCATGGGCTTGATGGTTTTGAGGGTCTGGTCTTGTTTTGCCTTCCATTGTAGGATGTATTATAAAGTGGTTTGTTTAGCCTGTCAACTGTCCTGGTCAACAGTCAGTCTCCCTGAAATCATAGCATTTACAGCCTGAGATAGTTCTTCTTCTTCTTAGAGAGCAACTGGTTTCCCAGGAAAGGCAAGCATTTCCAGGCTCCATTTGGCAGGAAGGCACAGACTACACACGGTACATTAATATAATCCGTGCAGAAAGATGAAGTGGGCTGGTTTGCCTGTGTCAATTTTATATCTGCAAGTCACCACGGTGAGCACCTAGGTCGCGCGACGTACGTCTAATTTACAGGTCTTTCAGGACACCTTGCCCCTTTCCCCCTCCAGGGTCACTCCATAAGTCAGAGAGCAAGCCCGGGCTTGCATGTGGAACCAGTAATGGGTATCTAGTTGTCGAGAGGAGTGACGGTGGGATCCCAGCAGACGGGCTTGTACTCAGTTGTCTCCAGCTCCTTGACATCCTCTGGCGTCAAAGAGAATTCATAGACATCGGCATTCTGCTTGATCCGCTCAGGTGTGACACTCTTGGGCAGTGGGATGTACCCCTTCTCCAGAGACCACCGGACCAGGATCTGTGCCTCCGTCTTGCCGTACTTCTCGGCCAGTTTCTTGAGCACAGGCTCGCCCCACCTCTCGCCCCGGACCAGAGGGCTGTACGCCTCGATAGCCACACCCCTCTTCTTGCACCACTCGACGATATCGTTCCTTGCCAACCAAGGATGAATCTCCCACTGGCCCACACTCAACACACCACCCTTGCCCTCCCCGCCCCTCTCGGCCTCAAGCTCCTTGATGTGCTGCTCCAGCTCGTCCAGGTGGTGCACGCCGTAGTTGGACACGCCGATGTTGCGGACCTTGCCCTCCTCGACACTCTCGACCAGGCCGCGCCAGGCGTCCTTGCGGGCCTGGGAGCCGCCGTAGGGCGCGTGGAGGAGCATCAGGTCGATGTACCCCAGCCCCGTGAGCTCGAGGGTCTTGTTGACCTGGTCCTTGGCGTTCTGGTACGAGAGCGAGCGGCCGGGGACCTTGGAGGTGAAGAAGATCTGGTCGCGCGGCACGGTGGAGGTGACCTTGCTGATGGCGGCGCCGCAGCCGGCTTCGTTCTTGTAGGCGGCGGCAGAGTCGATCTGTGAGGGTATGCGTGTAAGTGGGCTTGGACGGGATGGAGGCATGGAAAGAGGGTCAGGAGGAGAGAAGACGTACGTGACGGTAGCCGAGGTTCAAGGCCTCAACGGTGACGCCTTCGGCGACATCTTCTGGGCTGGGTGGCAGGTAGGGTTAGCAAGGGTCATGTTGCGGAGCGGAATGGAGCTTCGACAAGAGACTCACGTCTGCCAGAGCTAGAGAATGTGTTAGCTACAGCTATGCAGGATTCGAGGGGTTAGCAGCTAGGGAGTAGAACTCACACCATAGCCCAGCTGGGGGATCTCGAGGCCACTGTTGAGCTTGACCTTGCTCTGGAGGCTCAGTTGGGAGGCCATCGTGTTGAGTGCAGTACCGAGCAGTGAAGTAGTACCTCTAGAAGGAAACGATGCGTGTGCGTGGGTCTTGGGTCATGGGTGCTACTATGGCTTTAGAACAGAAGACTACTGTGTACAGTATGGCGAGGAGGGGAGAGACGGGGACCGGGCCGGTATATATACTTAGGTATCTACGGAAATAAAATGAAAAGATCGGTCGATGTTGCGTGCTCTCGAACACATGAGGTATTACCTAGGTAGTTTACGGCAGTATCATCGGCTTGACTACAGTAAGTCCGAAAATCGGGCAGGGCAGGTTGAATGGGCAGTGGGTGCGGAGATAAGTACCGTAGCGCTGTCGGCTTCGACATGTAAGTACTACTCGGAGTTCTCCTTCGTTGCAACGTTTCCCGGGCCATTGAACTTCCTGGAGAACCTTCGAAATATGTCAATTGGTATTTATACCAATATAATTAAGATTGTCAAGGTAGGAGGGATACTGTGTACAGGTATACTGTTTTGTTTTGAACAACAACACCCCCGACAGCCTGATAAATTCCTAAATAAGATAAGATAAATATAACATACTACCTAGGGACCTAAAATATGCCATGTATGTATAAGAAGGTTTTACTGCCCTGGCATTCAATGGACCTATATGTATAGTGTGAATAATGATTCGGCTTTACTAACCATGAACAGGCAGTCTCCACTGTCTTACACGCCTGCAGTGATCGCATGCCTGTTCTTCGGACATAGTAGTGCTCTCTTGTTGTTTCTCCAGGAGCTCCCGAAGCTCAATAATCTGGTCAACGGTGCATACACATGTGATGACCCCGCAAATACCCCACATTACCCATGACATCATAGTATTCAATCGGGTTAGGGTTCAAACTTTCTGCCTAAATGAAACCATCAACACCATCAACAATCAACAGCCAACCACATCAACTTCAAAACAAATCGGCCAGAACACCCCACTCTTTCTTTGCGCCTCACGCTGCACTTGTTTGACGGCTTCAAAGTAGCTCCCGGGCAAACAAGGATTGCTCAAAGGGAGCAAGAGAAAACAACATGCAGCTGGTCAACGCCAAGAAGATCCATAGGATCGAGGACCTCGGCGAGGACTCGGTCCAGCTCCTACCCACCGATCCAGAAGACATGTGGCATGCCAACAACCTGATCGCCCCCGACGATATCGTCCGCGCCCATGCTATTCGCAAGGTTAGCAAAGAAACCTCTACCGGCTCCTCTGCCACCGAGCGAGTACACACCGACCTCACCATCACCGTTACCTCTACATTCTTCGACCCCGCCGCCTCCTCGCTGCACGTTAGCGGAAGAGTATCCACAGACAACTCTTTCGTCAGCCGGGGACAGTACCACACCCTCGATCTCGAACTCAACAGGCCGTTCCATCTCTGGAAGAAGCATGGCTGGGACTCGGTGGCAGTGCAGACACTACGCGATGCGCTGAACCAGGACAAGGACGGCGCCATCGCCGCGGTGGTCATGCACGAGGGTCTCGCCAACATTTGTCTCATAACCGAGTACCAGACCCTCATCAAACAAAGAGTGACAGTCCCGCTGTCCAGAAAGGCCTCGGCCTCTTCAAAGGACGACAGGGGCATTCGGAGGTTCTTCGAGAAGACGCTACAAACTCTGCTGCGAGCCATCGACTTCAACCAACCGAGACCACTCCTGCTAGCAAGTCCCGGCTTCGTCGCGAGCAATTTCAAACAGTATATACACGAGGAAGGCGCAAGACTGGCAGACAAGAAGATGATGGCTCTGGCAAGAAACGCGATGATCACACACTCGAGCAGCGGCAACGTGTATTCGTTGAACGAGATTCTCAAGAGCAAGGAGGTGCTAGCCCTGATGAAGGAAAGGAAATCGGCCTCGGAGACAAAATACCTGGATGAGCTCAGCGAGAGGCTTCGGAAGGATGATGGGCGTGCATGGTACGGCATCAGGCAGGTCGAGAGGGCAGTCCAGGAAGACGCCGTTGGCCGCGGCGGCGGCGTTCTCCTGATCAATAATGATCTGTTCAGGAGTCAGGACATTGCCACGAGGAAGAGGTACGTGGCGATGGTGGACAAGGTCAAGGAGGACGGTGGTGAGGCAAGAATTCTGAGCAGCGATCATGAGAGTGGGAAAAGACTGGAGAGCCTGAGTGGCATTGCAGCCATCTTGACGTATCCCATGCACGACCTGGACGAGTCGGATGACGAAGAGGGAGAGCTCAAACCGAAAGACGGACAGACAACCATCATCTGAGACGACCAAGTGCACCGAACAGACAATCGAAGTTTGTAACGGGCCTTATTCCGTCAGCGTTCGAGCCGAATTTGGGGCCGCGCCCTCAAGGAACTCAGACCGTTCCACACTACCCAACCCGCACCGATGCCGTCGGGTTCAATCGACCCTGTTCTGCGACAGACATCTCCGTCCGGTGTATCGCATTAGGACGATGGGATGAGATGTCAGGCAGGCGAGCCAGGCCTTTCGAGTTGGTTGATAAGGGTCTGTGCCGGACGAAACAAAGAAGCTTGGGGGTTGCACCAAGCTGGGTGGTCAGCACCAGCCGCTGCCAGATGAGAGACAAAGACCTTGGAAGAAAGGAACTACCCCGGAGTGCCACCCCCGCGGGGTTGGCGGATAAACAGTAGACGCAAATACAAGTGTAAATTTGAGACAATCGGTCCAAAGCTGAAGCCAACCAATCCACTGTTGTGGCCATGGCGTGGCGGGCCAGTCTACCAGTCTCCAACGATTCTCAAGCCTATGGTATCTACGCAATGGAAGGCTCGATGAGCATACTGCACCTGGGTACCTATTTCGGATCAATCCATGCACTGACCTGGGTAGATTTGATGTGGATGAGGCTTGGCAGACGAGATGAGGGAAACGCAAACCTCGAGTGCATTATCATGTAGATATGTAAAGTTCAATATCACATGCAAGGCTGCATGCATTGCATGATAGTGTTGATTCAATTCAACTGAACAACTAAATTATGCCACATTTTCTTTCTGTGCCCCTGATTCTCGTTACCAGGACCACCAATTGCATTTTTGATCCAATTCAGGATTCAGGGGTAACTTTCGCCTGCACCCGATCCGCAGTCTTCTACCGGTTGACGAACACACAACAGTAATAAGCATTGTCTCGATCAGGCAGTGTTTTGCATGACTGAGACGATGATTGGTTCAAAACTGGCCAAAGACGGCTTCATCCCAAAAACAGTCAAGTCCAACTGTCTGTCTTGTCTGTCAGTCTGTTTAAGGCCATGCGACCTAGCATGGACCGACCGTTCCGAGACTTGTGTGCCGTTCGTCCCTCGAGTTCCTTGCAGATCAGATACCGGATTTGTCCTGACAGCAGCTGGACGTCACCGGTCTTCGAGGCCGTAATCCGTAACCCGTAATCCGTAATCCGTACTCCGTCCTGAAAGGTACAAACGGCGTCATCAACGATCGCTGACATCCTCTCGTTCCTAAATTCTGTCAACTCTCCCACACTAGTTTCACCTCAACACTACCAACCTCACATTAATGTTATTATTGCTGAGTACAATTTAATGCTCGTTAATCATCGTATACAAATACCACCGGATGTTCCAGGGGAATCCTAGGAGTCCTCTACTTTGACATAACCCCCCCCACCATCCTGCTAAAATTGTCCCTCGAGAAACCACCAACATATATATATGCGACATTGAGGCGTTGCTCGGCCCTGCTGCGATCAATTCTCTCGTGTGTACCTTGATGAGCTGATTCCACAAAGACCGATCTTAGGCCCATCACTGGTCCCAACCCCGTCCACCGCGTGGGTTCTTGTGGGTCTCTTCATCGTGCTGACAACCTCGGCGGAGACTTGCTGTTGCTTCTCCTTCTCTTTCTGTTCCTGGATTTACATTCTGCATTTGTTCCCCCAAGCGCACACTGTTGCTCATTGGAGATTCAAACTTGAACCTACGATTGCTACTATAGCTACACACGATAACTGAAAACGAAACGAGACAATCCTTATGCTTTACGAGACACTGGCGACATAGGCGCAAAGCGACGATCGTCCCCTCAGGCAGGAGACTTTGAAGGCTGGCGCACGCATGATGGAAGATGGCAGCCAACTCCTTTTCCGTAAAGACCTCCCAAGGTCTACGAGACGCCGAGCACTCTCCTGCGGGACGATCCTTCCAAGATGCCCGCGCTGCCAATAATGCTCCGCCTCGGATCAACATCAACACGGCGCCCTCGTCGCATTCGGGGTCTGCAAATGGCACCACGGCCTCGCCCTCGCTGAACACCCGAGGTAGGCTGATTCCGTCCCCGAATCATTGGCCTGCACGTTGTCAAAGATTCCTTCTTCGCTCCCACCGCCACAGACATCATCACATGTGTTTCGCGGGACTTCCGCCGTCTTGTCCATCTTTGCGTCTTTTGTTCCCCACCCGTAGGATTCCGGCCAAGCTGACATTGCCACATTGAACAGGCAGTCAAAGTCTGACGCCCACCCCTTCTTCGGTTCCTACTCCCTCCACTGCCACAACCATCGTTCCGCCCACTCCTGCCTCGACGAATACTCAGCTCAGCCTGAAGAAAAGTGCCGCGAGGCTTACTCGGCGAGACACGCAGTCCGCGCTGAAGGATGCTGACGATGGCACCGCCAGGGGGGCGCCGACGAACGCAGCCCAGCCGAACTCATCCAGTCACCTCGCGACCACTCCAATTAACCCCGGTGTCGATCCACTCTCACAAGTACGTCGCCTTCCGGCCGAACCCTCCGACCGCGCGCTTAATTGGAAAAGGGAACACAGCCCGGTTGTGTATGGAGCAAGATAGCGCTTTGGCGATGCTGTTAGGCTAACAACAATGCCCGGACTCTAGCATATATTCGCCCGCACAAACACCGAATCGTCCGTCGTAAGACAACCTCGAATGCGAAACTCGACCGCGAACAGACCTGATAGTCCTGTCTCGGGCCTCGAACCACTCCCACGACAAAGTTCCGATCTGAGCGGCAGACAGGCAGGCGGCGGTGGCGATGCCGGGAAGGACAAGAAGTGCGTACATCCCTCGTGCTGTTCGCTTGGATGTCCCAGCGAGCGGCCCCGAAAGAAGAGCGCGCCTGCAGGCTGCTTCACGACTTCTGCTCCCTTTTATTCCGCTATGCAGTAACTAATGATGTTTTGGCTCCGACTAGAAAGAGTGGCTCATTTCTCAGCCGATTTGGTATGCGCCACACAAGAAAAGCAAAGGCAGAGGCCGAGTCCACCCGCGACGACGAATCCGAGTTCAATGGCGAGTTTCGCATGGATGGCACAGACGCGAGTGTCTTTTCGAGCATGGTCGAAGGGGGAGGCTTCATCCCACGCCATAAGGAGCCCCCGCGGTATATCCGGATCAGAACACACAACAAAAAACACCACGACCGGGAGTTCAATCGCATGTTCCTCGCTCAAGAGCTCGTCGGGACGCATCCAAGATTGACCGAGGACGGCGAGCAAGCAGACGACGATATCCCCGTGGTGACTGTATCTGTGGCTGGCGCAGGAGGCAGGAGGAGAGAGAGGACCGGCGGCGCGATATGGGCCACCGAGTTTTCTATGGATGGCAAGTATCTGGCCGCCGCTGGCAAGGATACCATTGTCAGGGTGTGGGCCGTTATCTCTACACCGGAGGAGAGGCGAGCTCAAGAGGAGGAAGAGGCTTCCGTGGGCCCAGTCGGCGAGAGGTTGTCTGCGCCTGTCTTCGTGGAACGACCGGTGAAGGAGTTTTCTGGGCACACGAACGAAATTCTGGACCTGTCTTGGAGCAAGAACAACTTTCTCCTCTCAGCGAGCATGGATAAGACGGTTAGGTTGTGGCACTTGAGCCGTGATGAATGCCTTTGCACGTTCAAGCACAAGGATTTGGTGACCAAAGTGGCATTCCACCCAACAGATGATCGATTCTTTCTCGCAGGGAGCTTGGACATGACGCTGCGCCTATGGAGTATCCCGGACAAGACGGTCGCATACAGCATGCGGTTGCCGGACCTGATCACTGCCGTGGCCTTCACCCCGGACGGGAAGTTGGCGATTGCGGGCCTTCTAAACGGGCTTTGCATAATCTACGAAACGGAGGGCCTGAAGTTCCACAGCCAAATACATGCCAAGAGCTCGAGGGGCAAGAATTCGAAGGGGAGTAAGATCACGGGCATAGAGACCAAGGCGATGCCCCTGAACTCGGGTGGGGCCGGTATCGAGCCTGGCGAGGTCAAGATTATGGTATCAACGAACGACTCTAGGATCCGGGTGTACAACCTGAAAGACGGCAGCCTAGATGTCAAGTTCAAGGGCCACGAGAACGCGTGCACGCAGATCAGCGCAAGCTTCAGCGATGACTCCCCATACGTCATCAGCGGGAGTGAAAATAGGAAGGCCTTCATTTGGAAGATGGATACGCCAGCTCTTGGCGACTCGAACAAGCATCCAAGCGAAAGTTTCGATGCGCACGGAGACATCGTGACCACGGCACGATTTGCCCCCGTCCAGACCAGACAACTCTTGAGTGCCTCTGGCGATCCGATTTACGACCTTTGCAACCCGCCACCTGTTACTCTTATGCCCTGGGACGAGGCAATTGCTACGACGTCACAGGCCGCCGTGTCGAACGCTGGCAGCCAGGAGAATGAGCAGAACCCAGAGAGGCCAGATCCCCCCAAGAAGCCCGAATACACGCCTGCCTATATCGCACGGTCGGCACACCGCGACGGAAACATTATCGTCACAAGCGACGATCAGGGCGTTATCAAAGTATTCCGACAGGACTGTGCGTTCGCGAAACGGCGTCACGAAAGCTGGGAGACCGGGAGCGCCTTCTCCAGGAAACCTGCCGCCATTTTGCACGCCGGGCTCGGACGATCGTCAAGCGTCAGGACCAGGACGAGCACCGGCAGCGCTGCACCGTCGCGCCGGGGCAGTCTAAGCGCTGGAACAGGTCAGCCGGGGTACCTCCCACCTGGCGTTGTGTGGGGCACACCGGGGCCGCCAAAGATGGCGTCGGATATGATCCTGAGCTGGAGGCAGAACGTCGAAGGTGGGGGTGGCAGGCCCCTTTCGATCGGGAGCATAGGCAAGGCAGGGCGGACCGAAAGGAGCATCTCGCCCGCGAAGAACATCCGGACGCCGGTTAGCGGTAGCCGAGCGAACCTTGCGGCAGACGCGAGGAAGCAGCAGTACGGGGTGGCGTCACCACGGCTAGGGACTTACATACCAGAAAGCCCCACTAGCAGTGTGGCCAGCCACAGCACCAGTCAACTCCGACCTAGGGCTTCTACTGTTATCGAGGCGAAGAAGGCTGCACCCTCGCCTCTGCATGTCGCCGTGGCTAAGGAAGACCAAGAAGTGGAGGGGCTGCGGCAGGATAAGCTACCGCGAGAGACGCCTTCGCAGGAACAGTCTCTACATAAGAACCCGTCACATGACGAAACACCACAGAAAAGACCGCAGCAGGAGAAAACGCAACCACCACAGGAGGAGAAACCGCAACCAACACAGGAGGAACCACGGTCGTCCACATCGAAGGAGCGCAAAGACTCGAAGCACGTCGGAGAAGTCGCCTCTGACGCCCCGCCCTTGCCATCCTTCAGCTTCAGAGCCGCCGATGACGGCGAAGATGCACTGAGGCTCGATCCAGCGGGTGCGAGCTACGGTTTCTGGAACCTGAACCGCTGGAAAGGCCTAGCTGGACTGAGGGGATCGACCAGCGAAAGCAAGCCGAACGGTGCTGGTGGAAAGGGCCATGAAAGGTCTGCCAGCGATGCCTTGCTGTCGGGGGCCGAGGGTCGCGAACACAACAGGGCGTCAGCAAGATCCCGCCGTAAGAGCTCGGCAGTGTTGGGAACCTCGCCGGATTCCGAGGCGCCACTTCCGGTGCCTGGCTTTGATCCAAGGAGGCATAGCCGCTTGAGCACCGCGACGAATACCGACGACCATCACCTTGCTCCCGCGGTGTCTGCGGTCAGCAAGCTCAGCTCGGAGCTGACGAGCGGGAGTGATAACACCGACGAGGGAGACGATGTGTCGCCGTGTCGGAAGTGTGGTGCGACGAATAAGTTTCGCGCAAAGAGGGTCCAGGGGCGGCAGAGGGTAGTTTGTAGCCGGTGTGGGTGTTTGGTGCTCGAGGAGGGCAAGTAAGAACTGTGTGTATGTGTATGTGTGTGTCTTGGATAGCAAGCCAATCGGAACCTGGCTTTTGTATGAGGGTCGTCCTACATCTTTTTCTGTTTTGGAGTTCCTGGTTCCGGATTGCGTTCGATGCACACTGGCAAAGCATGGAGTTGGGTTTTCAAGTGACAACTTGGACGTTACCTGGAGACTTTCGGATGGGTGGCTCGTATACTCGACCGAGTACATTTTATTTTCAAGATACCTTTTGAATGGCATGTTTGGGAGTATTCATAAAAATTCCTGGGCTGTTTGAAAACAACAAAGAACCGACAGTGGTCCGCTACGTTTTGTGAGCTTCGGTAGCTCTTCCAACGACGACCACAGCAACCAACCGTCCCCTTGCCCTAGAGAACTATACCTGTGTTACGATACTTCCAAAGGAGTATGGCTGACTTAAGGGCCCATATTAACATAGTGTTCCCCGGCGCTTAGCATTATCTTGGCCCCTACACCAACATACACACTCCCACCCGGACCGTGGGTTTCGGCGCCCCCTCCCCAGCAGAACGCCACACATCTCACGAATGAGAGGCCTGAGACAAGCGACGTGCATTTGTCGATGTTACCCTGGCCTGAAAGACAGAATTCCTACTCTTTCGATGGTGTCACATGCTCAAAAGGATGGACGGGTGAGCCGTCCCTGTCTATGCCACCTTGGAATGGGGACAATCCGTCTGGACATGGTGACTTAAATACCAGAGACCTTGTCCAGTGAAGCATATAGAGTCCGGGACGTGTTGAAGGTGCTGTTTTCTGTGGTCTTCAACCTCGAGGGCTATTTCCAATGCGGCATAGCTGCTTTTCCCTGGACGAGCGAGGCGGCGTACCGGAACTACCTGTGGATGTCAGACGAGGCTGGCGCACTCCTGCCAGTTATTTGCTACCATCCGGGAGAAGAAGACGGTCGACGAGTGAACGGCACGAGTGATCCGGTAGTTCGGGTCAATGACTGAGCACAGCGTCTCGCCACTGGGAAGACCTGGGCATTACGCCCCCAGGTCTGAGTTCAACCACCATGCTCTCTAATGTGCGGGAAGCCAACCATGGATACTGAAGGACGATCTATAATCCTTCCCAGACATGGTCCCATTCCTGGCGTCTCGCCGACTTCAAGATCCCTGGGCTGACAAGGTCCACGCCTGCTGCGGGAGGAGCCAATACGGCCAGTGATGGCAGATGTTGGCTTCCCTCAGAAGCCCGCCTGAGGCTCCGAGGCTCCGAGGCCCTCCATCCCTCCCCCTCCTGGAGCGAGACGCCCGGGTCGATCGCTCATCACGCTGGGTTCATTGGACCAGACGGGCGAGATCCCCGGCTTATGACACCATGGCCCTGGGCGCCTGGGCTTAGGGATGGACTGTCCCAGGGCAGGAGGGCGCTTGTGGATTGGCGTAAGCCCCGCTGAGGCATGGGGAGGTAAGAGAGGCGCTGGGTTTCAAGAGAACGGGGTCTTGAGGATAGTCTCGATAGAGGCGTCCCTGGTCGTGGTATGAATCAGGGGTATCGTGTCTGGAGTATTTATTTAGGGCGTGGTGAAGACGCTCGAGGACAGTGTTCCAAGACGGTTGTTGCCACTGGTAGCATAGCTGTTACTTCCCCCTTATACTCCCACTCAGTCCAAACATCCTGCATCAAAGAGATATACCACAATGGGTTCATTGGCCATGACCTCAGCTTCCCTCCAGTTCGGCATCGAGATCGAACTTCTCCTCGGTGGCCGCAAGAAAGCCCACTCTTCCTGGAAATCTCTTGCAAGTGACCTCAGCAAACGCCTGACCGCGGTCGGCATTGCGAACCATGTCAACGAAGGGGGTGACAAGGCAGTTGAGCACTACCGGGAATGGTCCATCGTCCGTGAAGTCACCATCCCAAACCAGCCTGCCAAGGGACTCTGTAAGTTTGGTTTATTTGATTTCCTCCGTCCAATTCACTCTCCTAAATTCGTGGACACCCCTGTCTAACTTGGACTGTCCTGCCCTTACCAAAAACAGGGGGTATAGAAATTGTCTCACCTGTCTACCTGGCCACATCTCACTGGGCAACAGACTTCGAGATGATCTTCTCGGCCCTCAAGCACTCGTTCGTCGTGGCCCCCAGCGACAACTGCAGCACGCACATCCATGTCTCGGGAACCCCACTGCCCCTGAACTCGACAGAGCTGTCCTCCCTCGCCAAGGCAGCCCTGTACTTCGAACCAGCTCTGGACCAGCTCGTCCCAGCCGAACGGCGCTGTTCCACGGCGTACTGGTGCCAGAGCAACAGGGCCAGCATCGCCCTGAAGGCACTGGGGCTGGGTGACTGCCTCAGCATGATCGACGCCGCTGCCTACCCGACTCCCCCTTCCACTGCCTCTTCTTCCTTCTCGTCATCAGGAGGTATAGCAGGCCCGCTGGAGGACGGCCTCGGTAGCAGCTCAGAGCAAACCGCCACCCGGGCCGTCGTCGAGACGATGAACTTGTTCCCAGCAGCATCAGCCTACGGCAAAGCACACGGGAAGAAGCACAACTTCATCCGGGGAAAGGTATACAAGTGGGACTTCACGGGGATGCTGCCACAGTCTTCATCCCCATCCTTGTCCTCGTCCTCGTCCTCGCGAGATGGCACCGTCACGCCGGCTCGCGGAACGGTGGAGTTCCGCCAGCCGCCGGGCAGTAGGTCCGCCGAGGATGCCAAGGGGTGGGCCTCTCTGGTTCTGGCGTTTGTGGCAGGTGTCACGACGACGTCTTCGGCTCGGTCTGCCTCGAGCGTCATGGGGGCCGGTGGCGAGGGGGGGTCGGTCGAGGAGTTGTTGGAGGTGGTTGTGAGTGGTGCTTCTGTGCTGGGCTGGGAGGGGGTTGGTGCGGCGGATGGGATCTTTGCGAATAGGCGTGTGTAGGGGGGGATCTCTTTGGGTGTGACAGCCCCTTCTTTGACTGCTGGTCTGCCAGTGACTGGTACCCATACTTATACCTACCTATGTCTATAGTATGGGTTTGCTATGGGGGGAGTGTTTGACTTTGGGGCCGAGCAGAGATAGATGGATATCATATGTGATGCAGATAAAGAGTCTCATGAGCTGAGGCCACATGATCCAAAGCAATCAGGCAGTCCAAGCTCAAGTGATAATACTTAATCTAGGGTACCTAAAGATTGAAAATGTCGACGACGAAGCTGTGACTTGACAAGCCTGTTGTACATGTATGTGTGGTGTTGTCAACTGGTGTTGGAGAGGGTGGAAAGATGGGGGGGGTGTGTGTAATAAGAAGGTGGTACCCTAACCCTTATCTCTGGGTATGCCTCCCTCATCTCATTCATCCTTTTGCAGTTTCCCGAGACGGTGAATGAAACGAGCATGCATCTCTCGGGTCTCCTCTGCTTCAACCGCCGTCAATACCTCAGATTGCCTCAGATTAATGGACTATCTCGCCGACTCACCAATACCCTCTTTTCAACCCCAATGACACTTTTCAAAGAAGGGATTGCAAGCGTTATGGTCCAGTGCATCCATCGACACAATACATAGTACACCGCCCACTCCGACGTGAGGTTATCTCAACCATGCTGCCCACATCCACATCTAACATCCATATCCACATGCACTCACACGTTCACGCCTTCGCCCATGCCTTCGCCCTTCGAGCCCAGTGTGTCAATCAGTCTGATTAATCGTCGAACACCAGTCCACAACGATGGAGCCCTTGATTTGATGCGCAGTATACATAGTCCACCGCCAGCTTTGGCCATCGCCACATGGTCAGCAATCAGCAATCAGCAACGCACAAGAACTGCACCGTGCTTCTTCTGGGCGGAGTCTGGTTCCATTTCTTGCACCGACTTGCAGTTGAATCTCGATCCAACCGATGGGCCGCCTCTCGCACCGCTGAGCGCCCGCACGAGCTGGACGAAACGGCCCGTCTTTGAGCACCATGGTGATCAATGGACTCTTGACGCATACTCGAAAGTCGCCGAGCTGTCGGTGACTTCTGTCCCGCCTGCACCTGTCCGTCGTCCACGTCTTGTACAGGTTGCTGTTGAAGGCGGCCTTTATACAAAGAATTCGACTTTGGCATAAGATATATAACAAGCATGTCCACAACATTTTGAAGAAAAAAAGGGACAGAATGACGGCGTCGGTCAGTCACTTCCCATCAGTGGGCAGAGATCGCTTACCGGTGATATGGAAAGGGGCTCTGGGTGGAACTGTTCAACAGGCAAACGTGGGGCGAGCCAGCTACTACCTCAGCTACCAGTACGTCCAGAAGGCCAGACGGCCCTGATGTCCTCTTCTGCTTTGCCTGTATCCGAACCTGTTTCTTCTTGCTGCTCAATCTTGTTCTGTCCATATCCGATCTCGTCCGACACCTCATTCCCATTTCTTCAGGCCAGTTGCGTGCGTTACGTGTACGGTACCCTCAAGTGTCCCACTTGAAGCTAAATGGTGAACAACGCAGCCCGAGGAAATGGCTCACGATGCCTTCGCTGATCACATTCACGCCAACGGAGTCGACTGGAACTGGAAACCGTGGTCGCCACTCGTCAATCTTTGGCATATCCACCTGACCATGCGCATCATAGATAACGCCCCAATCCATGACCCCTTTTCTTGATGACCGGATCAGCCATCAGGACTCACTTGATTGAGAGACACCCCAGCTGACGCCCAGTATCCGAAATTAGAACGACTGGTCGAAGCACTGCGGAAATACGGATAGACCATCGCGGTCCTGCTGAGAACTTACTCACTCTGTGGAGCAAACGAGGCAGAACGGGCAGCGGGCTACCTGGAGCTTGCAAGATAACCACCAGTTCTCAAGTGTATCGTGGTACCGCAGCAGCAGCTAGTCATGTGCATCTTCCAAGAACATGTTGCTCGCTGGTTGACATCCCGAACAATGTCCTGGTGGAGTATCTGGGGCGTCTGCTGCACTGTCAGACTGTCTATCTATCTCTATCCCCTCGCTAACAAAGCTTGGCTGTCCGTGGAACCCCAGAACTTACTAGCCTTATCAGCGGAGCGGCTGCTTAACCCGCAGCACTTGCATATTGACAAGCAGGCAGGGAGAGGAACGTACCTGAGGAGTCTTTTGAGATCGTCAGCGACATTGCATGGCGTGGGCTTGGAATCGGAGTAAGGGGTTTGGCACTCAGCAGCCTCGACTATTCGCTTCGAACCCCTGGAAGGCCTCACGGCAGAGGAAATGATGTCTGGGAAAGCATTCTGGAGGGACCGACCTGGAATCATATATGCACAATAAGGTTCACCATGCGCAGCCAAAGTCTCAAGCCCAGACCGCTCCACGACCTATCCTCTGGTGTACTCAACATGGGCGAGGTTATTGTTACCACTAGCGCCTCGGCCTTTACCTATTGTCCGGGGTCACGAGGCGTGGGACCGGCCAATTCGGGATCGTTTGACCGGATGTCCCGTGTTCGGGCTGCGCAACAGTTCAAAACAAGGACGTTGCCGGAGGGCAGTTGCGCTATCAGACATACAGTGGTTTGAGTCGCGGATGGTCGCGATAAGGACGTATCCTTTCTTGGCTTGCCGAACAATGATCGTCTGGGCGCATTCTGCCCACGAGGAATGCGCCTCAGTCGCGAATTCGGCATCTTCAAGACACTCGGCGATCAATAGGGTTGCAGGCTACAGCGTCCACACGCGTAGGCATGAGGGCAGCTGTGATTACCTATCAGACGTGCCTGGCGTGCCGCGGTTTGATGAGTCGCAGATGGCTGCGATAAGGGGCCCGTTTTTTTTCTTACAATGCTTGCCGAACCGTGATCGTCTCAGCACAATCTACAGACGGAACCGTACTCCTGAAAGTAACCCTGCTTCCCAGATTCGGCATCAGCAAGTGGCTCGGCATGTTATACGGCTCACAGTCTATGGCATGCATCTATAGGTACGAACAAGATCAGGTGGGCATAATGGGTTCAGGTGATTCGACAACACAGCGAGGTCACGAAGACTCTGCATACCCGTAGGGCTGAAGACAGTGAGAGGCGTTCCGAAGAAGGAAACAGCCGTGAGTGTCATCTTCTCCCTTTGCATACGTCGACATAATCCTGATGGCTGGCCGGGACTACCTGAGGGTTGTGTCTTCCAGTCTGCTGTTAGTCAAGTTACACTGCCCTGACAGCCTTGATTCCCATCCCCCAGTTTTCTCCGCTTTTCAAGGTAGGTTTTACGTGGGGATTCAGCACGGATCCGTACGTCATGCCGTTGGTGGAAGTGGGACGCAAGGATGTTGATCTCTTACTAAAACCTTTGCAGTTTCACGACGAAGGCGGAGTTTTGAAGTAGACCCGCTGCCGGGGCAGCGGGGCCGCTCCGTCTTCAGAATACCCGACGATAATTCCGCAGAAGATGGTTCATGCCGGGCCTGGTTGGTACCTTGTTTCGTATCTTTCCCAAGGTACCATCAGTATCATCATCCTGACCGAGCTCGGCGGTTCGGTATGGCAGTATCATTTCCAGGTGTTGATAAGGCTGTTGGGGCCAGAATGATGGAGTCTGTTCTCGGTGCGGCATTCGAAAGTCCCAACAACTGCTTGGCCGCACGATGGAGCCTCATGGGCTCGTTCCCTTGAGTTGGGGGACTCCCGAGTCCCGTTCTGTGGGGCCTCCTATGGGTTCAAGTGATGTCACCTCGGTGCGGGATTTGGTGAGGAAATAGAGACAGTCGCTTTCACGTCTGACTCGCTTTAGTAATGGCATACCAATTGCTCGGGCTTAGGCTCCTTTCGACTGTCCACTCCATGCGATGACCCTGAAAGGGTTCAAATTTTTTAGGTGGATTTCATGGTTTTAGGGTCCGGCGCATTCTTCTGGCAAGCATGTACTGGTCAACTGGTATCCTTCTAGACCGTAAGGAGGGCTGTATTTAATTCTTCAATTCCCCCGAAGATGAACTTTCTCTCTCGTGTTCATCCCCATCCCTCTTTTGCCAAGCTCCCCCTACACAAAGACGTCAAAACCCGCCAAAGACGCCAAGTTCTTCCTACGACTGATGCAGCATGCAGGAAACTTATATGCCGGATAAGATGCCTGGTGTCGTTGTGCCTCAGGATCATGGCGCCAGCCTCGGCGACCATGAGGCCAAGATAGGCCTGACACACAAGAACAGCCTTGATACGCCCAGCGCACCACCTAGCGGCGAGGTCGTATCGGCCGACCAGCTTCTCGAATCCCTCGGATATGCCCCCGAAATGGCACGAAATCGATCGACTCTGCAGGTCGCCTTCATGTCCTTCGTCCTTGCTGCTATCCCGTATGGTCTTTGCACGACAATGTACTACCCCCTGGTCGGTGGTGGTCCGGCCAACATCATCTGGGGTTGGGTTGCTGTATCCGCCATCATCCTCTGCATGGCCGTGTCTCTGGGCGAAATCACCAGCGTCTATCCAACCGCAGGTGGCGTGTACTATCAGACATTTATGCTGGCACCGCCGGCGTGGCGCCGGATTGCAAGCTGGGTTTGCGGCTGGTCCTACGTCGTGGGCAATGTGACCATCACACTCGCCGTGAACTTCGGCACGGCCCTGTTCCTGGTTGCCTGCATCAACGTTTTTCAAACAAGTACCGGGGAAGACGTCTTTGCCGGAGAGGCCTACCAGGTCTTTCTGATCTTCTTGGGCATCACTTTCTTGTGCAATATCGTGGCAGGTTTCATGGACCGATGGTTGCCCATGCTGGATGTAAGTGTATCCCCACCCCCACATCGCTTCTGATGTCCCCCTTGGTCAGGAAACGTAAGAAAAAACATAAACAAAAAGAGGGGGGTGGAAACAAGGGAACGAATGAAAGGGAAAAGAAGAGCGGGAAAAAAAACCAACCATGCGAACAGCTACTGATCAACTTTGGAATACAGACTGCTGCCATCTTCTTGACCTTCGCCGGCACGGTAGCAATCGTGGTCTGCATCCTGGTCATAGCAAAGGACGGTCGCCACAGCGCCGAATACGTCTTCACCACCTTTGAACCCCGCTCCGGTTGGGTCCCAGGCTGGTCTTTCTGCGTGGGTCTTCTGCAAGCGGCTTACGGTACCTCGTCGACCGGCATGATTATATCGTATGGATAGCCCCACCCCCCAGATGAGTCCCTTTTGACGTCCAGTCTGACTGACAATTGATAGTATGTGCGAAGAGGTACGAGCGCCTGCCACGCAGGTTCCCAAGGCCATGGTCGGGACCGTTATCCTCAACTTCTTTGCCGGCCTGCTCATCTTGATCCCCATGGTCTTCGTCATGCCGAATATCGACGGCCTCGTCGCCCTAGCATCCGGCCAGCCCGTTCCGTCGATTCTCAAGTCTGCTGTTGGCTCTGCCGGAGGCGCCTTTGGCCTGCTCGTTCCTCTGCTTGTGCTGGCCTTGATTTGCGGCATAGGTTGCACGACCGCCACGTCAAGAACCATCTGGGCCTTCTCAAGAGATGGCGCCATCCCCATGAGCCACCTGTGGAAGAAGATTGACCCAAAGCTGGGCGTCCCATTCAACGCCATGATGCTGTCCATGGTCGTCCAGATCATTTTGGGCGCTGTCTACTTCGGGTCTACAGCTGCGTTCAATGCCTTCTCCGGAGTCGGTGTCATCTGCCTTACAACAAGCTATGGAATTCCCATTGCCGTCAGCTTGTTGAACGGGAGAGAAGCTATCAAGGGTGCGAGCTTCCACCTTGGTGCCTTTGGTGCCTTCTGCAACTACGTCTCAATAGGTGCGTCCCCCCTCCTCTCTACTGCCTTCATGGCTCTCGCCTGCTCCGGTATCCGGTATCCGGTATCTACCTTACCATCTCGTGGGGGGGTAGGCGAGGAAATGCCAGATGTCTGTTGTACTAACTTTGATGGTTTCGTAAAGCTTGGACAGCTCTGGCTATCCCGCTCTTCTGCATGCCATCTACCATTCCTGTTGACCCTGCCACCATGAACTATGCTTCAGTGGTCTTTGTCGCTTTCACCCTTGTCTCGACGGTATGGTACGCTGTCTGGGGACACAAACACTACGCCGGACCACCAACGTAGGCGCGATACTCGTCTTCATATCGCCTTGCCGGACTCCTGCCGGACTTTTCCTCGACAAAAGAGATGACCCTGAGATACTACCGACGTGACTTGTTGAGTCGCTATGATGAAGTGATGGCTTGGCATGTGAATGCTTGCGTGATGAAAGCCGTGATGAAATCACTCGCCCGGACCCAAGTCGACTTTTCACAGAGAAGGAACGTCGATCAAACAACCACCACCAAAGAAGCCCCCCGGATATTCGCGCCCGGCCCGGACTGAGACACAGACGGTGAAACGAAACCCCGCCCGGAGCCGAAAACCCTCTTGCCGGACTTACCACCACCGAGAACTTTGCCGGATAATTACCACCACCGAACTTTGCCGGACCGATGATGGCCTCCAGGGCTCTAGAGGAGCACTGGTTGGTGTTGTTTATTAGTAGTATCGAAAGGTGCACTCGTTAATACAAATTACGCTGCGACGCCATTTTTGGCAAAAGTGAAATATTGTGCCAAAGAAACTGGATTGAACTGAATCGAATTGAAACATTGTAGACATTTGAGTTGCATTTTCCACCCCCAGTATTGATGAGATGTTGCACGATCATACCTAAGTATATATAGGATCATCGTGAGGTTGGCCGTGGCACTAGCAATGAAAAGATGGAAAACTCAAAACGGTGGTTTGGACAAATGATTACGAATTCTCTGGCCTGTCCCGTCTGTTTGGTGCCTCTGGAAATTGTTTTCTTTGTGAAATATGACTAGGATTGAGACATCTGGAGTGTACCGTCGCCCAGATACCCACAAATCCCGCCTCTAATACGCTCCATGACCCGTTTTTATGCGTTCGCAGCCAGTCTCGACCATTCCTTTTTTACACCGTTGAGTGCAGCAAGCCACTGGCGATCCTGTGCTGACGACGCTACGACGCGTCCCCCTCTCCCAGAATTTAGCAGGATTTAGCAGGTCCCCGTGTTCTCGCTCTATCAGAAGAGCCAGAGCTCCTATTTCTCGTCCAAATTCCCCACAGCTTCCACGCGGCACCCGACGAATTCGATGAGGCTGTGCTCCTGATATCAGCATTCAAGACCCACACCAGATCTGCCCTTGAAGCCAGGAGTCCTTCAACCAAGGAATGATTCAAAAGTAATCCAACAAAGTGAATGTAATAACATATGATCGTCTGCGGAAGCCCCAATGCTGAAACCGGCCTTTCCTGGTTCCTTCTCCACATAAGCTTAATAAAAACCCTATCACTATTATTTACAGTGCCAGCACCCCGAACATTCTGGGCTCTGGGTTCCTTCTACACAATTCCCTTGTACATAGTTACATACCTCTTCACCAACAATCGGGGCTGAACCAAAAACGACATCGATGCCGAGCAACCCGAGTGGATACGAAAGCGAGACGACTGATATCCTCCTCACAGACAGGAGCCAATATCGAGATATCTCAGAACCACCTTCGTACGACGAAGTAGTGAAAAACAACGCCACTGCTAATATGGCTCAGGGTGAAGGGGTCAAGTCGCCTCGGTGGTGGGATTTCAAGTCATGGTCGAAGAAGGCATGGATCATCATCGGGGTCATCATCGCCATCATAATTGTTGTAGTGGTCGTCGTGCCCGTCGAGGTCACCAAAAAGAATGCATACCCCAGCTATACAACACTCAACTACACTCTGTCCGAGACTTATTCACCGGACGCCTTGTAAGTGAATGTTCCAATGTCTTTAAACAGTCACGGTTGAGAGTCGACATCGTCAGTCTTACGAGGAAGTACACTGCTGACTATCGGTGGAATAGCTTCGATAAATTCGACTACTTCTCAGATACTGACCCTACGAACGGCTTCGTAACTTACGTCTCACAAGAGATAGCAGAGACTCTCAACCTGACTTATGCATCGACCTCATCTGCAGTGCTGCGCGTCGATACGTCTGATGCCGATACTTCCGACAGCTCTGATAGTTCTGGTAGCTCTGATAGCTCTGATAGCTCTGGCACAAACAGCGGTCAGAGTACCTCAAGCGGCCAAAGCAGCCAGGGCGGTCAGAATAACCAAGGCGGCCAGGGTGCTCCAGGCCAAAGGCGTCGGGCAACTGCAACCTCTCGGAACAGTGTGCGAGTGACGAGCAAGAACCAGTACAACAAAGGGCTCTTCATATTCGACGTTATACACACGCCATACGGCTGTGGCACCTGGCCCGCTCTATGGTTCTCAGACGTGGCCAACTGGCCGTCCTATGGCGAGATCGACGTGATGGAGGCCGTCAACAACGCCACCAGCGGGAACCAGGTCACCCTGCACACCAAGAGCGGCTGCAAGATGGACCACAAGCGCAAGCAGACCGGGACGACCACCCACGACAACTGCTACTGGGCGGCCAACAACGAGGCCGGGTGCGGCGTCCAGGGCAACGCGTCCACCTTCGGCGAGGACTTCAACACGCTCGGCGGCGGCGTCACGGCCGTGGAGTGGCGGGCGGCCGGGATCCGCGTCTGGCAGTTTGAGAGGGACAGCATCCCGGACGACATCTCCAACAACAGCCCGAACCCGAGTTCCTGGGGCAGGGCGCTGGCGGACTTCCCGGACACGGGGTGTGATATCGGCTCGCACTTCAAGAACCAGTCTATCATCATCAACATCGACCTCTGTGGTGACTGGGCTGGTAGCACTAGTGTATATTCCTCCCAATTTAGCTGTAAGTGGAAGACGATCCTTTTGTATGGTGTTACAATGCATGCGACAGATGTACTGACTGGCACGGATGAATCATAGGCCCCAGCAACTGTACGGATTTCGTCGCGAACAACCCGTCGGAATTTACGAACGCATACTGGGAGTTTGGTGCCTTCCAGGTCTACCAGTCTACTTGAAAGGTATCACGTACCTTGCGTTACTTGATATTGGCGTTGGGACGAGGGTTAGGCCCGGGCTATCTGGCAACACGGTTGAGGAACAGCACGTTTGTTTATATGATGTATTGTACACTTTTCTAAAATGGCGCCTCGGAAGATACCTGGGAACGAGGACTACATAATTCAAACAAACATGACTTGAGCAAACAAGCAAGTCAATATACAAGAACTTAAAACTTATCATCAGGTTTGTATCCCGAGACCTATTTACATGTTCCTATGTATCCACCGGGCCATTGTCCCTCGACTTCTCTCCTCTTAGCAAGCCCACCGGTGTCACATACACGTGTTGATTTGTATAAGTGCAACACCAAGCTCATGTTATGAATAAGGTCCGGAATGTCATTTGGAATGTCAGTTGCTGCATTCACATACCCCGTGTAGAAGGACTGATGGATTGTAATATCGCCAAAGTCGTGCTAGCGTTCAAAGATGTTAGCGACTTCGTCACCATATGCGCCGCGCCAGGTATATGCATATGGCGATGTTATGTGCAATGCCAACAGCACCCAGTTCAAGCTGGCCGTTGCGGTGTACGGGGTCTCTTCGAGAGCCCAGTCATGCTACTGTGGAGACTCTGGGGAATATGTTGGGAGAAGACAAGTAAATTCCCGATCAATTACATACGGAAGTAAGAGGTCCACGAGCCTATCCGGCCCTTCCCCGTTTCCGGGCCCGGCGACAAAGTCCGGCATTTCCAAGAACACGGGCACAGGAATCCGGAGGAGCCAAGAAGTGAATCCGGGAAGGCCGGGGGTCGAAGGAGGGGTGTCAGGGCCTTTCACCCTGGTCCCCGGTGCCTGGCAGGAGTGAGCCCCGATTTTCGTGCTCGCAATGCTCCACCCATATCACAAGATCGCAAAGTCTGATTCCCAGTCACATCATCCTCTCTATTTGAATTTATTGGACGCAGCACGCTGATACAGTTGCTGCATATGGGTTGCAGTACTGCTACCAATATCCTCATCTCCATAAATTATTACACACATCTCCCAGCTATAAGGTGGCCCGTCTGATCACTTATATTGAATACCACTACACCTATTACGGAGACGACGCTGCACGCCACTCACGCCATATATATATGCGGGGATCGGCCTCCTGACCAAGCAATGCTCTGTGAACCTTACACGGGCAATTCCTTGAAGTATCTAGAATTCTGAGAAGGACCGGGCTATCGTACAGAGAGAGGGCATCCAGGAGATAACTTAAGAGGCTGCTCTACTACTTAACGACGACATGAGCGCTCCTAACGGCAAAGGGCCCTGGGCCGAAGCCAATGCCGCAAACCCAGATGAGCGAACACCTTTGGTTGGGGGATCAACCGCGTCGTATACGGATGTTCAAGACCAATACGAAGAGGACGACGAGATAGATCCCGATGATTTTGACTTGCTGCTGTCGAGGTCAACCTCTTACACCGGCGGCCCGCTGCTGCGACCCGAATCGGTGGAGAACCCTCTCCTGAGAGGAGACCGGAAGTACAGCACCAATAGCAGAGCAGGGCACCCTCACGGCATATCCAGTCGACGAACATCCATAGCAAGCGAGGCCATCGACGACGACCTGGCGAGTGAGCTGGATCGAGCTAGACATGGAGCCGACGCTCCGTTCCTGAACGGCCTCTCTTATTCGCGCTTCTGGCTTATCTTCAGCAACGTCCTGGCCCTCAACTTCATCTCGAATTTCGATGGCACCATCATGGCCTCTTCGCACCCCGTCATAACGTCCTACTTCCACAGCTCTAACTCTGCTTCATGGCTCTCCACCGCGTTCCTGCTGACCTCCACGGCCTTTCAGCCGCTCTTGGGGAGTCTGTCAGATAGTATAGGGCGTAAGACGCCCTACATGGCCACCATGGTCATCTTCGCCCTCGCGACACTCTGGTGCGCGCTCGCCCAGTCCATGACGAGCTTCATCGCCGCCCGTGCCTTCTGTGGACTAGGAGCAGGCGGTGTCATGACGCTGGGGAGCATTATCGTCTCGGATCTCGTGCCCATCGAGCGGAGAGGCGCCTACCAGTCTTATATCAACATGGTATACGGCGTTGCCTCGACATCGGGCGCTGCGCTCGGCGGGTTCATGGCAGACTACCTTGGGTGGAGATGGGAGTTTGGTATTCAGGTGCCCGCGCTGCTCCTCTGTGTCGGCGTTTCCGCGTTCACGATCCCGGAGAGACTGGGCCTCAAGGCCAACAAGAAGGAGACGGTGCTAGAGGCGATGAAGCACTTCGACTTCATGGGCTCCTTCTTTCTCATGACTTCTATCACGTTCCTGATCCTGGGACTCAACCTTGGCGGAAATGTGCTCCCCTGGTCACACCCTTTCGTTATCGCCTCGCTTGTCATCTTCGCCACGTTCTTCCCGACCTTCCTCTGGGCAGAGAGTACCGCGACACACCCCATCATGCCTCTGTACCTCATTCAACGCTCGCCTCACCGGAACATGATCTTTTCCAACAGTCTGGCGGCGTTCATGATGAATGCAATTCTTTTCAACATGCCCCTTTACTTCCAGGCCGTCCTACTCACGTCGGCCACCACGAGCGGGCTCTGTCTCATGGGTAAGTTGCAAGGTTTTCCTTTTTCCTTTCGCTCTCCATCATATACTAATATGAAAATATGTAGTTCCCACAATAGCGTCAAGCACTTGCGGTACGGCTACAGGGTTTTTGATCACGTACACAAAGCGTTTGAAGTGGCCGCTCATCCTGGGCACATCTCTTTATTTCCTGGGGACAATTGTCCTGTCGTCGATGCAACGTGGCTGGCCCTTGATTATATACCTCCTTTGCTTGGTCCCGCATTCCATGGGCCAGGGCTTCCAGTTCCCGGGAACGTTCATGGCCATCCTCGCGGCGAGCGAGCAGGCGGAACAGGCGGTCGTCACGAGCACACTGATTCTCTGGCGGAGTATGGGAATGGTTCTTGGAATCGCGGGAAGCAGCCTTATTGTCCAAAACTCGCTCTGGGAGTATCTAGATCTGTATGTCACCGAGGAGGCGGCCAGAAGTTTGGGCGGAAAGGCCGAGGTGATCGAGAGGGTCAGGGAGAGCGTTGATACTGTTGCGAAACTCGGCGGCCTTGTGCAGGAGCAGGTTGTGAGAAGTTACGAGGCCTCCATAAAGTCCGCCTTTTTGTGCTGCGTGCTTCTTGGTCTCGTGAGTTTGCTTTTGATGCTTCCTGTGAGACTGCCGCGTCTAGGGTCTAGGAAGAAGTAGATGAGAAAGCAGAGTCTGTACAAACTCCTAGGACTTCGGGTCCCGTGGACACTTGAACAGAGCGAGACGTAAAAGACAGATTTGGGAAGATGAATAATAGAGGAAAACGCATTTCCAAGGCCTGGATTTGGACCAAGATATCGCCACATGCTTTTTACACCAAGGGTAACTAGTTACATTCAATACATAGCAATCGAAGAGAACACAACCGCTTTGGTGATTAGCGTAATTCACGAACACCGGATCAGGAGCCCAGAACAAGAACTCCATCTCTTAGTATAGCACAGACGGAAGAGTTGATGGATTCCTTCAAATACAGAATTGAGGTGTATGCGTTTTCACTAGTGCTGTAATTAGCTAACTTGCCATCCTTTTATTTGTTCTCCCCAGACACTGAATGTTACTCTCGTTTGTTCACAGAAGACCTAGCCACCATACGGGATAGAAACCCAACATTCGGACCGGAAAGCATTTTCGACCGGAATTGTGAAAGTATACTTAAGTACACTTGCGAGTGGCTGGAAAGTCAAACTTTGAACGCATGAACATAACATTGTATAACCTCGGGGAGTCACTACTTAGGTACGCCATTCTTATTCTTTATGTAGAAGAAATGAATGGAAGTCAGGTGGTTGTTCCAACTGTCTCAGTAAGCGCCCGACATTGCTCGCGCAGCCCGCTGGCGCCAATGGATTCGAAAATCAGATGTATTTCATTCCGTACACATGTGGGTCGTCCGAGACAGCTCAGTCCTTGTACGCGTGGACATTGAAATTGCAAGTGCAAGTCAGGACCGGGTTAACTTCGAGTCAAGCTCCATACCCTAGGGTAGTTGCAAATAGAAAGCCACACCCAAGGTGATTAAATATGAGGGCCATCAGCGGTCATCCCTTGTATACATATACTGTATACTCCCTCCGTTACAAACATAACTCTGTACCGTTATCAACTTTCCATGATGTTGATCGTCCGTCCCTGCAGCATTCATGGCATTATAAACGTATCCCTCGCCTAGGAAACCCAAACCATCTTCTCCTTCTTTCTTATATGGCCTTCGGCCTGTTGTCCCTTGAGTCATTGCTTACCTTCTTTCGAGATCCACAATTCGATGAAGTGGTCACTTCTGTTCATTCTTTTCGCTCTGGGACTGACAGTCTCACACGCCGCCTGCACACGCAGGACACTTTTATCATCGACATTCGCGGTCTCTTCTAAAATGGTCAACCCTAGCACGAAGGAAGCAGCGTTAGCAGCACCCCTAGCTACGTGGATCTGGAATACGACATTGATCACCGATGAGAGCCAGGTGTCGCAGTTCTTCTCTTTTGCCCAGGAGCAGGATCTTCAAAGGGCGTACCTGCATATCAACGCGGATATCGATAACCAGTATTTCGCGAGCTTTATAAGGCAGTGCAATGCCAGCGGTATCGTGGTGGAGGCCTTGATGGGAAATCCTAGATGGATCTTAGGAGGTGGATATCCCAGGCTGCAGTCCAATCTGGATTGGATCGAACAGTACCAAGGCAATGTCTCTGGTGATGCAAAGTTCGCCGGTATTCACATGGACGTCGAGGTATGTATATTCCTTATCCCGACGAGCCGGGATATGATAGGGAGATAGAGATGGTTAACTGAGAGGTGGCACAGTTATGGGCTCTCGACGATTGGCAGGCCAACCTTGAGACATACATTCCAGCATGGAAAAACATGGTCAGCGACATCATATCCTTCGGAAAAGCCCTCGGTATGGCAGTAGCTGCCGACCTGCCTTTCTGGACGCACACTTTGTCCGACCCGACAACAGGCGAGACCATGGACGTTTGGATGCTGGACAAGCTAGACTCCGTCACCTTCATGACCTACCGAAACACAGTTGCCGAGCTGTTAGACGTGGCCGCAAAGCCGCTGGCGGCCGCAAAAACGGCGGGAAAGCCGGTTTGGCTTTCAGTCGAGACCCGAGCGAGCACCGAGGCCAAGGTCAGCTTCAAGGGGCTGGTGACGGTCAGTACGCTTTCGTCAAAGCTCCAGTCCATCAGGCTGGACTGCTTGAACCATACGAGTTTCTCGGGCATTGCTGTGCATGACTATGCCGGGTGGCTTGCGCTTGGCTAGGTCAAGTTGATCACCACACAACCAGATAAAACCCAAGTTTGTATCTTTACAATATCTCACCGGTCCCGCCGCGAATGGGCCCTGGATTCCATATATCCTCCCCTTGTTTCCGGCCCTCGGCGCTTGCGTAGACCCCTGATCGTCGTCAACGAACATGGGACTTACCCGGGGGGCGGATATGCGCGTAACATCTGGAATGGACATCTAGATGGACGAACTTCTCGTCCGCGTCTTCAACCAGAAATCTTCACATGTGGGTATGGTATGAAATATTCCACAGTCCATTACATTTTCCCCGTTCCATTTTGGGTTTGGCTTCATTTATCCGGTGTATTCGCTGATGCTTGAAACATCCGTTTGATCTGTACAACCTGGTGATATGCCGGGGCATCTTACAAGTGCCTCATAATCCTCAGCTTCAGCACACATCCTTACCCACCCTCCCGAGGTCTCTTACTTTCCGAACTGATCAACTCGAGGGGTCTAGATGCCCGCCGCCTGTTCCTCAGGCTTCTCTGAATTAAGTGCATGTTGTACTGTACCGTAGGTCGGACTCTACGCCACGACTCATCAAGTATCAAGTAGTCGCTCTACAAATCAGTACTTGCGTGTCTTTCCTTCTCTCATCATGAACCGTAGATCCGGGAACGGCTGCATCGACTGCAAGAAGTCCAAGGTGAAATGCGACGAGATCCGGCCTTTTTGCGGCACATGCACTCGCAGACGGCATTTCCACCAAGGTTATGCCACGCCTCCTCCCACCCAGACGGTATTCAAAACGGGTATTCATAATCGCCGCGATGCATCTGCTCGAGCACGTCTGCGAGGGCACACAACAACCGAAGATGCTGCTGATGATGAGCTAGAGAGCAGCTGACATCAGTCTCAACCCTCCCCATCAAGTTCAACCACATTGCCACCGAAGATATATCAGCCTTCCTTGGCCAAGCACTGCTCTCGCCTCGGCGAGCCAGTGACGACCGATAAATCTAGCATCACGAGACCCAAGGCCGGCCATGCTCTCGTCATGGACCTAACCCAGTTCTTGACCCTGAGAGCGTTATGCCTCCTCCCTCCTGGAGTCATCAACCCTGTGGAGATTTGCAGCAAGCCTCGACCATACTCGTGAGCATCGTCAAGGGCTAACAGACATAACAACATAGCGATGAGGCCACAATCGAGATATACTTTATGCAACACCTGCACGAAATCATGATAGGTCCAGAGTTCGTCAGCAATGAACGCCTATGTTCTCATGGTTCTCCAGCGCAACCCACAGGCCATCCTCGACGCCCTCGCGGCCATTGGGCACTCCTACTTGGCCACCTCGGGGTCCGAATCGTCACTCATGGCCCTGGACTACAGAGCATCAATACTGGCGACGTTACGAGCGATGCAGAAATTGAAACATGTCCCATAGGACATGATGTTCCTACTACTGGGGCTGTGCGCGATGGAGCTGGTCGAATTCAAAGCGACACCACCTGAGACTACAATCCCGGTAATTGTGGCCAACGCGGCCTGCCTGATCAATCACCATGTTTCGAGTGGTCGAGAGGTGTCGTCGCTTGCACATTACTTCATCCCTGTCCTTGCCCGTCAGGAGGTGATCATCTCGATGACGCAGTTACATCGACTGACGATTCCTACTTCAATGTGGCTTTATGAGGAGGCCCAAACGTTCTACGGATCGGCTGATGGGATATACATCGACGTTCATGCCACTGCTCGAGGAACTCTGCGCGCTCGCCGAAGATGTAAATAACCTCTTCCGACTCCTCGATCCATCCAGCCAGTCATCCTCCAGCCCTTTTACCAGCCTCATCCTTATCCTCACATCTATACTCGATATTAGCCGCGGACGGCTAGGCGGCGGCCAAGGCGCACGAGGTGTTCATGGCGACGAGTGTAGTCAACAGCGACGAGCTCAAGATGCTGCTGTGGCTGGTGTTTCTGGTGGCTTGTGAGACGACTGCCGAGGATGACAAGCAGACTGTGCTGGATACCTTCGACGCGATACTTGCACAGCGCAGGACCGTGACGGCGCAGAGGACCAAGATGTTTGTGGTCAACCGGGTGTGGCCAGCAAGGGATGAGGGGACGGAATGGAACTGGATAGTGCTGGCGAGGGACTTTCCTGGGGAGTATCTGCCTATATGAATCATGGAGTAGAAGGTTTTCCAGTGTCATGTTGGGCATGGGGTGAGTTAATAATCTATGTGGTGAGGACACAGCAGCTCCTCCCCAGGCTTTTCTCTTCATTCTAAGCGAAAGTACACGCAGTGGTACCTGGAAACATGGGATATTGGTTTATAAACAGTCTGACTCTTTGCCAAAAGAGCACCACCCGTGTATCCATGGATGCCTCCTGATGGGGACATATCTCATATGAAGGAAGGCAGGCTGCGATTCATCAAAGAGGGTCCGAAACTATCAAAGGGCTGCGCACCGTACATGGATTATCCCTGCTACTTCAGCCGTTGAATGCAGATCATCTCCGCATCGATCGAGCCGATCATAGCAAGATGGCCCGGACCGTTAGCTATCTTATCAGATGCCCCGCGCTGATGTCGGTGTCGTCGTCGTCGATCTCATGCCAACCGGATGTGTTACCATCATGTGTACCTGGGTACATCCTGCCAAACCTTTCGCTACCGGTATCATTACTCGGTATCAACTACCGTTTCTTCGTGTACCTGCTGGCTGCGATGACCCGCCATTCTACAGGAAGTATTCAATGTTGGTGGGCGGGCAGCTTGTGTTGTTGACTTATGCACACATTGCAGTTTGACCTGCCCCTTGTGGGTGTGACTTGTAAGAGAAGGGCTCTCTTCTTGTTCAGGGTGTGGCAACCATATACAGATAGGTAGCGAGTGTTACCGAATGTTGTGGTTCCAGCCATAAGAGCTGTATACTTAAGTAGTCTTGCAAGCTACCCTAGGGTACATTGCTAGTACCACCACAAGCCAGTTCTGCCCGTTCCCTTCATCTCCTCCTAGGCCTTGACTCCCCCCCTCCTCGGAGGCACTTAATCGTACCATCCCATCAGAAGCTACCTGCGAAGAGACAATGGGCGTGACCGAAGTCGACACCTCCGGCTGCGACCTTGTCAAGACGAAGCGCACAACACCATACAAGCCATGGGAAGAGATCGCAGCCGCAAAGAAAGCCGAGCAGCTCTCGCGCATTCCCAAGGAGTGGATCTCTCCATACTCTGGACTCCCAACTGATGCAATCGACCTGCGTCCCATCGGCTCGCTTTCGGAATCTTGTCCGACCGCGAGCTCGAGATCACTGGCGAGACATACGATGCGACTGCCCTATTGGCCAAGATATCAGGCGGTACATATACCAGCGTCGAGATCGTCACCACACTCTGCATGCGGGCTGCAGTGGACCAGCAGGCTTGCAACTGCTTGACCGAGATTATGTTCGCCGATGCCATCGCCGCCGCGGGAAAACTGGACGAGGAATACAACCGCATAGGGAGGATTGTTGGGCCTCTGCACGGAATACCCATGACTTTCAAGCTTGTATATCCAGTCCGTGTCCAGTCCGTATCGCCCGATACGAATGCCGGAATTGGAAGATGCTTACAGGGTAAATTACAGGATTGTTTTTGAAAGGCTTCGATGCCTCCGACGGCTACATGTCCCGAGCCTTTGACGCTTCCATCACCGATCCATACCTCGTCTCACTTGTCCGAGCTGCTGGTGCTGTCATCATCACCAAAACCAATACTCCCCAAACCATGCTCGTTTCCGAGGCCCATAGCAACATCTTTGGCCGGACTAAGAACCCAGTCGTCTCGTATCTTACGTGTGGCGGAAGCAGTGGTGGCGACGCAAGTGTGTTGGCATCCAGGGGCAACCCCTTTGGGCATCGGTTCGGATGTGGGCGGCTCAATCCGAGTTCCTGCCGCTGCGAACGGCATGGAAACTGATGTGCCATCCTTTACCATTAGATGATCCGAAAGTGATGCACGGCGCACGCATGAACTTGCAGTTTTTGGTACAGAGGCTCGAGGATGATCAACTACTCAAGGCCGTGCAGACAATAGACCGGGTCCTGGACGAAGCTTGAGGCAAGACACTCGTCTGATCTGTCGACGGGGAAGCAGATGGGCACTCGTCGACACTACCTCCAAGTAGCTAGGGAGGTAAGTAAAGTCACACCGCAGAAGATAGCTGGAATACTAATTCCTCTACCTCGGTCATGAATAAAGCCATTGATTTCTGATACCCCGACTACAGTCTCTCAACCTCGAACACCAACCTTCGTGCAGCCGCAACATCCCACTTGCGCTTCCCGTCAGCAACACCCAGACCCTCATCAAGAGCCGCTCGGCAGTCGAACTTGATCCCCGTGCGCCCCGAGATCTCCCCCCACAGCCGGCGGAAAGTCTCATCGCTATGCTTGAACGATCGACCTCCCCCGGATCTTCCCGGTGATGCCTCGCCCTCTGCGTGGCCCACGGCTTGCCCGAGGATCAGAACTCCTGCTTGAGGCTTCAGGATCTGGATACAAGTCTCAAGGAGCTCGCGTTGCTCCTCCCAGCTGAAGACATGAAGTATCATTCCCAGGTGGACGAAGTCCACACTCCCCTTTAGATTCTGAAGCTGGCTGTTGGGATCGAGCACATCGGCCTGCATGAAGTGTGTCTTGAGTGTGTCCTTATCCTGGAAAAGATCATAGCCCAGCTGAATAAAGTCCCCCATGAGCTCTGCGCCATACAGATTTTCAGAGGGTGCTCCATCAGCGACAAGCTTCCGGATGTCCTGTCCAAGACAGCAACCGATGTCCACATACTTCGCCCCTTGTTGCAGGCGTTGAACCATGGACGAATACGATGGCTGCTTGTGGAGGCTCAGGTTGAGGAAACGAAATTGGCCGATGCATGGATAGGGGTAGATATCCCATGCCTTGTCTCTCTGGTGCGCGTGTCAGTTCCGGCTTCTGGGTGGATGGAAATATGAGCGGGTAATACCATTTCGAGGACATAGCTATCAACATCCGGCCCAGGAACGTGGGCATATCCTTCCAGAAGCTCACGCGCATCTGGAGTGACCCCGTGGAATGCCTTATCGTACCATCCTACACTCTTGTCCCTGGAGCCGATCTGGGGAGCAACCTCAGGGTGGCTACCATTTGACGAGATACCGGTCTGCGTAGACATTTTGAACTTGCTTACACGTTGGCCGCGGTGTTCAACATAGTTCTACGGAGAGGAACGCCAGTTCGGAAATGCAAATTGGTACGAGATGGTCAATTCGGCCCGGGCTGTAAGACAATATGAACTGACTTATCTAACCCAATGAGTGAATTCAACATCGCAGGGGATGAGTGGCCTGGAAACCCTTGTACACTAGATACTTCATCCCCTTCATGCACATCAAGGTGGGGTTCCAAGGGCCCACAAACAGCGGCGATAAGTGCCTAAAGATGTTACACCCCCGTTTAGGTTGCCGCTGTTGGGTTTTATGTACTACCTGCATGTGAGAACGTCTTTCCGAAACGGAGGGGTGTCGACTTGGTTGGAACATGCCTATCAAAAGTGGTCCATTTCAACGTCCCGAGGTCCTCTATTCGCGATGTTGGAGGCCATAGAAGTCCGTATAATTATTTTAGGAAGCTCTACACGCGAATGGTCCCAGTCCTGTGCCTCCATCAGCAATATTCATTGCATGCCGCTTCATACCCATGATATATTCTGCATTTCGTATGAGTTGGGATCAACGGGGCTCTTCGTCGAGCATCCGTAGTCCCTTTTGACCAAGGTAGTCTGGTCCCCCAGCTCCATGTCACGCAAGGAATCACCTCTGTGTTGCGGAGACAGGTCATCACTCATCCTCTTAGAGCCGTCGTTGCTCGTCAAGCGCGTAGACTTATGGTCATGACTGCCCCTTGGACCTCGTTGCCCATTTTTTGTCTGGCTTTGACCGCTAGCGTTGGGATAGGAAGGCTTAGTCTCTTTCTTGTTGTAGAGGAAGTGCCCGAACAAAGGTGTTAGACTTGGCAGATTGGCACTGAAGATGGCCACTTCCATCTCCATTGCTGTCCATGTTGAGGACTCGGCGTTTGTGTAGGGGAGGTCTGTTGGGACTGCCTTCCTGACCTCGACGATGCGGATGACGCTGGCAACGCATGTACTGGAATGAAAGAAGCGGTTAGTTTTGTAGATCGTTTCGGCTGGAACACACAAACGGCGACGAAAGCATCCTTACAAGGCCCCAAGGAAGAAGACTCCGCTCAATGCGATCTTCTTTCGCGTATTCAAATTCAGCCGGCGCAACATGAATAGGGGTAGGCTAAGAATCAGCACATCACCGAGAGCCCCGAGCGCCCCTGAGACAGCCCCAGTGAGTTGTTGGCTCGAACACTTGCCTCCCGGGAGAGTCTTGTCCCAGAAATATGAGACCGGAGTGCACACGGTGAGGTTGATGCACCACGTGACGACAGCCCACACGAGGGTGAAGATGATATTGGCCCAGGCGGCGACTTCGAAGGATCGTGTCACAAATATGCGCATGTAAAATACGAGGATGGAACACTTGATGAGGGCGAGGGCGATCTGGTTGGCTCGTTGCAAGGCGAAATAGGCCTGGATAATCAAGGAGCATCACGTCAGCCATGCGAATCCTCGAACCAAAGACATCGTCACCGCTACACATCACTTGCCTTGAGCCAATAGACCAAAGTATCATGGTCTAGATTCCATTGATGGTATCCTAGACCATAGGAAAGCACTAGGAGCTAGGTAAGCCGGGTGACTCTGCTCTGATGTATCAACACTCAAATATGTCAACACTAACTGATGTACAACGCAATGACTGGGTCCAAGGACACCATATATCCGGCAATAATGAGATAGTCATCTACCTCCAGACCTCTTTGCAGTTTGATTCGCGCAAAAAGCCGTAACGCCAATGTCAAGGTGCTTAGGAAGATCATGATGGTTGTAGCGCTGTACGCGAAGGTACGCAAATATTGAACATCTGACGGAGGAGTACCATCATAAGTGATTGCAATCATGGTGATGCACGTAGAAGCGGTCTTGCAACCATCAACCAGGGCACATAAGAGAGACAGTTGATAGGGAGCACGGCGGCAACATGGAACAAAATTGGCCAGCACTCCAAAGGAGTATCGATGGAAGCGTATATATATCTCGATGTCGCGACATCCAAGTTCTACAGTTGAACGGCTGATTAGGTACGAAGAGTTCAAGGCCCCTTGCCGTGGATGACCACCATGTAATTTTCGAGTTGGTTCAGGGCCCCAGAATTGCGGTGACGACTTTCAACAGGTATATTATGACCACCACTAATATACTATAGCCAACTGAAAAAATTACCAACACAGTCGCAATTCCCGGGTGGAGTGATGATCCATGGCCCTGCCACAGCTTGGGATCTTGTTGTGGACTTTCACTTTGCGTCCAGAAACAGAAGCTCCCAGTCGCTCTAGGATACTTAGGAAGTGCAATTCTCACCGACGACTTTTCGTAATTTGCAGCTGGCTGCACCATCGAGATCAAAGGGCGGAACCCTTCCGTTATCACTCTGCACTTGTCACGCCACTCGCCGGCGATTTCTGTCTCATCTTAATGATTAAAGTATCTGACATATTTCAACTACTCAAAACCGAGCGATATCGGTTATGTCAGCGTCTGTGATGATGTATGCAGAGTCGTGGCAGCGGCTCGTTTGTATTGCCACTTAGAGACATTGGCCATAACTGCTGTCATCGTAGTTGTTATACAGCAGCACATCTTGAGGATAGAATTCGTTGGGAAGTCATACACGAGTATTCCATGCCTACCCTAGGGCATGGAAGCAACCCCTGATTGGGAGTTGTTCACTTTCTGACAATGACGGTGCCAGGAACAAAGGATTGAGTTAGACCCGAAGGCTTGATTAGCCCCTGTTCCGGGTAATCAATCGGAATGTTGCAGGAAGTTCCCCTACGGCCCGACTCATCACAGTAATGCTAAGATGATCAAGGGTTTATCCTATAATGTAGACATAATGTACACGTATATATGCAGAAAATGCACTATGTAGATATACGAGGTGCGACTCCTCTATGTGACTCGTCATCAGCCATGATAAGTCAAGTATTCTTTGCCCTGAGACCCTGCATGCACTCAAATTAGCAGGTCGTGTCAAGAGCCCACCAAAGATATCTGAAATGACTGACCACTCAAATCCTTGCAGTTTTCACCAACATTGCTTCATGATAATTGAAAAGCCCGCTCATCGTAAACATATCACGCCACCGCGGACCCGGAAATGCTCCCCGGCGGATATGCAGCCGAGATCGAAGTACTTCCACGGGCTGCGGGCCTCTGAAATGTATCATGTACGCTGATTACTACTTAAGTACGTAGCACGCAACCTGCAAGCGAGCTGCGTCCCCGGGGCTTCTGCCATTTTCGAGGTGTTAATGCAGTGACACTTGTTTTCATTCCCCACTTGTCCACTGCATAAGGCCCAGGTGCCCTTTTCCGGCTGGGTCAGTACATAGTCTTTTGTGAGTCGAGAAGCACAGGAGACTCGAGCTCGAAGCGAGATATCATCTTCAATGTCACCCTTTCCGAGTGTCAACTCCAGGATATAGCCAGACTTGATAGACCGGGCCGATATTCATACGCTTTCCTGGCTTCTAAACAGGGACGGGTTTACAGATCATCGAGCCCCCCCCCCTCCTCGAGGTCAAAAATCCACCTACGGACCGGAGTATGCCTTGTTGATTGATCTATCCCTTCCCTCTTCCTCCCTTGGTCCAATGTGGCTACCCAGAGACTATTTACACGTTATTCAGAGGACCCTAAAAGATGGCGGCGTTCTTGACCAAAGTGCCAGATTCGCCGGAGTCTCCCACTCGCCCACTTGAGAAAGCCACAATGACCGTCAAGACTGATGCTCAGGACAGCAAAGTTTTGTTAATCCCAACGCCGACTGACGACCCTCGAGACCCACTGAACTGGCCTCTATCAAGAAAATTTCTTGTGTGTTTCGCTCTTTGTTTTGCTTTATTCGCCGGATTCAGCGCACCCTTCAACGGCCAGATCCAGCTCGTGCAGCAAGCAAAGCTGTACGGCAAGACGACAGTCGAGATTACATATTTCGTAAGCACCACACGATTGTCCTCCAAGGATCAGCGTCTGACATGCACTCGCTCAGAATTCAGCGGCGTCAGGGGGTCTGCTCTCGGGTTGTTGGTTCTGGTGGCCTGTATCCAAGAAGATTGGCCGATCTGCAACGATCCTATGGTAATTACTAGTCACCCTATTCTTGATTACACCTGTCGTATACTTCACCGCGTCTGAAGAGAATTCCACCAACGGCTGTCCCCAGAGACTCGTTCGTTATGACTGTTACGTTCCACTGACAAGGGGTTGTAAAGGTGCTTGGTAGGAACCTTGATCACCCAAATCTGGTCATGTTATATGCGAACCCCAGACCAGTACAATGCCTTCATGGCATCCAAGTTCTTCGCAGGTTTCTTCGGGAACGTCGTTTCCGTACTTGGCCCCTTGTACCTCGTCGACTTGTTCTTCCTCCACCAACGTGGTCGCGCGTTCAATGCCTTGGGCATCGCCATGAATCTGGGTGCTTCCGCCGGACCGACCTTCTCTGGGTTCATCACTGTCCACCATACCTGGTATAACGAGTATTGGTGGACTATTGGGCTTGCCTGTGCCTCTATTATTTTGGTGTTCCTCTTCCTCGAAGAGACTTCGTGGAACCGCGTCGATAGTGCGGCGAACATTGTTTTCGAAGAAGAATGGTTCAAGCGTAAAGTGAGGACATTCTTTCCCGGAACGAAAGTCGTGCCGCGGCCTAGCCGGCAAGACATGGTTAGTTATACTGTTATTTGCACTTGGTATACATATCCTAATATTATTTGATAGGTCGAGTCCGTGATTGTTCCTATGAAACTCGCGGTCAGCCCAGTCCTCCTCCTCGTTGCCGGTTTTGACACTATCAGCTTCGGGTTTTGGGTCGCTCTGAACGCCCTGACACCAGTATGGCTTCAGAAGCCTGTTAAAGCCGGTGGATACGGTTTCTCTGTTCTGGATAATGCGGCCTTTACGACTGTACACTGGATGACTTTGATTGTCAGTCAGATCTACGGACACCTGATCTCGGACCGGATCCCACTGTGGCTATGTAACCGACGAAACGGAGGCATCTGGCGCCCCGAGCTCCGTCTGCACGCCTTATGGTTCCCTAATTTCTTTCTGGCGCCCCTTGGACTCGGGTTTGTGGGCATAGCCATGCAGTACCGGCTGCACTGGATCCTCATGGCTATCGGAAACTTCCTCGTTACGTTTGGGGCGATGCAGGGGATCCCAGTGACGATGAACTATATTGCTGAGTGCTTCCGCGAGACGACAACTGAGGCGACCATTCCGTTGACTTCATTTCGTCTTATTCTTGGCTTGACTATCAACTTCTATATCAACTATTGGATCTCAGCGGTCGGTATTGGTTGGGTGTACGGAATGATGGCCTTTTTTAGTGTTTTCGCGTTCCTTTTTCTTGTTATACTTATGTGGAAGGGCCATCAGATTCGAGCCACATCTCCTTTCGTGAGCTCGTCGTCTGAGGAGGGGAAGGTGCTATACAAACAAAGACCAGAGCCCACAGCACTCGGATAAGTTTTCAAGGATTGGGTGAGGGTATAATGGCCGTGTAGTATGTGCCCAGGTGGTGGAAAGTATACACATACCCAATTTCCAATACGCTCTGTGAGCATCATCTCAGCGGACAAGGGATAAAAAATATGGATCCCGCCCAATGTGAGGCAACAAGAACAAAAGAGAGGTTGTTCTAGACCAGTAATCTATATATGCAGGGGCCTCGTGTTTAGTATCCGGTTTTACACGTCCTGCTTTTCATCAAACGACATCGGCTCTGCAGACAAACTGGGCCGGCGTGACACTCGCCTTTTCACAGTTACCACCTCCGAAGTCTCATCTGCTTCCTCAGAAGCAAATCTCTGCTGCAGCTGCTGAATCCATGGGGTAACCCTGCGTTTTCGCCATTTCGCCCCCCGAGGGGTAAAAGGTAACCATATGGCCAATATCGCAAGTGTGCTCGGCACCACAAAGGCCCAATATACCCAGAATTTCCCCTGGATGACGTTTGGCTGGCTCCAATCCAAGGAGGGCAAGGCAAAAAGCGTGGCGAAGAAGGTCGCCGGAAGAAACACCATCGTCATAATGGCTATAGCTTTCATGGAGGTACTGTCGTCTAAAGCAGCTTGGGCATCATTCCGAGCAATGGTGCTAGAGATCTAATGTGTTACGCTTGTAAGTCAGAGCTGGACCCGTTAACAGAATGAAAGCCTACAAGTACTCACCGCAGAAACTTGGAATCGGCATTGTCCTTCAACATGTTCGATTCTCTTTGTACCGAATGTGCACTGTGTCCGAAGCACTTTGACCGCCCTGAGTATCTCAGTATTGCTCTTGTATATGGCTTCTGCCCCTTCACCCCTTGCCCTATGCCCATATGAGCCAATGAGTTCTTCAATCGAAGCGAGAGTGGCCTCCGTCCGATGAAGATGCAGTGCGGCATCATGCACATTTGTCAAGGACGAATTCATGAGCCATGACCATTCCATCAGGGTGCTAGGACTCGCATCATCATTAGGTCGATATCCATCCTTGTGGCACCAGTTCTTCCACCCTGTTCTACTCTCCATATGTCGGGTGTTGATGCCTTCCTTGGTCAGCGTACTGTTTATGAATGTCAAGGACCGGGCTGCGCTGGCGAAGGCAAGGAGGTACGGGCTAGAAAGCAAGCGTCGATGGTCAACCAGGGCCTGCCGGAGCTCTGAGGATGCCTGCAGCGAGGCGATAGACTTTCGAGTTAGATGCAGAGCATTGACGGTATTGGTAGCCTCATTGTGCGTCCAAATAAGTTTGTAAGCCACGGTATCGACACAAAAGCATGGCTCGCGCCCAGTAACATCATCGAATACGTAGAAGCCTTCGATGTCATGTCCGATCATGTACAGAAGGTACTCGTCAATACGGAAACATCGGAACACGTCCAGAAACAAGTCTCTCCGGGCGTAGATGAACTGTCTTCCCTTATTGCTGAAATCCGTGCCAAATTCGAAGGTCACCATCCGTAATATTGGCCCGGCTGGTGGCCTGAAGTGCTTAGACGAAGGGTTCCAGATGCTATGTGCGTTCTCCCCCAGTTGACGCGATGTCAGGTACTGCTGTCTTGGTGGGTCGTCAGGGTGGAGGAGTTCAAGCAATGAGTACACATCTCTCTGGTCAGGTGACGGGTGTCGTGCAAATGTCAACACGCCCTCACGTATGAGACGCTGTGCTTCAATTCGTAAGCCTTCCATTGTGAATATGCATGGTGTGGCGGCGAGACAAGATTGAAGTGAAGGAAACCCCCCTCGCGGTTGGTTCTTGGGGTTTTATTGAGATATCCTCTACGGGAGCTGAAGCTGACATGCATAAGCCCCTGCGTGGCGTGTTACATGTGCATGGCCAAGTACTTAGGTACATACTTAAGTACTTAAGTATGTACTCTACTTAAGTATGTACTCTACTTAAGTATGTACTCTACTTAAGTATGTACTCTACTTAAGTATGTACTCATATCTAAAATGTAACATGCTGACCAGACGGCGCGCAGACGTTTCCCAAGTCAACGGACCCATGGTATCGCATAAGAACCCCGATGAAGAAAACGAATGAATGATGTTGGAAAAGTTCAGGCGCTTGCGCCTGTGAGCACACTGACGTTCGAGCAAATGTCTTCTCGGTCTATTATCTACCTAGGTATCCCGATGTCTCCACCACAATGCGGTGTACCAGTTGACCAGTACACCCGAGCGGAGCAGTTGGCCCATGCCCTCCCTGCACGCCCTTCGCAGCTTGCATAGGTATGATGACGCTCCACAGGTGTATCTCTGCGAAAACAGCTTTTTGACATGGCCACACTCAGTTTACCCCTACAGTCAAGATATATCTTCCTCCCTTCATACACAGACCTATAAACATTTGTAGTCATTAACCACATTGCAATTTGATATAAAGGACTTGGTACAGTCGAGGAGGGTAAGCTCACACAGTACTAATTACCTAGGTACCTAGGTAGGTCGAGAGTACTCGATCCGGTTTGCCGAAACTTTGTTATCCGGCGGGATCTTATCGGCGATAAGATAGAACCACATCAAAACTTTTAATTCTCTTCTCATTTTTATATATTGTCTATTATTTACAAGATATAAAGGAACCCACTGGATAGGTACTGTGATAGGTGTTCACAGGTTACTTGATCCACCTACTTTACCGCTATTACTAGACTAGAAGGGCAAATTGGAAGCCTCTCCTTAAAACTTAGGTGGGTTATCCGGGTCCCGGGCGTTGACCTATACGGAAAAGTGCTATTCGCACACCACACATCATCATAAGTAATAAGTAAGCATGAATTAATAATCACATTCAAGGTTGAAACACAAATGCTTCGAAGACCGAGGTGCCTGCTTGTGTAGCTCTCTCTCTCCTCCCTCCTCCCTTAATATTACGTAGTCTGGACCGCGCCATCCAAAGCCCACAAAACAACACATCCGACATCATGACGTCTCAGAAGATCGTATTCTTCGACCTCGCCAGCAAAGATGGCAACAAATGCTGGACTCTGAACCCATGGAAGACACGCCTCGTCCTGAACTTCAAGGGCGTGGACTACGAGACTGAATTCCTTGAGTACACTGACCTCGAGCCACGCCTCGGGCCTCATGTCCCCGGCTCGACCTACACCATCCCTACCATCCAGTACACCGATGGCAAGTACATCATGGATTCCAAGGCCATTGTCCAGGCCATCGAGAAAGGCACACCAGAGCCATCTCTGCACCTGGACTCGCCCTACCTCGCCAAGGTGGAGGAGATCCTCGAGAAAATCACGACTGCTCTGCAGCCCATCTACATCCCCACCGTTCCCAAGCGCTTCCTTAACGATGCGAGTATCCCCTACTGGTACAGAACCCGGGAGGCAAAGTTCGGCATGAAGCTGGATGAATTCGAGAAGACCAAAGGCGGTGACCTGAGCTGGAACCAGGCTGAGCCCCTGCTGAAGCAAATCACTGAGCTACTGAAGGAGAACCCGGACGGGCCATACTTCTCGGGAAAGACGGTCACTTACGCTGACTTTATCTGGGCTGGCTGTTTGATCTTCTGGCAGCGCCTTGGAGATGATTTGTTCAGTGAGCTGCTGAAGAGGACCGGAGACGGCAAAGTCCACACGGATCTGCTGAAGGCTGTTGAGCCTTGGTCGAAGCGGGATAACTACTGATTTCCAGGAGGCTAGGTCTCCCCGAGGGCAGTTCTGCTGGTGCCTCCGAGGTTCGGCATGATCTTCAGGTTTACGGCTGCTGATCAAAGCACACCGCAGGATTAAGACTGCTGCACAGAAGTCAACAGCTTGGTCAGACTGCTAAAGCATCAATATGACTTACATATGTATTTTGTTCGGTCACTCAAGGCTTCATGCAAACAAGGCCATCGTTCCAAGTGCTTCGCCTAGTAGAGCCGTCTGGGTCTCCTTCAGAGCGGGAGAGATGTGACTGGCTTCTGGAACATACTGAAGTATGTATCGGATATCTCAATTGCTCTAAAATGCGCACAAAATGCCTCGATCTACCGCCTAGGGATATCTAAGGCCCTCCTCAGGACCTCCATGAACCTCCACACATCCTCGAAACCGTTGTACATAGGGACAGGCGCCACGCGGATGACATCCGGCTTGCGCTTGTCGCACACGATAGCCTCCTCCGCAAACTCCTCCTGCACCTTGTCCAACAGACCCTCCCTCAGCAAGACACTCAACTGCGCGCCACGCTGGGCGGGATCCGCCGGCGTCACGATCATGAAGGCCGGCTTCTCGGCGCCCTGCTCGTCCGCCAGGATCTGGTTCAGCATTGCCTCCGCGTAGCACGTCAGGATAAGGCTCTTATCCCGCAGGTTCCGGAAGCCCGCCTCGGTGAACATGCTCAAGGCGCCGCTCAGGGCCGCCAGGTCCAGAGCAGACGGGTTGCCGATCTGGAATCCGCCCGCGCCGGGCGTCGGCTGGAACTGCTTGGCCATCAGGAACCGCACGCTCTTGTCTCCCCCGTACCAGCCGCTGAGCCGTGGGCGGAACACCGGTCTGGGCTGGCCGTCGTCGCTCTCGGCCCCCGAGGTCCACTCCACCTTGCCGTGGCGTTCGTGTACGAAGGCGCCGGCGATGGACCCCGGGCCGGCGTTCATGTACTTGTACGTGCACCACATGGCGAAGTCGACGTTCCACTCGTGCAGCTTCAGGTCGACGTTGCCGGCCGCGTGGGCCAGGTCCCAGCCCACCACGATGCCGCGGTCCTGCGCGTACTTGGTGATCGTCGGGATGTCGAAGAGCTGGCCGCTGTAGTACTGGATGCCCGGCAGGAGGATCATTGCTGTGTCTTCTGCGTGCTCGTCGATGGTGGCGAGCACCTGGCTGGTGGAGATGTACAGGTTCTCCTCCTTGGGCCAGACCTCGACCATGGACTTGGCCGGGTCCTGCTTGTGCCACTGGAGGTGGGAGCTGATGGCGTAGTAGTCGCTCGGGAATGGTTTCCACTCGAGAATGATCTTGTGGCGCTTCTCGGTTGGCTTGTAGAAGGCGGCCAACATCAGGTGGATGTTGGTCGTCAGGGTGTTCATGTAGACGATCTCGCTGGGCAGGGCGCCGACGATGTCGGCAGACTGAGTGGCGCACTGGGCGGCCATGTCTTGCCAGTTCACCAGTGGTGAGTCCTCCAGATCTACGAAATGTCCATTGACGCCGATCGATGCCCATGTGTCGAGTTGAGAAGTAATGTATCTCCGGGTGGCTTTGGATTGCAGGCCCAGGGAGTTGCCACCGAAGTATATGGCTCTTTGCCGGCTTGCCTCGCCATCTCCACTGACTGCAGTGGTGCCATTATCGGTCGTTGTCGATGTTGAGACTGCTATAGCCTTGAGAGATTTGCTCTTCAGCGAAGACTTTGTGGGGAAAATGAACTCATGTCGCATTCGCTTGAGTGAGTCTGAGTTGTCGATTGCTCGGGCATGCTCCAACGACTTGTCGTCGAATGTGGGTTTCTTGCCGGCCCGGATTTGGTCAGCAGTGGCAACGAAATCCATCGTTGACAGTGGTGAGAGAGGTATCGTGTGAAATGAAACGAGGTGAGACGAGATGAGATGAGATGAGGACCTTATGATGAAGTTTCTTCCCTTCCTTTCCTTCTTCTTTTGCTCTATGCGGCCCTTTCAATACCACTTTGTAGTTGACGACATGGAGTCGAATTCACTTTCTAAACGATGACTAATGACGTCCGGGACCCAAAAGCTTTTCGGCTGCTCCGCTTGGTCCCGAGAGCGGCGTTTGTCTAGTCAGTGTCAACCAGACGACGACATTCGAGTATCCGAACTTCCGTCCTTCCGACATATCCTCATCCGCTTTTAATCGCCGTCCGGAAGCCGTCCTCTACATGCCTCCTTTTTGACCTCCGGGGCATGGCATATGCTTGTTATCCCTTATGAAGGCCTTATGCGGAAGTATCGAGTATCTACGCACGCGGAAGCAGATACAATGGTTCGATCACGGAAGAGCGCCACTGTTGTCTCCCTCCCAGGAGCCTGCGTATCCGCGGTCCTCAGGGCAGTGGGCTTCCTCCTTCCAAAGCTCCCTCCCAGGATGCGACTGTACTGTGTACTGACCTTTCATGGTCCCGGTAAGGTTTTATAGAGAAACATGGGTCACCATGGGGATCGCCCTCTCTTCATATCAAGGTTCCGATTCCGGGTTTAAAGAACCTGGTGTTCCGTCTTCCTGATTTACACGCAGTGATCCCAACTAAAGGCTAAAGCTTCTTTTCAACACCCAGATCTCGCCTGAACCACGACCGCATCTTCTTAGATACACATATACTCATCATTACTTCAGACCTTCTGCTTATTACGTATTTGTCCTAGTCTATTGTCTCGTCATGTCACCTCACGCTGTCACTGAACAGTCCCATGATCAAGAGATTCTGTCTTCCTTCAATGTCACTAACAATGGCTTCCTTCCGTCGGAAGAGCCTCTTAAATTCCTACCAAATCCCTACTACGAAGCATGGGAGCTTCTCATACACAATCTCCAAACCCTCCTGGCCAGTGGAGCATTGAGATCAAGGGTCGAACAAACGCCAGTATTGTCAACAGAATTTCTTAGAACAGAACCAGAATGGAGGAGAGCATATGTTATCCTCACTCTTTTGACACACTCATACGTCTGGGGAGATAACAAGGCTGCAGAGGTATGCCTTATATTATGGGTCTTCATCACACTCCAGCCCTAACCTCTGCATCATCTAGATCCTCCCACCCTCAATATCAGTCCCCCTTCTTGCGGCATCTAAGCACCTGGAAGTACCACCCGTAGCGACCTACGCAGCACTCAACCTCTGGAACTTTACATCCAACACCAACAACTTCACCGACCTCGACAGCCTCACCTCATGTCACACCTTCACCGGCACCGAAGATGAAGCCTGGTTCCTCTGCGTCTCAGTCGCCATGGAGGCACAAGGGGCCTACATCATGCCCATGATGCTCCGGGCCCTACGCGCCATCCACACGCGGGACTACGACACCATCGCCGCGGCACTGAACGAACTATCCAGCTGCATCAGGAAAGTAGGCGTCCTCCTGGACCGCATGCGCGACCGCTGCGACCCCATGGTCTTCTACCACAAGATCCGGCCCTTCCTCGCCGGGTCCAAGAACATGGCCGCGGCGGGCCTGCCGCGGGGCATCTTCTACGACGAGGGGGACGGCCGGGGGTCGTGGCAGCAGTGGCGGGGCGGCAGCAACGGGCAGTCGTCGCTCATCCAGTTCTGGGACGTCGTCTTGGGCGTCACGCACACGCCCGCGGGGAGCAACAACCCGCACGCCAAGGCCGGGAAGCCCGAGGAGAAGAGCTTCCACGCGGAGGTGAGGGAGTACATGCCGGGCGGGCACCGGCGGTTCCTGGAGTACGTGGCGCAGTCGGGGAGTATCCGGGAGTTGGCCATGGTGCCGACGGCCGGGGAGGGGCATGCCCGGATGCAGGAGGCGTATGCGGCTGCGACGAGGACGTTGACTGAGTTCAGGAATAAACACCTGGGGATTGTAACGACTTATATCGTCATACCTTCCAAGAAGCCGTGGACGGGTGATGTGGGCAGGAAGGCCGTCAACCTAGCGACCATGTCGACGAGGCAACAGAGCGAGAAGAAGGATTGTGGAAAGGATGGGGCGGATAAGGAGTTGACAGGCACGGGGGGCACGGCTTTGCTCCCGTTTCTAAAACAGGCCAGAGATGATACCCAATCTGCGGGAGAGATGGTGCGGGCAACCGCCATGGAGAGGTGATGCATGTGAGACCTGATTACTATGAGAACATGCAACGGTCAGGAGTTGGGAGTCTCATTCTATAATTACTTAGGTAGAGTCGGTGAAGATTTGGTTGAATCACAGCAACTTGAACACACAAGAGGATGGATATGAGATGGTACCTGGGGTGACTTGGAAGTTGTATCCCGGGATACATAGTAATCCAGCGAGAGGGAGCCTTTGCAACTGGAGCGTTGCCTCGAAGTTGTTGTGATTATTCCATGCTAGTAGCAAAGATGAGTGGCCCGGAGGATTTAAAAGTGCGTGCCCTACTACGGTGGATTGTAACACCCCATCGTCTTATGTGGAGAGGCTCTTTGGGGCATTATTGCAGCTATCTCGCCGGTAAGGCGGGGCGGTAGGATCGCTTCTTTTGGTTAGACGCTGCATTACGCTATTGTGAGTTGAATGTTGTTGGGTGGCACAGTCAGTCACCGTCACCTATTTGTTGTCAAAATTACCGTTTGAAGACGCCCGCCGTCTCTCGGTACTTTAGTCCTCATTCGACTTCGCTCATGCATTCCTGCTAAACACCAAACAATCAAACCTACCGGTGGTCAGAATGGCCAACCTCTTGACTGGTCCTGTGCAGGCGATCGCTGTCTCAGGGCTGCTCGTCGCAGGCACCTATATTTACACTAAATTATACTACAGACGATTCAGGCAAAATGCCCACATCCCTCAACTCCCTTCCTCTCTCCTTTGGGGCCACCTCATGGTCTTCGATAAGTTCACCAAACAAGGCATCGCGGATCGTCACCCAGGCGAGTCTTCTTCCTTCCCCATTGCACCATAATCATTATAGCCACCTGGGCAATTTCTGACACTGGCAAACTAAAGATACCATCTTCGCCGAAATGCATGAAGCGCTGGGCAAGCCGCCCATAATGTTGGTCGACAACTGGCCTATTGTCCCTCCTATGGTGATAATTGCTAGCCATGAAGTTGCCGAGCAAATATCGAGGCCTTCAAAAGAGTTACCGTACAGTGCTCCCAAATCGCGATCAGTGGACCGCATCACGAACTTGATCGGACCTAACTCAATTCTGTTCAAGCAGGTATGGCTATTGTTCTCTTTGTTCTCTATCGTAAAACATATCTCTGCTTGAAAGGTTTTCCGTTCAATATCGCTGATTTGCCCACAAGAATGAGGACTGGAAGCCAGTCCGGAAGAGATTCAATCCGGGCTTTGCACCACAGCATCTGATGACTCTCTTGCCTGTCATTGTGGAGAAAGCCACGCCTTACCTGGACATTCTCGACGGGTTCGTCAGCACAGGAAAAGAGTTTCCATTCGATCTGCCCACCACAAATTTGACTTTCGATGTAATTGGAGCCGTGACCATGGGTGAGGATATGAATGCCCAATACTTAGATCCTTCTCACCAGGGCCAACTCATCGTCATGCTCAAAGAGATGTTAAAGAGTATGTATTCGCCCAGAGTCTAATACTGGGTTCGGTGCTAAGTCCCAATAGCATATGCAGACGACAAACTTCAATTGCCTTGGTGGCTGATGCCTCGGGTCCACCTGAGACGGCGTCATCTCGGAACGCAAATCTCGCAACATTTAAGACGTATTGTCCGCCACAAATTTGATGAGATGCGAGCTGGGGCCCTCGATATCAAGTCCCGAACCATCCTGGCGCTCAGTCTGCAAGACATTGAGTCGCTCACGCCTGAGATTATGGAGGAGACGTGCGACCAGCTCAAAACATTTCTCTTTGCAGGCCACGACACCACAAGCACTACCATCATCTGGACTATGTATGAGCTCTCTCGAACACCACATGCTCTAAAAGCCGTCCACAATGAGCTGGATGAACTATTTGGACCGGGAGGCGCAGCACGCAACCCTGCCGTCGTCCGCGAGAAGCTCCTGAGCCCCAACGGCGATGAGTTCGTCAACCGCATGACCTACATCTCTGCCGTCATCAAGGAAGTTTTAAGGCTACATCCACCGGCCGGTTCTATCCGCTTGACCCAGCCCGGTACGGGGTTGGTACTCTCCACACCACAGGGCGACTACAACGTCGACGGAAATTGGCTCTACCTCAACCATAACATCATCCATCGTGACCGTGCCGTATTTGGAGACACAGCCGACGATTTTGTACCCGAGCGCTGGCTGTCCGATAGTCCTGGTTTCCCGGCCAGTGCTTGGAGGCCATTCGAGCGGGGCCCGAGGAGCTGTATTGGACAGGAGCTGGCTGACATCGAGGCACGTGTTATTGTTGCCATGCTTGCACACAGGTACAAGTTCGTCAAAGTTGGTCTGGGAGAGATGGACTTGGGTGAGGACAGTCAGCCGATGGTTGATGACAAAGGCCGATTCAAGGTCAAGTCTGAGTTGTATTCTGTAAGTACGAGGACCTCCTCAATTCTGGGAAGAGCCCTCCAGTCTAATTTTGACGATACAGACGATACAGATTACTGGCAAGCCGGTCGATGGGATGATGATGAAGGTGAAGTTTCTTGAAAGCTGAAAACCCACAAGAGGATTCCTAAAACCCAGCGGGACTCATAGTAATCGATTAAGGTGAAAGCTGTTAAGACTCGACTGCCAGCTGGCAAAGGTGGTGGTGATATACTATGCGCCATTCCGTCCAGTGTAAAGTAAAATATGGAGAAGGCTGGAAATATTATCTACTGCTCGATTTTCGGCTCCATTACATCAGTTGCACGAATTAAGTAATGTATAGTTGTTGATAACATAAAGGTCCCCGATACGGACTGCCCACTTTCAGGCCCTTTCAGAACTTTCGGACCCTTTATGATCCCCTGAGTGTAATTAAATCAGTACCCAAGAAACAGAAACAACACACAACGCACAAGAGACCATCATTGCCTCAATTTCTGCCAAGACCGGGGGACCGTCGCAATCCAGTAAATCCTTCTCGATCAAGGTTTGGTCGGCCATTACATCGAAGAGTCTCGTCTTGCCAGCTCCAGCGGCGCCCATAAGGACTGTGGAACTACCAGGCTCAAGCCATCCATTGATTACCTTCATGATTGTCCCGTGAGCCTCCAGCGCTCTTGACCTCGTATTTGACCCCATCCTAGTGGTAGACTGAGGCCTGCTGGCTCGCACCGGCGACAGCTGATGATTGCGATGTACTGAAGTCTTTTGATTCACTTGACTGGTGTGGACTGATATAACTTGGGCCAAGATAGAAGATTCACCACTACTAACTATTATACGCTATGTATAACAGGAATAGGGAGCTCCTTATAAATCAAGTTGAAGGAGAGCTCTATAATAAAGTAGGCCTGGATATGTACCAGTTGTCTCTAATTAAGGTAGGAAAGCAGGCTATTACTGTCGCATCAAGTCTAACCTTAAATGACAAAAGCTCACACCTAGCTATAATCACAGATTACCTATGTAGTACTACACCTCGTGATGTTCAACCCGGCTTGATCTGGTGTTACACAAGTTTCACCAATCTCGCGCCTCAAACGATTGATACGTGTGGCATCTTGAAGCACGTGGACTACAGATCAGGGCAAAGGGAACCATGGCCCCCAGTGCTCTACGATAAAGAAAGACATTTTCAGCAGACATGATCTCTATCAGGTATCAACACGAGCTGGATCTGACCAAAAAAACAGGCACGCTTGCATGTATGGTACAGTCATTCAATTCCAGTGGGTGTGTTGTTATTGAAGGAGAGTAAACAAACAGGCCTAAGGCCTAAGGGAAGGGAAAGAAATAGGTGTAACTAAAGGAAAGGAAGTAACGCTGTAGGCCTGATTACGTAACAATCTCCATCCTTGGGAAGCGACATGTTTTAATACTTGCCCCCACACAACCGCAACATTATTGGACGCGAGCAAAGCGTCGTCAAACAAAATCCTGCAAATTTGATGTCGATACCTGTGTCCAGGCTGACACTTGGAAGGTATTGCCGCCACCGTCTTCGTGTATGCTCGACTCGGTGGCATGCTTCCTTGTGTATCAGGGCCAAGTCCTAAACTGGTACGGGATAGTGTGGCGGACACGGTCGGTTCTTCAAAAGGACGTCCAAGTACTTACTTGCAACGGGTGAGGGTACTACGGGTATCCCACAGTAACGTAACCATGCACTTGTCCACAGCTTCGAGATAGATTTGCTCGGTAGGACTGAGAGACTTGGTAGACGTAACAATAAAATCACACTGCAGTGCTCATAGCTAGAAGAAGACGCCAGGTAAGCAGTTTTCCCCCTTGGCAAAAAAGGAGGGCTCCTCCACCACGATTCGATGGAGTGGACTAGAAGTCTTCGAAGGTAGAAACCGTGCTTTACGAATCAAAGATGCCGCAGGGCAAATGATAACGCTGCATCGGCAGATTAGGATTTTAACGGGCTCCGGCCCCCGGCCCCCAAATGCTTCGTAAACAAATGTCTCGAGTATATGGTTATATTTAAGTTGTATCATATTACCCCGACACCACCGTGTTCCATTCTCCAAATATGAAAGCGCAATTGGTCGAGAGATAAACGCCAGTGTCCATATTCAATAGTGGGGTGTAACATTGCACAGACTGTCACTAAATGCTGATTGTACGCAGTACATTGGGCATGTAGTTACAAGCGGCTGTAAGACGTGGCAACCGCCCCCAAATCAACGCCACATGGTATCGTTAGTTGATAAACCTACATTTTTGCAACCTTAAACGAAGTTTATGTAGCCTAGGAGACAGCTATTCTGAACTGCAGTGTTGTGGTAGTTGCAACTCGCTTGCGGCACAGCCTGGTTTAATGTTGAATAATACTACATGCCCATTCGGCTAAGACTGCCCTCTCCATGCTTACCCAGGTGCTCCCAGCTGAATCTTGTCTCTGGTTTCTCTGGGGGCGATTTCATCACGGCGTGCTCATGATGTTTTCCATCAGCACTTAAGTAGTCATATATCCCCGCTGCCCTCGGAGTCTGCTGTGGACTCCCTAGCATTCCGTTCCAGGGTCCTCTATTGACTTCTGAGTCCCCGCATTGCCCATTTCTTCGTCTTGTATACATTTGCTCAAATAAGAAAGACCACGAAAACCATTACCGGTAACAATTCTACCACGATGTCGGAGCAGAACAGCAACCCCATTGAGCCGCCCTCTCGGGCTTGGATGGCCCGAATTGCCATTTACACTACGCTGCCGGTAGCAATTGGGTGCATTCTCCTGCGAATATACACTCGTCTTCGGTTGAGGATCAAGCTTGGTTGGGATGATTGTGAGCATTGTGCTAGGTCTTCCCGCTTCTTTGTGCTGACTGTTCCAAGATTTATGTGTAGCTGCAGGAGTAAGTAAGCCTTGTATGATGCCAAGGGATAAGGTAGATCGGCTAGGGTGGCGGGTTATGATCTTTCATTCTAACTACCTTTGATAGTTCGCAAGCGCTGGATCATGTGGTTCACTGCTGTCACTTGGTTAGCTCCCAATGCAGATATCAACTCTTCCACCATATTACAAATACTCACTTTGTCATAGTCCGCGACGACATGTATGGGCGTCACATCTGGGAGATTCCACAGAGTATGGATGTTATTGTGAGCCTTAAGGTGAATAGCACACAGCTCCTTGATCCCATACATCTCGAATTCTCTATCTGGACCTGCTCAAGTGCTAGGTCGAAGGTTGGTGACTGACTGACTAGTAGGCACTCGTCGCTTCAACAGCACTGTACTGTGTTTCTTGTGCATTGATCAAGATATCTCTTTGTGTCTTGTTCTGGCGCATATTCTCCGCCTCTCCCCGCAGCAACATCATGATATGGGCTGGTATTGTCTTTACATCTATCTCCTATACAGCCATCCTCATTGCATGGATTGTATGCAGTGTGCCACTTTCAGATGAATTAGGATGGTCAGATCCAGCTTTCAGATTAAGGAAGTCGTTTCAGGCGCCGATAGTCAGCCTTACATTGGGTGTTTGGGGCACAATCACTGATTTCTACACCATTACGATACCTTTGACCACAATCTCGAAATTGCATATATCAGTGGCCAGAAAGATTGGTCTTTCAGCGCTCTTTGCGACAGGATTAGTGTATGCAACATTCCCGTGCCCTTATCCCAGGTTCCATATACCACAGATTCTTATACTAATCTCTCTACATTATAGGGCTTGTAGTTTCTCAGCAGCAGGGTTGGCTTCACGCACTACGGAATATGTGATGGTTACCAAAGACCCATTATGGATCGCGATGCCAGCCTACGGACTGACGTAAGTGTCAGAATCAACCATCTGGTATTGCCCTTCTAACCTGAAATCATTGTCAAAGGGTTTCCGAGGTTAACCTTGCCATTATTTGTGCTTGTGTGCCAGTCACTTTCCCCCTTTTCAAGAGCATAGCCGAAAAGTCCAGCCACAGGTGGCATTCTTGGAGACCCTACCGCCCTAAATCAGGAGCGCCGTTAAAGTCTAGGCAAGAAACTAGCCAGGGAAAAGAAGATATGTCGGCGACCCAGCGAGGACTGCCAAGGATCCAGAAGGGCAAACTCAAAACCTTGCTATCCTTCATCCGGGGCTCACAGAGCGCCTCGCGCAGAGAGAATACGCAGGGCGGCATCACCGTGACCCATGATACCGACGTCGAGATGGCACCTTACTCTGAGCTTCTATCAGTTGATGTAGACCATATGTACCACACGCACTTGTATCAACAAGCCCCGCAGCAAAACCTAGGTGTTCATGCGGATGCACAGCGAAGCTGATTAATCAGCGTGGTTAGTGTTGCCAGCTGGCGGCAAATAGGCCTCAGGCGGTGGAAGTTGTTTCTGTGAGTATCGATAGGAGGGTCGAAGTGATAATCAGTTGTTAGGATCTCGAACCAGTACACATGTGGGTTGACATAAGGTTTCGGCACTTTAGTGCGTTTTGCTGTTTGTACTTAGGTAGGCAGGGAAGGTATGTCATCCAGAGTTTGTCAAATGATACAAGAATGTTGTTTGCTTGCTTCATTGGCACTCTTTCTTTGCTACGATTCCAGTCTAAAAGGTACCGAGCTACTTGGTCTTTTTCTGTTGCTTAAGGTACAGGAGAGCAATCACATAGGTAACTAGCATAGGAGTGTTTGTGCCCATCCGACTCTGGTAGAATACTTACCTTGCTATGTAATCGACCATTGGAATCTACAACGTCTCCTCTGCAACAACCACCCACTCAGGGCTTCAAACGTTCGGGCGGTTAGCCAGGCGAGAGCTTGTCTGTACTCGATCTGGCTGTGATAAGGGCGGGGCCGTTTTCGGGTAAGCATGGAGAATGAACATGGAAAGGTCTAACGGAACATTCCCACAGCGCTTCGATGAGCAGGACCGTTTCGAAAAATGTAGAATGGCATTGCCGCAGTTCGGTCGCGATAGTTGTTCGTGTCTACCAACGTCAGCTCGGGCAGATGGCCATGGTCTTTCGGACTACGCTCGTGCCCATACGTCCGTCCACTTGTGATCGTTCGAGCCAAACCATATGCGTCGCCGGTGTGTCTCAAAGGAATCGTTATCGGTACAACAACATTAACGGCCCCGGGGGGAGAATAACGGACGTGTGCCTGGTGTGCCACCAGAGGCTGATATTCTGGAACATGCCTTTAAGATTATGACAGGGAAGGTATTCATGTGCCTCGGCAGTACCGATTTACTTAGTAGGTAGTACCAGTTCGTTATATGCGGTATGATCCATATGTATCAAAGTTGCGAGAGCCAGAATGTCAAGATGTCTGGTTCACTTCTAAAAGTATCACAGCAGGGCGGCAGAGGGACAGTTCGGGCGGGGTGCTGCCGAGTATTGCTGGACCGCCCACGGCCCGGCAGAATCATGTAAACTAGGTACCCTAGGGTGAGTAGCTAGGCCCCATGATGCACCTATCCCATATCTACCTAGGCAGGTAAGTACACTATACTGTAGTTCGTGGATCAAATACACAGTATGCCCGGGCGCCCGGGCGATTCAATGTTCCGTTGAGCGCCCTGACGTGTTACGGTTAAGGTTTCTGACCCACTTGCAAACTCCACCCGCACCTTTAGTGTTCACGTGCCGTAGTTGGTGACGAGCATGGCCCCATATAATCCCCACACATGGCTTGCGACATCTCCACCTCGACAGGAACACAAGTGCTCTTAATGAATCCTTAATCGAATCCTTAATACAGTTTAGAAGAGTATGTATAGGAGAGACTAGGAGAGACTAGGAGAGACTAAACTATAAGTACTCAACCAGGCCTCGATCCCAGCTTCTGGGAAACGATCTCCCCATAAAATCCCAATCACCCGGTACAACATTGAAACCACCCATCGAAATGGCAGGAAACAATGGCGCTGTGGCCGACAGGCCTGGCAAGCTACCAAACCTAGCCAAGCCCATCCTCACACGGATCTTCTGCGCCGTAGGCGTGTACGCAATTCAATACCTCGTCTTAGTTCCGCTCATGGCAATACGACACTGGCGGTGGCGCCGGAACCCCCCAGCGACATACCCCAGCATCATCAAGACGTACAAGTCGCGCCCTCGGCTCCCCGTCCGGATCTTCTTTCCGAAATCCTACCGGTACGACAGCGACCCTGCTAGCCCGGGGGGTAGTACCTTGCCGCCCCTGCCCACCCTCCTCAGCATCCACGGCGGCGGGTTCGTGATTGGCGACCCGTCCGACAATGACGCATTCAACCACGCCTTCGCCAACAAGACCAACTCCCTTGTCATCGCTCTCAATTACGCTAAAGGCCCCGGAAATCCCTTCCCGGGACCACTGTCCGACCTCGACGCGCAAATCACCGCCGTGTTCGCCGACCCGGACCTGGCACCATTCATCAGGCTCGACAAGGTCGGCATGATGGGGCTCTCGGCCGGTGGAAACCTTGCTCTAGCCGTGAGCCAGTTCCCGGCCGTCCGCGACAGGATCACTGCTGGTATCGTCCCTATCTATCCCGTCCTGGACTTCACCATCAGCAAGGAGCTGAAGAAGGAGACGAGGCGGTACAAGCCTGCCCTGGGCGGATTCCGCGGCCAGGATAAGGACTTCCTGTTGTCGGCCCAAGAGGCGTTCAACTGGGCATATGTCCACGTGGGCCAGGACACCCGCGACCCGCTTCTGTCTCCCCTCTTTGCCGAGAGAGGCTCCCTGCCAAGACGCATCTGGCTGATAGGCTGCGAGCTCGACATGCTCGGCCACGAGGCCTGGCAGATGGCGTGTAAGCTCACGGGGAGGCAAGTGCCAGGACTAGATCAGCCGATCGGGCAGGCGGAGCTCGAGAGCAGTGGCAAGCTGGGGGCTCTTATTACCGGTGGGGATGAGAGGTTCGCGTGGGAAGAGAAGGATCAGGATGGCGAGGTCAGGTGGCTGTGTATGTCAGATACGGCGCATGGGTTTGAAATGTCGTCCGTCTTAACGTCAGACGAGAAGACTATTGAGGACGGGATATTGAAGAGGGATACAATCATCGAGATGATGGGAGAGTGGCTATATGGTCAGTGATTGCATATAGATAAGTAATATCGTGTACCTCGCGCTGTTTCTTTCGTGTGACATTCTCATCTTGGATGCTGGGGATCTGATATTGGGTGGTCGAGTACTGGGTTGATTCTGCATGTAAATTTAGAGCTCATATATCAAAGATTTAGAGACACATACCTACCTAGGTATACTAGCAAGATGCACTTCCTCTTTTGCTACCCTACTCCCTTGGCCAGGAACCACTTCTCCTTACTCAGAGCTGAAGCGGTAACAGCAACCAGTTGACATTGACGTACGACGGTGCAGACTGTACATCAACCAAGCACAAATCCCGGTAACGGATTTGATCATTGGCTTGAGACCAAAGCCCTTCACAAGCATCCTAGGCCATTTATTCCCAGGGACGAGGAAGGGGTCAAATTTTGAAAAAACATGGAACTTAATACATCGGGTCACATACTGAAGCTTGTTTGAGAAGCTCGAGTGGAGGGAGATTGGGGTGGTGTGATCTTTTAATTAATGGTATACGTCACGGGACTGAGCACTACCACGTGCCGATAGCCCCCTTACTTACTTACTTCTTCTCTATTCGTCATGTTTTGGTCACTTCTCCAACAAAACAACAACGTCCCCGAGGCCACGTCGACACCTTCGGACTTCATCAGCCCGTTCCAAGGTTACTCTGAACACTGTCAACTGGTGATATCCATAGCCTCGGGATCAACTTATGGACAGGGAGGGTTGATTTCAACCCGTACACTCATTCCAATACGAAGCTGTACTGGAATTGCTGGACCGACGAGAAACCATCTCACGCTGTGTCACAAAAGAAGACGACCCCATGTGGTACGGTGAACTCATCGCAGTCGTACCCTTACTCAGCCAGGCCTAAACTTAAATTTCACAACCTGTACTCGTCTGTGTACCCATCGCAGTCTTACCAGTTGACTTATGCACCATGGAGAATGATGACTGGCAGGATGCAGCCTTTAACACCCGTCATCTCCACAACCGTAACGACCGAGGTGGCCAGGGAGGGAACAGCCGCCACGAGTTCCAGCCTAGCAACACGTTCGGATCCCATCTTGTGAAGTGTGCTGCCCTGGAGAAGTTGCAAACGTCCGCTCCGGAGGCGAGTTCCAGTGGCTCCAAGGCGAAGAAGAGAAGGGGAAGCCGTGGCGAAGTAGTGCTGGAGGTCTACCGCCTCACCGACGATGAGGACGGCCTGTTGGGCTCGCTGGTGTGTGCTGGTGTCTTGGAGTCCAGCGTTGTATTTGCAGGGAGCAGGAAGCTACTCTGGAAGATCTGGCAGCAGTTGGGAGGGACCGGCACAGGAGAATCCTCGGCAGACCTGGACTCCACGGAATCCAAGGGGAAGGCAAAAGAGAAGGCGCATGCCGGAATCACTGATGACAAAAAGGCCCCCGGAGACGATGACAGCGACGATGAGGGAGACTCCTCCGACGTGGAAGATCTGCAGTCCCAGTCTAGCTCCCTGGATTCGGAGGAGCGTCAACGCCGCCGAGTCTCGACATTTGAAAAGAACTCGTTCCGTCATCCCAAGTTTTGGTTCCGCTGGCAAGGCGAGATGGCCGATGACAAAGCCAGCGACCCCAAGCCTGACGGCAACAAGGTCCACGGGTCGGGTTACATCGTGTTCTCGAGTAACGAGTGCAAGCGCTTCCAGGGCACCATCACATCTGAGCAGTTGGGATGGAACAATGTCAAGATGAGCGGGTGGAAGGCGAGGCCCCAGCCCGAGCGAGACTTTGAGGTCCAATGGGGAGAGTCGTGAACTATGGTGCCGATCATGCCGTGCCTTCTGTGACTGGCTCTGGTTGTAGCCTGGAAAGGCACGTCGCTGAAGACTAGCTTGAGGGAGGAATGTGTCGATATGTTAGGGGCGCCTAGGAGTAACTGCCAGGGTGATCACTTCGAAGGCTGCTCCAGGGGCGGTAAGAGCATCGGAGGTCGCTGGGATGGGATTAGGGGGTCTAATGGGGTGAGTCGATACGATGACAACATTTGAATGTTCGGAACTTCTCCAAAAGCTCAATGGAAGTAGGCTGATATGGATCGGTGGACGGGAATGGCATCCTGAGTGGAAACTATTAGCGATAACTGGTCTGCGACAGGTGGGAGCCAGCGCTCAGGTATCAAACAAAAGGCAACACATCTGAACATTTCAAAGACTTCAATGCCCTAAATACCGGTGTTTTGACGTCATTAGGTCTATTCACTGCTAAGTGAGCTGCTTTGGACTGCTCCAGGGCTATATTGCCTCTCAAACAGGCGCCATCACAGCTGCCTGGGCATAGTTCAGCACCTGAAGTTATAACTACCAATCTTCGACTACAATTCACTTTCGTCGCATCTTCTTCGACAACACCAAACCAAACAAACGACACTTCACAAGCAACCCATTTCAGTAGCAACGGAGACCCCGCCTTTCGTCGTGGCTTCCCTTGACTTCGACTTGTATCGACTTCCCTCTTAGGTCGAAGGGCAGGTCTGCATTTACTATCTCCATCTTCCACATGCACAACACTACACCTGACAGCCTCCTCTCGTCGTGGCTTCCAGCAACTAACACTGCTGTTTCCTACAGCTGCCAGCTCAAGGTTACAACATCACACGTCGCCCTCCCTCTTCGTCCACTTTCCAGTTAGCCGAATGCTGTTTGGGACACCCTGCACAACACCAAGAAGTACCTGACCTTTTGTCGGTCAGCTACGTACATGTGCAAGGTCACTACCACGCCTAATCGTGACAACGTCTGCCTTTGTTTACTCACAGGTACGATATATCAGATTGAAGGCAAGTTAATCTCTATCTATTCTGTGATCACCAGAATTTCCGCGAATCCTATCAGCTATATCGCCTCTAAGGCTGCTTGCGCCACCTAACCTCCGCGTCTATCACCACCATGAAATACCCATTCCACCATATTTTATGGCCATCGGTTCTCGGTCACATTTGCCACTGTCAACCAAGTCCTTAAATCACAGACCAGCCTCATCCTCAATGTTACCGCACTGGTTACTGATCCAAGTGAGCAGCATTCAGCATCGCCTACTATGGATCGCATCCGTGACCTCGCGTCGCGTCAACGCGCCTCTCTCTCGTCACTCTCTACCTCGCTCCCGCACCGCAAAGCCAATGAAGGCAAGGAAAAGTCGACCACCAGTTCCAAGAGCGTCCCCTCTGAGCCCATGCAGCCTAGTCTCTCTTCACAGACCACTGCCCAAGCTCAGCCCACCCAGGCTCAAGTGACGTCTGCAAGCACCACCGAGGCTTGCGAGGAAAAGAAGAAGAAGAAAAAGAAGAAGAGGAACAAGAGTGGATCGAGCAAGAAGAACAAGGCAGCCAAACAGCGAGCCTCTATGGAACGTCGTGAAGCCGACCAGAAGCTCTTTGACATGGCTGAGGCTGTCGTCAACCAGAGCGACGGCATCTCCGACGCGGGCGGCGACGGCCTCTCCCTTCGTTTGAGAGAGGTTGCTCGTGATGTCCTGGAGGCAAACAAGTGCATCGAGCGCAAGGAACAAGAAATTGCCGAGATCAACAAGAAGCTGAAGATCATGGAGGAGAACTTCAGTGAGGTCAAGAAGTGCCTGGACGAAGCACAGCTCCTTACCAGCCAGGCCATTGAGGCCGGCTGTGTAGAGCAACTCAGGCACAAGATGGAGGCGCAGCTGCATAAGAACTTTGCCTCCATGATCGAAGAGGCGAAGACGTCGGACATTGCTACATGGACCACGGAAAAGACTCATGCATACCTGAAGGTACGTTTTCCAGACTTCTTTTCCGCTTCCACTCATCCGCTCGAGGACAGACATACAGGCAATCTGTCCCCTCCCCTCTTGTGCTACACCAAACCATGTCTGCGGGCGTCCCAGTACCTGGTTCCCCAGGACCTATACTAATGGCTCTCTATTACAGGATCTCATGGGTGTACACCTCGTGGATGAGGAGATCCTCCATTCACCCATCATCACCCAGACCATCGTGTCCATAGCGAAACAGTTTACACAGCAAGGAAACTACGACGATGGCGATGCGATGCTGCTCTTCCACCTCGCCAACGACCATGATCCAAAGGAGTTTCTGAGCAAGTGTCATGATGAGGATCACGAGGCGGCTTCCCGCTATCCCGATTATCACATGTACAAACACAGGCAACAGATGAACAAGGAGGCCCCCCGCATGGGCAATACAATAACCAACCTGCCCGTGCAATATCCGAGTAGTCTCACCTGCGAGGAGACCATGGAGAACCCCACCGTCCTCACCTGCATGACTCTGAACACCCTCCCGACCGAGACGGTGAAAGAGATCCTGGCCAAGCCCAACCCCGAGACCGTTCCCGAGTGCGTGGTTCCTGGGTGCCACTGCGAGAGGCTGGAGAAAGGAGACTTCGGTGACTGGGCGAAGAAGCTGCAGGCCACTCTGGCACGCAACCAGTGCTGGGGGCCTGAGACGGACAGGTCGCGACTCTTCAAAACTATAAAAGGCGTTGCCAGGGAAGCTGAATCTATTGGGATTGATGTCTTCATGAGTTTCGCGGAGGATAACAGAGTGCCTGTAAGTACACACATCCTGTCTGTGTTTCAACGTTTCAGCCTTGTAAGTGTTTTCTGTTGCTAACCTCTGTCTGTGGCTTACACAGGTGATCGCATTCACGTACAAGGACGTAGGCCACCACCTCAAGTCCCCAGAGATAACCAGAAGGCTTCAGGCAATTTCTGAGGAACTCTGCTTCTGTTTCGGCACATGTCAACATGAAGGAAAGTTTGGCTACGTGATCACGCCTACTTACCGGACTGTTGACAATGAGGTCTTCCTCGAAATGCACACGCACGTCCGCATGGGGATGCTCCAGGTCATCCATGAGGAGGTCACACTATTCGTCAATGAGATCTGGGTAACAGTCGCCAACGAGGCTGAGCAAAAGCGCAAGGACCACCTAATCAATATATTGGAGGCACTTGCCAGCGAACACTACTTCGAGCGTAGCTCGCAAATTTTGGCAGAGGACGGCTGTGTCGTGGAGAAATTGACAAAAGAAATCGCCTACATGCTCAAGAATCGGTTCATGAAGGATGCCATGCTGAAAGTCATCGAAGGCTCTAGCCAGAGGATGGCCTAGGGAACGGCAGCTGAGAGGTTCAAGTGCACATGCAACTTAAGGAGCCTGTGGCCAAACGAGGCCGCAAATGCGAGCAAGCTTGGTGGGAGAGAAAGATGAACTGGTTACTGAGCGTGTCGAGTCGTTGGGACGCTGGGGAAAGCAAATTATCCCAGAAAGAAGACTGAAGAAAATCTGGTGTGGGCTCCCTCCTTTCATTGGGGGCAGGGATGGAGGTGATATGGAATATGAACTTGAAGCCTTCACCGTGAGGCGATTTGGTCTTTTGGAAGGCCAGAGGCAATGGGCTGAACGATGATTCTCATCATCCATGCAGATGATTCATTCCTCGGCCTAATGCCTATTTTCAAGCAGGAGCAGGGAACGTGTTGCTTGGCTGCGAGGTGGCTGGGGACTGCTCAGACCGAACCTGATGAAACAGTCACCCCTTATTGCCACGACCTTTGGGCACATTGATAGGTCTTTGCCAAGCTGGAACGATTGAGGGGCTTGGCCTATGTGCCAGGGGGTTATGCTCCCTTGGACTGGACAGTTGGTTTTGTTTGAGTATGGAATTCTTGATAGCTACCCAATTGATGAACTTTTTTGAGCCACATCTCTGGTAGCCCGGGTGCTCTTCCTTTGGATCTGAGACTTCCAAGGCAGCCTCTTGCAGTATTAAGCACATTCAAACCAGCTGGACACCCTGCTACAGGGCCTGGGCCTAGACTCCCAAAGGTCAGCCACGTAGTTAGTATATTCCAGATTGGCCCAAGATCGTCTCCATATTGTTGACAGTACATTCACTCCAGCTACACATCGAGGACAGCATGCAATTATGAGTAAGTATGGTTTATTCCCTATTATCTGAACACATCTGATTATCACTCCATCACTGATCCGCCTCAATATACTCAGCGCATATCACGTTGCCCCTCAGATCCATAACATCCGCTACCGTGACGTTGGGAAGTAGGTCCACCACCCACAAGACGTGGTTCATGGTGGTAACGTTGGCTGGGTCACCATCGTACTCAAGCACACTGTCCGAGGGGAACAGCCATCCGTCGCTCTCCAGGTTGGAATCCGTGGGCGTGTTGCGGCCACTCATATCTGTGAGACGGGAGCTGAGGTTGGCCTCCTGCCACTTCCACCAGAGCCGGTCCAGGTTGGTGTGGTGCAGGAAGAAGAGCGGGTCGCCCGGGCTGGCGCTCTGGAGTTTCATCTGGTTGGGAAGTGTTAGAAGTGCCCCGGTGATAATGAAGCTACCTACATACGTATAGGGTGGGTGGTCACATACCGTTCCAGCAACAGCCAAGTGTGCAGAGCTGTGTGGCTTGGCGATGTAGCAGTTCCAAGCGTCTTCGTAGTTTGTGGAGGCAAAGCACTCGTCGGAGTAAGTGCTGTTCGCCCATGGCCAGTACTCGGCAGTGAAGTTACGGCCCAGGCAGTACTCGGTGTTGTTGGTGACACCGAAGGTCATGTCAAACCTCAAGGTCGTGTTCGCGAAAGCGCCATCGACGATACATCCATCACTCTCACGGCCACCGCTGCCGAAGCTGAGGTCCCCGGTGCCCCAGACGCTGGCGTCCTCGATGGGGCCGGCGTCGGCATCCCGCTGCTCGTCCCAGTAGGGCTGTGCTCCGGTGTAGCCGCACTCCTGCTGCAGGAGGACCTCGTGGGCACGCATGTAGTATCGGTGCCACGGGAGAAACTGTCCAACGCCGTGGATGTCGTTGGATTGGACGACATGTGCCCATTGGACCTCATCCCAGAGGTTCTCGGCTCCATCAATGTTGAGCTTGGTTGGGCGGGACATCAGGCACTTCTCGGCGCGGAGGTATTCGGTCTTCTCATCATCTGTAAGAGTGTGCCTATGTGATGGACCCTGTCAGTCAGTAGTTACACTTTTAGGGCGAGATTCTAGCAGGCAAATTGCTTCGCTTACCAAGCCTTCCTCTGGTTCAGCGAAGTGCATGTACTGGTATCATTTCGACGGGGAATAGACGAGGCGCCGGTCAGACAAGAGAGCGACAGGAGGCCGAGGATGGCGGCGGATGTGTTGAGAGAGGGACCCATGGTGCTGTGCTATATTCCTGGCGGTATTAATTTGAAGACTACAGGTGATTCTTAGTCCATCAATATAGAACAAGTTAATTAGTGCCTGCCCTTTCCATCTTATACAAAGAAGCTTCTTAGCCTCACTTCAAAGATTCTAGTCCCCTTTCGCAGCGATGCCCCGTATGCACGAACCTCAAGCTTCAGGAGGAATTCATTCTATTTGCGACCGGCTTATACCCACTCGGCCCGCAGGAATCATCCACAATCAGCCTCCTTGTCGGATGATGCATCCGGTTTTCATCAATCCTGGTTCCTCTGATCATACAATTTTCAGCCCCGATTCGGCATAGGGAGGATGCAACAAACGGGTATGACCGTTGAGAACTGGATACCTGCTAGGCCCCGATGTTGGTTAGAAGGGTCAGAACACAACGGCTGGTTGCACATGTGTATATGTGGCTACGTACACAGTGAATCCTCACCGTGGAGCCTAAACTACTCACATTACTATACATAGTAATTAGGCTTTCCCCAATTGTACATACTTTATAGTGGACAATTATCCTCCATAGAGTGAACCCCGGACCCGCAAGTTGTAACTCGGCAAGCCTTGAGGCGTACACGCTACGCCGCAGGCTGCTGTACCAAGCCATGGAAAGCTCTCTTGAGAATATTTTCTTCTTGCAAACTTCAAGTCTGCAACAAATCCTTCCATATTTTGCCACCAGGTTGGTTATTCTCCTAGTTTTGTTAGGCGCTAACTTCTGCCGCCCGTGGCAAGCTATGATCAATCGGCTCAGGTCTCTTCAAGGTCTAACGCATAGTCCCACTTAAAGGATAATGCAAGCGTTTCCTTCCACTCGATCCTCTCGCTACCGTTATATATAAGCTGTTTGAGTTTTTTGATAAGTCAATGAATAATGTTCCATGTCCGAGTCAAGATGATGAGACCTCGGGACGTAATAGCAGATACCTGCCTAACTACTCTAGACACTAAGTATGTACCTGAAGTTTTTGTTCAAACACCTATCCTCCTTGAATCGTCTTCCGCGGGATTCGGCAATGTTCCCGGGGACTCGTTCAAGGAGATGTTATTCCAGATTGGTAAGCCTGGAATGTACTGGATTCAGTATGAAGTGTGTACTTGATCTGGACTGTCCGGGTTTGAGATCCAGACAATCCAATACATCACTCATAATCCACTGCATATACTGATTACAGTATGAACCGGAATGTGGAGGGACCCGAGCGTGTAGGGCCTCCTCTTCATGCAGTCTCACGATACTCCACTGACGGCAGCATTACTTAACAATAGTATACGAGCACCCAAGTCCTACACAGATTTTACATACGGAGAGTGTGATGTCAAGTGCAGAGCCAAGAGCAGGAACACGACGCATGTCACCCTTTTTGGGTATGTATTACCGTGGTCGCATTCGACATCAGCTGAAGATCAGAGTTCCAAGCACTTCAAATGTTGTCTAGTGATTTTCCGTACTTCATACCACAGCAATACTGTAAATACATGAGGTCCAATCATATACGTCAGGCTGTGCAGATCATCAGTTCAACTCGATACCTAGGTACTAAGTAGAGAAAGACATCATAAGGCAATCGTGCCGTGTGGCAATCTCCTGGCAAGGCTTAGGAGACGAGCCAGGCAGATATCTGTTTGAAAAGTGACTGTAAAACAATCAATTTGTGACTGCAAAGACATCACTCATTCGGTTCCATGTGACTCGATGGTGGCCATGAGCAGCAGCTGACGTGTCTTATATATGACTGGAAAGGCCAATATAATCCAGACTTCTTTCTCATTCCTGACACTAAACCAAGCGGAGACTCTTCAAAACTCTGACGACAGAATGTCACGAAATAGAAGCCAAGGAACCAGAACGGACCGAATATGGGCGCAAGTGCGCCCAGCAGTCGGATCCAGACACAACTCATCATGCGGGCCAGGGTAAGAACTCTTGACTTTGGTATTCATCACCCAGAATCTGCACGAATGGGATCAATCTAGCTGACCAGAGTTGTTCATTCTCATAGATATCGCTGGTTCCACTCGGACGGTCGCAGACGCCGCCATCCGCGCACCGAAATGCACATCCAAGGACCACACAGGGTCAGAGGCCGGCATGCACGTTGTCATATCAATAACGAACGTTCCCGCTTTCGACCAAGGTCGCATGCTGATATGGGTGGGACAGTGGTCGTATATGAGACGGAACACCCACCACCTCTGGTCCCCATAGTTGGGAATGCAGGCGAGCAAGCGGCTCAGGGCCCGGAAACCTCACCCGAGCCGCACAGAACCAATGAATCTGAGGAGGAGACTGTTAGGAATAGGGGTGAGTTGGCTACGGTCGACACCCGAGGTGGTGGCATTGGTCGTCGCTTGCGGAGGCTGTTTGGTTTGCGATCGCCATCACCAACAAGCGACGATATCGGGTCATCTGACACCCCAAGCGACCTGAGAGAGAGTAGGAGACGACATTTGCCGAGGGATCCGGGGCACCATCAGAGACGGCGACACCGTAGGAGAAGCAGTGGAAGCAGCAGTGAATCGGCCGATTCCCGCAGGCGTAGGAGAAGACGGCTATCCGAGCCTCATAGCAGGCACCGTAGTTCCAGACATCCGCAGTCATCCTCAGTGGAGAGATCGCGTAGAGACCTCCGTGGCAACAATGCTCGTTTTGAAAACAGGAATCCACGGAGGCGTGCCAGCGAAGGGGGGACTACGAGACACACGAGGGGTGCTGGCCACAGGGCGAGCCACCATGGCACGGGAAGAACAGAATCGATTCGGTTTTTGCGTGACAGAGGAAGACATACGCGACATGCCGAAGCCGTTCAGGACAGCCTTGGTAGTAGACCCCATACCAGACCCCGACGAAGTCGAATGCCGCATACATCGCCTCGGCAATCGCGTGATACCTCGCCCGTGCCTCTGTCCGTGGCGGCACCAGGTCAAAGAGCAGGACCACCGAATTATGATGAAATGTCCGAAGATGAACTGTTCAGCGTGATCCTTGCAGAGGAGCGAGCCATGGATCCATTTCTCGTGGATATGGATGCTAGAAGGACGCGGGGTGAGGATGTATAGACTGGGGCTGGCTTGTAGAGAAACTGTGTTTCAAGAGAGCTACGTGATTTCAGAGTCTGTTGGTAATTAGATAAAGTAGACTAGTCTATCCAAGTACATACTTAAGTATAAAGTTATATGCTTGAGGGAAATGTTGACCCTTATCAACAGTGTCCATTCCTTTCAAGAGTCACCTCATATCAATCTCTCGTAGTGAAGCCCGGGACATATCTCATTTGGAAGCAGTCACCCCGCGGTCTTTCCAAACAACGAACTGATCAAATGTACCCACATCGAACCGATATGACACGAGTTGTAACAGACTCCCTAACCTGCTACCTCTATGGCGAGCATCTCTCGAGCACGTGAGCATGAGCAGTGGCGTATTTCGCTTCGGACTGATGAAAACTCCCCCTACAAAACAACGCAGACAGCCCAATTACCACACAACAAGTCTTGGTCGGCTGGGTGACAATGAATAAAAGAACCCTGGAGTTCAGCTCTCATTGAATACAAGAGAGGCTATATAGGCACAGAGGTCATGGTAGGTAGCCATCATGTGCTTTACAATGGCTGTTATTCGATGTCTATCTCAGACTTTCACTGTGAGATTCAAAACGGTCCGGTGCATGGTTGTGAACGTAGTCCCCGTGATGACGATCTTTTTGACCAAGTCCTCATCGGTGGTGAGGCTAGTTCTCAAAGGTTTCTTATACGTGGGAGACGGTTTGAGACCGGGAAAGCGAGTGTGCAAGATTTCCAAGCTCCCGGAGGAGCTGTTGGCGATGGGTGTCGGGGCATGACCATTTTTTACCATGTACTGAAACGGCAGAAGAGACACAGACGATCTGGGTTACATGAAGGATCGTGAACGATATGCACAATGCTGTAAAGAGGACTATAAGTATCCGCAGGGCTATACCCGGACAATTTGAAAGCTTTCCGGGCTCGCTCTTGCCGGGAAGGAAAAAGGACGGAAATGAGGATAAATAGACATAGGCGCAGGAACACCCGAAGATCAACTACGAGGACTCGCCTGGGCGGGGACGAATAATGTGATGCCATATCTGGTCATGCCGGAGTCTCAGCCGGCGCTCCCAGGCATAGGGGATGAGTAAGGATGATCCACGCCTACATGTCACCGATGCTCGTGGATCATCGCTCGTTCATGTCATAAATAATGTCTTCCAAGGTTGTTTTTGATTTGCCATAGCTACCACACGAGAAATTGCAATCACCCATTAATCAGACCCCCATCGGCCCCGGGGGACACCCCCTGGCCCCTATCAGACTTAGTCCTCCATAAGCTTCATTACCAAGTACCGGACTTGGGTGGGATGACGATCGAATTGAAGCAAAAGTACTGAGAAGATAATACAGCAAACCGGACCGGACCCTCCTGGTATCTTTGACTGCTCCTTGCTCCGCCGCCAAGGGTGAATTGCCGGTCCACAGGTACAACGCCCCACCCCCCCCCCTTCCCCGCGCTTCAATTCTAATTGTAGTTGTAAAAATATGATGAGGGTAACAATGCCAGAAGTCTAGAGCAAATACACATTAAGGTTATTCTCCCGGCAGCAATGATACCTCAGGATCGTGCCCGTTGCCTCAACTGCCAAGACTTATGCGCCGCCGGCAATTTCTTTCTCCGCAACCACTGGAGGTGTCGAGGGCGACGACACCGTTGCCTTCGGCTTCTCTGCAATAAGACGGTAACTCGTAGTGATGAGCCTCATCTCGTCCATCTTCACAAAGGCCTTGCCATCCAAACACAAGCGGTCGATCAGCTTCTTGAAATGCGACGGAAGGACATGAAGTCTGACCAGGCCGTTGATGACCTGCCTCATGGATCGGAAATATAGGTCAACCTTGTCGATGAGCGGGCTTTGTAGGCCGTCTGTGTCGACGCTTGCATTGTCCGAGGTGGTCACTGTGAACCCGGCGTCGGTGAGTGCGTGTTCGAAGGACGCGGGAGTAGGTGTCCCGACGGCACCGATGAGTGGCTTCACACGACGCATGAGCTCTGCATGTTGTGGGTTATTGTCGTCGTAGGCAGGGTACTTGACCCAGTCCAGAGAAGAAAAGCGAGCACCAGGTTTGAGGACTCGGTAGATCTCCTTGAACAAGGCAGGGTGGTCCTTGGCGAGACTGAAAGCCTGGATGTTGTAAAAAGCATCGAAGCTCTCGTCCTCAAACGGCAGTGGCAGGTCGTTGAAATCCTTAACAACAAATTGGTTGTCGAAGCCCAAGTCATCGTTGAAGGTTTGTGCCTGAGCGACTGAGTTGGGATCAATGTTGAGACCGGTAACATGAACACCTGCGTACTTGGCCATGTGGGCGGCGACGCGACCCCGTCCACACCCCAGGTCAAGGACCTTCATGCCAGGCTTGAGACCGAGATCCCTTGCGATTGACTCCTCATACAGCAGCTGGTTGTCTCTCACAGAGACCTTCATGTCCACGGCGGGAGGAATGTACATCTTCTCGACTTCACCCAGGGCGCAGAGATGGTTGAGGACGCCGTAATAGGACTTGAGGCAGTCACCGACCTTCTCCTGGTAGTTGGGGCCGAGAGTCTCAATCATCTGGGCCTCATCTTCCCAGTCCAGGTTGTAGATGACATAGGAAGCCATGAAGTCATCCACTTGTTTTGGGGTCAAGTTGCACAGGTACTTGAAGGACTTGGCGAAAGTCTTGACGCGACTTGTCGAGACGGAGCGATCGGGATCGGCATCGGCAGCAAGGTCCTCGGTCCCGGTCTTGGCCAGCTTGCTATTCCGGCGGAAGGACCTGAGCCTCTTGGACCTGGTGTCTCGAGGAGCCTGTGTTGCATCTGAAGACAACTCCTTTCCAACTGCGTCTACACGTGGAACATGTTGGGTCTCCCGCTCAGTCAGGGTCTCACTGGACCGGCCGCTGTCTGTGAGTCCCGGACTCTCCAGTGGTGCGGGAGTTGCTTGAGGCGAAGCTGTGGCCAGGACCGGCATGTTGGCGGTTGTGACAGGTGTGGGTGACGTCGATGCTACGGCGACAGTAGCCATGTTTCGTCCAATGGAACAGGAAGGCCTGATCCTTATTATGGTTGGGAATGAGAGGAACGTGAGGGAATGCTAAGAAGGGAGAGATGAGAGACGGTGTGGAACCAAGTCGTCTCTCAGGGGTGCGGACTGATCCAGGCTTATCCTTGAAGATCTAGACCGGTGAGGCTGTTGTAGTGACTGCCGAGGCTCCCCAATGTGACTAAACAAGAAGAATCCAACTGTGTTCAGGACTGGATATGCTAGACTGTCTGCCGTGTTGACAGATGGAGACGCGTCCTGTAGGAGGGAGGGAGTAGGGACCGGGGCGCGTCAAGCTAGACTTGAAGGTGTCGTAGGAAGGAGTAGAGTGGTATGTAGCAGAGTAGCAGTAGTGGTTGGAGGTAGGAAGAGGTGTATGAGTCTCCGTACTGTGTAGAGTCTCGATGACTGGCAGTCACAAGATGATCGGGATAGAGAGTGTCTCGACTTTACAAGTAGACAAACAAACAAGACAAGTCGAGTAAAGGAGGAAAAGGTGTGACGGGAGTGGATGGGATTCGACAAAAGGTCATGCCACTTTCGTTTTTCTCAGTACGGAGTACGGGGAGGGGGAAAGTACGGGGATTGTATTTGGCGGGGCGGAGAGACGTGCCCAGATTGTGTGCGTGTGTGTGCGTGTGAGAGAGAGTGTGTGTGTGTGTCTCAAGGTTTGATATGCGATGGAGAAGGAGGAACTTGGCGAATACTCGGGCCAAGGTACCGTATTTATTTCGACGATCAATCACCGGAAAACCCCATGCACCCAGCCGTATGTATGTGACAGTCTACCCAAGTAGTTTTTTAGTTCTGCAAGAGAGGCACGAGAGAGGCACGAGAGGCACGAAAGGCCGGAGCGGATTCGCGGAGATTTTAGATGAGTGAAAGGGCGAGCAAGCGAGGATGGGAAGAAAACTGACTGGTAGGCAGGTACCGTTGACCTCTCGGGTGCCTATGTGTTATTCCCAGGTGCCATAGCAACCTGGGTAGGAGAGCATGTACCCAGATACTTGAGGAGGTAGGTACCTGGTACTAAGTAGACAGGTAACGAACGGAGAGGGAACCCCGGGAATACTAGAACACCTGCACCTGTAATTGTACCTGTACACATATGAAATGCCTGCACTCGACAGTCGTACTTGCACTTTGCAAGGTCGGCTTCGGCGAGTGACTAATCGCTTTCCGTTACAAACAAGGGAGGAAAAAGGCAGGAATGGGGTACCTAGGTACGTACTTGCGGAGGTAACGGAAGGGGCGTACCTTACGGACGAGATTGACACGGGCAAAGGGCGCGGAAGGGGGGAGAAAAAACAACAACAACAAAGCAACCTGCAGTCTATCAACCGTCGTTGAGTGCATCCATGTATTACCAAGGTACCCACGTAGATACCTAGGTACGTACCTATATCATTATGATACAGATACATAACAACTACCTAGGTACCTAGGTACCTACCAAGGTTGGTATACATACGTACCGTACTGCACACGTGCAAGATAAAACGTGGCAGTGTGGGGGAGAGGAGTAATTAATTGATGATCGACTGACTGGACGGACGCATTGGCAGCAAGCAGGCAGCAAGCAGATTGGAGGGTTGGAGGGTTGGCAGCTCTTGTTGTCAAGTCAAAATTTCCACTGTCGTTATTTCTCGGGTGTTGTTGCTTCATTCACCAATTCACAAGAAAAAGAATCTTGTTATTTGCAGTCGTCCGGGAGCTTCGGGTTGGCCAACGGGCGTTTTTAGCGGGGCGCCTTCTGAAGATCCCGCCGTTAACGGCCCCACCTGTCCACCGTCGCGACAACCTGCCAGGCCTGCCAGCAGCACCTGCCAGAGTGCAGTGCCGGCACGCCAGTGTCAGTGCAAGTGTCAGTGCAAGTGCAAGCAAATGCCAGCTTCTGGTATCATTCCGCTGCCATCAACATCCCATCAAATCCCGTCCACCCATCCACCCATCCACCCATCCATCCTTCCATCCTTTGCTCACCCAACCTGCAAGCCACCTGAGCAGGGCAGCCTTCTTGCCTCTAGTTCTCACAGGAAGGAGTGATATTTGGTCTGATATGGCAGACCGGGTCATCCCCGGGTGCGTCCGGGAGAAAAGCCGGAAGGGAGAAGCGGAATTACAGCAGACTTTTCATACTTGGTAGCTTGTCGGTCTACACTATTGTATACCTAGGTCTACTAACTACTATGGATCAATTCTGATTTTCGCAAATCAGATTTTTTCTTTTGGTTTTTTCCTCTTTTTTTTCTCTCTCTCTTCTTTTCTTCTCTCTCTCTTTAATCTCAGATAGGTACGTATTAGGTACAAATCTCGTGATTTTTTCTCTCTTCTTTTTTCCCTTTTATTATTAACCCACCGCCAGAGATTGCCGTTTGGGTGTCTCGACCTTCTTTCTGCAGGGTTCATGCATGATATCATGTTTCCGGGGCTGCCGGACGTCAGATCGGAGCAACCATGTAACATTACGGTAGTGTAAACAACGGGGCGGACAGTGGACTGCCGACTGTTATTGTTTTCTCATCATCCGTCTCTCATCTAACAGTCACCATCGCCCATCCATGCCAGTCTGCCAGTCTGCCAGCCTGCCAGTCTGCCATTCACCATTTTCTGTCTTAGTGCCCCCCTGCTTTGTAATCAGTATTCCGGATGGCTCGTGTAAATACTTAGTTAGGTATGTACCACAGTACTGCCCAGATGTATTGCATGCAGGCGTATAAGAACACAAACAAATCACAAACCACCAACCACCAATCACCACTTGTCACCGGTCACCATTTGTGGCCACCCTTTTTACCTTTTGAGTTTCGCCTCGATGCACGCACCTGGCTGAATCCAAAATCGTCGTCATACAAAAATATCCCCCTCTGTACCATCCTCCTCCATCTATCGTCTACTACGGTACATGGGTACGTAGCGACGTGCATGTGACTGGGCAGGTCATATGTAACTTTGTGACGGCCATCTAGCCTTTCAGCAAACATCTACGGTATTGTACAGTACAGTACATACAGTACATACAATACAGTACATTAGGATGTGTGAGATGGCCAAGCAGCCAAAGTGACCTCCTGAGTAAATGGTGATCAACCCCAACCTTGGAACACACACAACATATATGGGCTGATGCTGATGGGCAGACCTTGGCCAATCCTGCGGGGACGATCACCCCAGATGATCTCGCCAGGTTCTACCACGGGCAAATCTGTATACGTACACGCTGAATGGGGTACAGATCACCTACGAAACCTGATCTACTGTGGTACTCGACCTTGTCGACCTCACCATTACAGAAACCGACCCAGATATCATCTCACTGCCGGGGGCTTATCCTGGACCCGGCGACAGGGTATGTCGTGAACCTTGTTGTTTTCCCAATGAAAAACCGGTCAAAACTGACACTGTTCTTTTTGCTCTCAATATTCCGATATTGACATCTGGATTATTATTAGATTACGTTCTTCAAGAGTTTAACGCTGAAGATTATAGACCCTCATCAAGTCAGTCCAAGTGCGTCATCGTCAGTGGACGTTGGACTCGTATGCGGCTCCACCGGGTCAGATCACTTTAAAGTTTTAAGCTTTCAGGGTTCCCAGCTAATGCCCCCTGATCTTCGCTTCGCCTTGACCTACTGTGTATATGACCACCCGGGACATGTCATCAACGTCCACCGGCCAGCCGGCACGCATCTTGATGCCATGGAGCTAAGCCACGGGTAAGCACGAGTGGGACAAGTCGCGAGACACAACACTGCTGGGCATTATTTAACCCTCCGCTATTGGTACCTCCCTACTTCATATCGAACCATGCCACACCTCAAGCGTGTACCTTGGTATCCAGGAGATCAAGACACCCTTCCCTTCCCTTCCCTTCCCTTCCTCCATCTTCACTCTCCTCCAATGCAATCTGTAGTATCGGTCTTCTTTCACTTGGGTGTCATGGCTGAGGAGTTCCATATCTGAAGACCATACTGGTACACAGTAATACCTGGGCATGTACCAGTTAACAAGCGTCCACGATATGATACTCAAGTATGATGCCGAAGGTTTCCACTCTGTTATCAGTGACCAAGACGACCCTGATGTTTCATCCAGCCAACCTTATCAGTTCCTATTTATATAGCCTCAGTACCACGGTACCTGCATACTAGTGTAGGTATCAACGAAGTTGACAACCTCGAAAATGTGTGGTGGCAGCTTCACTCCCATGTGGACCTCGGGACCTCAACCAGAACCCACACGGATCGATCTTGCATGATCTCTACATCTGCCTCAGGTCAAGCCTGGACAGGTACCTCACAGATACATACTTCCAAGTACCGCCCTCAGCCCCAGAGCCAACAGGCCCGCCCGCGTGCCAAAGATCCCGACCGGCAGATGCTCGCCTGCGCACTCCAGGGCGTACACGGGGTATTACGTAGACCTCCCTCCCTGCGGAGCCCTAGGGTCAAGAATCAGCTCTGGTCTCAGTCAGAAGTACCAGCCTCGCCTCTGCAAGAACCTTCCTGTTGACTAAGACCGTCTGCTGGAAGCAGTGGCGGCAACTTCCAAGTACATCCTTCAACTTTCACCTGTCATAAGTCTGCGATCCTGCTGTTTCCTTGGACTTCTGACGGAGCTAATAAGTATGGATGTATTCTCGGGGATCGTTGTCTGCTAGTACTATCTCCTATTGCCGAAATATTTCCCCCGCCTAATATTGCGTCCAGTACTTCTAGTGCTTGTCGTAAGTGCATTGTATTATTAGAGATCACTTTCCCCGGGAAATCTCTCTTCCGTCCAAGCCAAAAGCTATGGTATCAGGAGATGGACTATAGTATCACGACACCACCTCAGGGCTTTGGTAGACAACCTTGTCGTTCGGAAACGCATTACTATCCCACAAGACGACCGGTTCATACATCAATGTTGCCCCTTGCACATCCTGTTGACTCCAGATATTTGCAGTCACTGGCAGCAGGGAAAACCATTATCCTTCAAGGTAGTTCATGCTCAACAGTAGACGTACCAGTTCACTTGGAAATATTAACAGAAGCTTGCAGTGTACGGAAAGCAAATGCATTTTCAATCGGGAGACTATCAACATTTGTCCTACTTGGATCGGACTTCGAACTTGCTTCCTGGAACCCTTCGTCCTCAGGCTTCGTAATACACCCTAACCACAAAACCCGACTCCGCCATGCCACAAAACAGGCTTTTGCACCCAAGGTCAAGCCATGCACACCAAATTTTGATCGAACGCCGGGAATGCCGTCGTCGATACATCGTACACATATGACCTTGCTTTCCTTCTTACTTCTGAACACCTTCCTCCATCCTTCCTGACAGGCTCCCAGCTACCAGTTGAAGCTGGGTGGTAGACCCCAAGTCACAGCCCAGAACCTGCTTTTTGAGCCGGAAAAGGGTTTGACGCACCTGACACCTAGGAGGTATCTCACAGCTTCGCCTTGCCCATGGTCAGGTCCTTCCAGTCCTCCCTGGTAAAGGGGACGTAAGCGTCGCCCTTGCCGCCCTGGATCCAGAGGACCTCATCGCCATTGGAAACCTTGTCGGGATCGACACCCTCGGCCTTGAGGGGAACCTTGTTCTGCTTGTGGTTGCCGGTAGTGAGAGGCTCGTCGACGAGACGGACGAAGACGGGAACCGCGTACTTGGGCAGTTCGGCTCGGCAGTGTCTGCCACGCACATACGAAATCAGTCAAGGCCCGTCCAAGTAAATCACCACAAACAAAAACACTATACACTTCTGAGGGCAGGATAAAGCACTTACCGCAAAAAGCCCCCAAAGTCAAAGCGCCGTCGGACAGCCTCGTCAAGGAGCAGCGCCACGGCGCCCGCCCGTCCCTCGTGGCCGGGGATCTGAACCCCGTAGACAACCGCCTCCACCACGCCAGGGTACGTCCCCAAGACGTCACCAACCTCCGTGGTGGACACGTTCTCCCCCTTCCAGCGGAAGGTATCGCCCAGCCTGTCGCAGAAGAACCACCGGCCGTCGCCGTCGCGCCGCAGGGCGTCGCCGGTGCGGAAGTACACGTCGCCCTTCGCGAAGACGTCCCGGGCCATCTTGTCCTCGGTGGCGCCGTCGTTGCGCCAGTACCCGCGGAAGGAGCGGCCGGGCAGCTTGGAGCCCGGGTCGACGCGGACGAGGATCTCGCCGCCCTCGCTGAGGGGCACGCGCCGCGCGAAGCCCGTGCCGGGCGGGTCGCGGACCAGCTCGCCCGTCTCGGCGTCGGTGGCGACGGCCACGTACTGGTTCCTCGACAGCAGGCGCTGGATGGCACCGTGGACCCCCAGCGACCTGGCGCTGAAGTCGCCGCGGCAGGGGTTGTTGAGGCCGAACATCATCTCGGTCGAGTTGTAGAACTCGTGGATCACCTCGATGCCGAAGCGCTCGCGGAAGGGGACCCAGACGTCGCCCCTCAGGCCGTTGCCGAAGATGGTGTGGACCGAGTGCGTCTTGTCGAGCGGCGAGGGGGGCTGGGCGAGGAGGTACCGGAGGGTCTCGCCGACGTAGATGAAGAAGGTTGCGCGGGACTCGTGGATGTCGAGCCAGAAGGTACGGGCGGAGAAGCGCGGGGCGATGAGGAGGGCACCGCCAGTCTTGTGGGTAACCGTGTCAGTTGGAGAATGGGAGAAGAGGATAAATAGCAAGAAGGATGGGGGTGAAGAAAGCAGATGCAATGTTGAAAGTATACGTACCAGGAGTTGCAGGACAGCCGAGAGACCACCAGTGAGATGGTAATAAGGCATACAATTGTAGCACCTCTGACCTTCGCCTTGCACGGCACCAAAACCGTGTCTATTCGCCGTCGAAGAGAAGAAGCCCACAAGCATTGGAAAGATGATGGCCTTCGGAAGGCCGGTGGTACCGCTCGTGTAGGCCAACGCCATGGGCGCATCCATGTTCACAATCTTACGCAGCTCATCTGCGGGTCTCACGGGCTCCAAAGCCAAGATCTCCTGCCGCACATCACCAAGGCGGAAGATCTGATAACCGCTGGCCTCCAGGTCCGCCTTGACGCCATCCAGCCGGCCCAACATCTCATCATCTCCATCGGCGAGGATCAGCTTCGCCTTTGCGATCTCGACACAGTGGACCAGTGCCTTGGACGCAAGGTTGGTGTTGATCAGCGCGGGCGCGGCGCCGATTGCCATGAGTCCCATCCAAGCACAGAGCATGTCGGGTGAGTTGATCATGAAGATGGCGACAAGGTCGCCGGGCTTGACGCCCTGGGACAGAAACCATTGGGCGTATTGGTGGACGCGGGCGTAGGTCTGGTTGTAGGTGAGACATTCCGTGCGGGACCAGAGAGCCTCAGAAGGGCCTTTGCGTTTGACAGAGTCTTCAAAGTGGTAGTATATGGAGATACTACCGCTGCTTCCTGTTGGTAATGTCAGACCCGGCAGGGTACATATGCTTTGCTTGTGAAGTGTTTGTCTGCTTGTTGGGGGAGGGAGCAGAGGGTGTCAATATTTCCACAGGGCAGACAAATCCGCAACTGCAGGTGGAAACCCCCAAGTGCCATGGGATGTCAGGTGAAATGTAGACAGTTCTTACCGGCTTTCATCAACCCCGCTAAAGCCGACTTGCGGCTCAAGAGAATGTCGATGTCCTGCCGCAGGTGGAGACGAGCGTCGAGGTAGGCGAGTCCTGCGACGGCGGCAGCAGCTTGACCCACAAGGGCAGGGACTGAAGTCGACAAATATTAGCATTGCTGCCAGTCATGATTATTGTGGAGGTCAAGATCTGGGAAAGGAATGGCCCACTAGAAGACGCCGGCATAGTCCTTGCTTGAATGGCTTCACTTTCTAAAGTGAGGCCGTGTCAAGTTCGCCGATGGAGAGTGTCCAGGTCGGTAGGCTGCTAAAGCCGGTAATTCTACTGGTAGGAGGTGTGCAGGGCTGAAAGGTAGTGGTCGATGTCCGGGGCCCCACAGTAAGGCAAGGTACCTGAAAGACCAAGGATAACTAGGTAGCCTAATTACAAGCTAAAAGTAAAGAGACTCTTGACAGGTACCTAGGTATATATATCTCAAGGGGCCTACGTCAGTGGGCCTTTGAGGGAAATAGTGTGGATAGATTATGGACTTTTGAAGGGGGGGGGGGGAGGTGAATTGTTGTGGATGAATGTAGGGAGCAGAAGGACTATCAACAAGGTTATTCAACCACGTGCAGAGAGTCTTCACACGACAGAATTCATCTGCATCTCTCACCATATACAGTCCATATGTCACCTTGAATCATGCATATTCTCTTGAACAAGTCATGTTGATAGGGTGACTCTTGAAGCAAGAAGCAAGCATGTTGAATGAGACAAGCGGTTGAGACATGATAATCCCTCCAGAGGGGATGGAGGAGGAGATTCTGAGGGGGGGGGGTGGACAATGTTGCATGTTTCTTTCTTACTACTCTGTTCAGATCCGTATTTTAATGATCAGGATCAATAGTTTTAACTCGCTTTTCCCCCCTTTGGCCTTTGGGGACTTGATGTCTGTCTGCAACTGCGACTGCAACCACAACTGCATCGGCAAACTGCAACAAGGGTCAAATGGACATCTGGACCGAGGCACTTTGGACAGTTTAAGTGGAGATGGAGATCGGGAACATCTCCGCTTGGTCGGTTGGGAGCCACGGTTCCATGCACACGCCTTTTCAAAGGGCAGGCAGGATGACAGGGACTTTTATCCGTTGAACGATCACACAGGGGTATGGATTTTTAAGTCAATCACTGCCATCCATCCAGTGTTGTCCATGGAACAATCCTACACAGTAACGGGATTGGTCAACTAGTAGGCATCAGAAACAGCCCAACGTTTTCAAAGAAGGTGGAAAAGTGAGAATCTGATTGACTACAAGTTGCGATTGTCTTCCAGTGTTGCGTCTTTGGGAGTTCGAGATTTGAGTGAGTACCTACAGTACTTGGGTCAGTGGCTGAAACAACTGACTAATTCCAGGGTGAAGTAAATGATCAATAAATGATTATAGCAATGGATAATGGAGTGATTGAAGCTGACCGTGGCAAATAATAACAACCTTGGAAGTTCATATTGATCACCACTGATCCGATCTGTTGGGATTCGGCATTCTGGCAGTCTGGCAGTCCACAGGTGTGTACAGAATACTGGGGCTGCTGGGCATATGCTGGGAAAGGGGCAATTTGGAAATCAAATACACAGTGAAGATGGATGGAGATCATGGAGTGGAGATGACTGAAGGGGTGAAGTTCAAGGTCGCCAACAAGCGTACTTATTGGTGGTAGGTATATGCCCCGGGTTATCTCACTGAAACGCCGGTTATCCTTCCAGCTGCCAGCTGGTAAATACTTGGCTGTCAGCTGGCAGACCCCCACACATGGCCCACGCATGGCCTGGTCTGTGCGCACACAACCGACTTTCACAAAATTGCTAGAAGAGGCTTAGCGCCTCTTTAGCCTTTGGGAAGAAGAGCTGGGCAAAGTCCGCCAAAACTTTTCCCATACTTCTACCCATCTTCCTCCTTCTCCCGACATCCCACTGCGCTTCGACAGCAAACCGACCACCAACCCTTCCAGTCAATCTCCCCAAGGAAATCCATCGAAATCATTCAAAATGGGTGGCGGTGTTACTGTTCGCGATGTTGATGTAGGTCTCACAACTCTCCCAATCTGAAGGAAACGCTCGAATCCAGTCGACCTGGAACCCGAAAACAACGAACGACAAATCCACACACACATACACGATCGCACTCCATCGATGCCATGGACGAGAGAGAGAGAACGAAAGAGAACACAACAACTCGATCGACTCGATCGACTCTGTGCAGCACAATGGAGTGGCAACATATATACACACACACATGAAGATACCGTTAGAGCAGGCGTGAGGGAGTCGAAAGACTTCTGAAGACGGAATGGTTGCTGATGGTTTTCTTCTCGTATTCAGGCGCACAAGTTCATCAACGCATACGCTGCTTTCTTGAAGCGTCAGGGAAAGCTGCCCATCCCCGGTATGTGCCACCCCAATTTGTCCCCACTGCAGTGTCTGTTCCACTCCGAATGCTGACGAGTTCTCGATCACCAGGTTGGGTTGACACGGTCAAGACTGGCCCCGCCAAGGAGATGCCCCCCCAGGACATCGACTGGTTCTACATCCGTGCCGCCTCCGTCGCCCGCCACGTCTACATGCGCAAGACCGTCGGTGTTGGCCGTCTCCGCAAGGTTCACGGTACCGCCCGTAACCGTGGATCCCGTCCTTCCCACCACGTTAACGCCTCCGGCTCCGTCGACCGCAAGGCCATGCAGTCCCTTGCCAAGATTGGCATCCTCGAGATCGATGAGGACAAGGGTGGCCGCCGTATCACCCAGGCCGGCCAGCGTGATCTGGACCGTACGTTACACTTCCGAGATATTATCATGGTTGTTTTTTGCGAGGACGGAATACTGACATTTCTTTCCTATAGGCATTGCTGCCCAGACCGTTGAGGCTGAGGAGGATGAGGATGACGAGTAAATGCTTCGCCCAAAGCTTGCAGGAATCGTAATGGCGTCCGGTTTGGACTTAATGGATTGGTCATAGGCGTCTAAAATGGATCATATCATATGGATTGATCAGGGTTTTCGTCTCGGATTTTGGGAAAATGATACCACGTCGACATGATCCGTTGCTTCCCGGTGTTGGTGAAATATACCACAAAGAGAAGCCCCAATCCAAGTCCGTCCGCGCCATCAAATCAACTTATGTTCGACCATCATACGGTCGTCCAGTCAAGTTTGCCTTTGTTGTCCATGTTGTCTTCGTTCTGCTACACCGCGACACAAGCTGAAGATGCTTGATTGATTGTACATTGCTCGCTCTAGCTTCAAGCGGTGCTGCCAACGGCCGCCAGATCTCAGGGGTGTTTTAATAAGATCAAACCCGGCCCCCGTATCACCTCTCCAAGCAACCCTGTGCAAGGGGGGTATTCCCACTCGCCTTCCGCCATATTTTGGTCATTGGCCCATTTTTATTGCACGCCGCCCCGTGATACACGTCTAAATCGCCATTCCTCTGGCCCACCACCGCTCAGGAAGAGAACTGAACGGCCAACCCCACTCCCCGGAACGGCGCATCCAGCCTCTTTAAATCAATGTCCGACCCCAGACTGAACAGCAACGACTTGTACCGGCTCTCATACAGGAGCCCTAGCCTCATGTGCAGGTCGCAGCGACACTTGAGTACGCCCGCCGAGATTTCGTCCTCTGGCTCGTCCGCCTTGGTGATCTTCTCCCCTGTTGTAGGGTCGTAAGTCTCTTCTGGGGTGGTACTGTTGTCGCCGTTGCCGTCAAGTCGCCATTCCAACTTGGCTTGGAAGCTTCGCTCCCGGTATGCGGGCTGGTTGGGAGGAGAGACGGACGGGGCAGGTGTTGTCGTAGTCGAAATCAATGTCGTGTCGGTTGGTTCCAGGGGCGTCATGGCCGCCATGGAAGTCGGATCAACCTCCTTGCGATCCACGAGTTCCCCCTTGGCAATACCATTCATCTCGTCCATATTCTTCAGGGCCGCCTCCGCTATGCCAGCCTCAGCCGCCGCCTCGGCCCCCTCGTCCTCGTCCATGGCCGCCCCAGGTGCCAAGGGGCCCCTCTTCCTCCACAACTCCATGCCCACGGCCCACTCGCTCTCGTAGCTGTACACGTTGAAGCCAAACATGCTCGCCAGCGTACAGTCCCCCGCCTGGACCGTGTACGTGGCGCTCATGTGGCCCAGCAGGTTAAACGTCAGCGTCGCGGCGAGCGGCGTCCCCGCGTGGGTCGGCAGCGTCTGGAACCGGCCCCCGATGGACATGCCGCCCGACTTGTTCAGCAGGCCGTAGTAGATCTCGCCGCCGACCGAGAAGCGCCCGTTGATGCGCTCCCTGTTGTTGTCCTCGGGGGGCGGGGGCGGCAGGGGCGGCAGTGCCGCCGGCGGCTCCGGGGGGCCGCCGGCCGGCGAGGCCGGGTTCGTCACGTTCCAGAGGCCCCGGAGGCCCAGCACGCCGCCGTCCGAGGACGCGAGCGTCTCCACGCCGAACCTGCCGTTGGGGTCGTCCCACTGGGCCAGCCCGAGCAGCGTCGCGCCGTGCCTCAGGCGCTCCTGGCTGACGGCCCTCAGCGACAGGTTGACCTGCCTGCTCACCCTGCACGCCACCAGGGCCTCCAGGCTGTTCTGCGGGAGGTAGAGTCGCCCGTACACCAGGCTGTGGCCCACGGCATGGTTGACGGCCCTCGTGCTCAGTTCCCTGTAGCACTGGAGCAGGTTCTGCAGGGGGATCTGGTCGGAGGATGTGGTCAAGGTTGGGTCCGTCAGGGGGCGGGTAGAGTACAGGTAAGATATCCAGCCATCCTTGATGCCGATGCTGTAGGACGTGCCGAACCGGGGGCGCACGAAGGAGCTGAGTGTTATCCGGCTCCCGGAGGGCGTGGGGAAGTGCAACAGGGAGCGGGAATTCAGGTCGAGGTTGGAGTACTGAGAGGTCGGGTATTAGTGGGAGTGAGAGATGATGTATGCTGGACCGGGGGGAGGTGCATTGAGCGTACACTGGTGTCGTAGGTGTTGCCCCCGCTGGCGGTGACGAAGGCTTCTTGCAGGTAATCTATGAAGTCGCGCATCATGGGCGGCCCGGCCGAGACGCCGTCTCGGAAAGGGAAGGACGCGTTGAGAGGACGAGATGCGCGTGAGTGAGGATCGCGACGTGCACTCAGCAGCTGGTGAGTGTTGAGGGCCCGTGCGAGCCAAGCCAAGCCAAGTGTGTACTCTACCTACTTAGTACACAGCAAATTCAGTGCTTAATTGCCCCTAAAACCGCCTGCTGGGATTCCCCCGCACGGGCCATAGTTTACTTGATGCTCTTTTGCTGGAGGCAACACAACCACTACTGAAGTACCTAGGTAGGTACTTAAGTCAGTAGGTACACGATTTCCAGCAAAGCGAAGCCTACCGTCTCACTGTTGTCGGAAATCTTGTGGTGTTCCTTGGTGTTTTGGTGTGTTTGAGGAGCCCCCTCCAAGGACCAAACATCGACCATATCCTGAGCTACGGAAGCCACATGCTCCCTAATATAAAGTAAGTTTATCCATGTGGTACTTTGCCCTCATAGATTGATCAATCCCTATTTTTTTATTTTCCGGTATCCTATTCGCAACTTTCATCAAAACTTTGTGATCCGTGATCCGTGATCTGTATCAAATCGAACTCCGTGTCGGATTCCATCTTGATACCAAAATGAAAACCAAAAATACACTTTTCAACTTTTGATCCCGACCTCGACAGTACGCACAACTGACACACCTCTCCCTGTATCGTTTCCGGCGTACCTCGAAAACATCTCAAAATACTGCAAGTCGTCTACCCTTGGACTAGGGCAACCCGCCTTCTGTCGGTAACGTCCCCGGTCATGATAAAAATCGTGAACAAATAGACCCCTCTGCAATAATGATGACCGGTAAGCACAAAATAAAGTCATCCAGGAAAAGACCAAAACAAAATAGAGTAAGAACAGCCTAGAAAGCCACCACCCCCCAACCACTCGGTGCAGAAGACTGCACCAAACATGATGGCATGTAAGCCCTCAGTGCTTGGATTCATGCTGAAGTCTCGGGGATGAACGTCGGAGAATTCAAGAATCGTCAGACAGCAGCTCCACATCTTCCATCCCATCATCTGCTTCGCAGGCTTTGATGGCTTGCCAGTACTCGTCAATGAGGCGCCGGCAGTTGGCCAGGTTCTTCACGGGCTCCCATGTACTGCGAGGCGACCCTTCCCTCCACTGGACTTTGTATTTTTTATCTTCCGGATTGTAGTCCACAATATTCTCGGCATCATACTCCGAAGATGACTCCCGCGACCGGTCATTCGCCGCATTGTAGCCGTAACGCAATCGAAGTTGATCTCCGAAATCAGTCGGCGGTATGGGCCTCACGTTGAAGTCAGGCCAGCGGGGGAGGTTGTTCTGGGGAGGTTCGACAATCGGCGAGCGACCCTTGCGGTATGGATCCGAGGCATGTCGCCGAAGCCGTCGTCGAGGGTGGTCTCGGCGATGCGTTCCTTCGGACGCGGGCAAGGGTGGCGAAGGATCAGCGGCGGCATCTTCAACTGTCGCATCGGTATTGGCAGTAGCAGTGGCGGCGTTGTCGTCGTCGTCTTCTTGGTTGACAGTCACGGAACTATCGTAGGTTTCATCGTCGTACCCATCATCAACGATCTCATCTTCGTATTCGCAATCATCTTGGGTATTCTGGGCGTTTCCCGCGACTCTGCTGCTATCATCGAAGATCCGCAGTCGTGGCCGCTGGCCTTCGGTAAACCACTCTCGAGACTTCCATTCGATGAGAAGACCAGCCTTCTTGTGAAGAAGCCGCAGGAACTAGAAAGGCGTGTTATTCATGTGCTGCAGGGGGACAGGTATTATAGTATACTCACATTGATACAAGATGGACACGGTTTGTGGTCCAACTCGATCAGGGTCTCCCTCAGCCTTGTAGGCAACTGAGGCGAGATCTCCTTCAGTCTCGCGATATTTTCCACAGTGACTTCGTCGGTGTCCAAGGCTTCAGCGAGCGCTTCCCTCAACACCCAAGCTCCCAGCTGCTTTTCGGCATGGCAACGGAAGAATGCGCCCGTTTTAAGCCTCGGTTCCCCGGACCATCGCTATTAAAATATCGTTATCAGTACTAGTTCTGTCGTAGTTGTGGAATGAAGAAGTCATAGAAACCTACGTAGTCAAGCCTGTGACCTCCAAGCGTAAACCCGTATATACTACAGATACGGTGGACGAGACCTGTGTAGGACTTGTTGCAAAGGACGTCTTCACCCTTGACGCCAGCCCAGCCTGAAATCGCGAACTTGGAGATTTTGACCTCGTTCTTTCCGCGGATGATTCCACTGCTCTTGCGGCCTAGAACAATGTTGACTTCAGTTGCTCCGAGACGTCGGAGCTCCGCTACTTCGAGATGTTTGCCGCATCGTAAAAATACTAGGCGGGGAAGGGGCGTGTCTGTTGGTGGCGTTTCTGCTGGTGGCGTTTCTGCTGGTGGTGTGTCTGCTGATGGCGTGTCTGCTGATGGCGTGTCTGCTGACGGCGTGTCTTGGAGGACGGTCCCCGGGGGGCGCAAGTTCCTCGAACGTAGTATATTTGAGCGACGTCGGGGCCGTGAGGTCTTGTTGGCATATTTCAGAATTTTCAGCGAGTACTGAATAGTGTTTTGCCCACTTAGGCAAGGGCCGGCCGTAGCGATTCCTTGGTACCTAAGAATGAGGTCGCGAGTAAACGCGCCCTGGATGTAGTCTATGACAGGATGGCCTTGATGATCTCTGCTTTCCAAGGCAGCCCCGTTCTTCAACAGGTATTGGAAGATCTCGGCCCGACCGAAGAGAGTAGCCAGCATTAACGGCGTGGTACCCGTTGATGACCGGGCGTTTACTCCCAGCTCGCGCGACCGGAGCAGGGCGCGGACCTTCTGATGATCATTTTCGAGTACGGCCGCGTGGAGAGCTGTAAGGCCGTCAGGGAGGGCTGCCTCCATCGCCATCGCATTGTTGCTACCAGCTACACGTGGCTGGTCAGCCATATTCAGCAGAGGGTTGGTAAAATGTAGAAAGTTATGAAGTTAGAAGAAGAGAAAGGGTAACAGGATGGACGCATTCGAGACCAATATGACAAAGGCGTATATGATGAAGATATGTTCTGAACTCAGGAAGTGATAATGAGAGCCGACGACGCCGTGGAAGTTATCGAGGACTTCGAAGTGAGCCGTTGAGGTTGGAGATGTAAGACACGAAAAGGCGCGGTGGAATGAAATCAACGTAGACACCAGCCCTGCAGCCCTGGGAGAAACAGGCAGGTACTTAGTTGTGACACAACTTAAAAGTTTAAGTAGGTAGTCTAGGTACGAATAACTTTCTGCGCCAGTCTCCTTCAAGGACGTTGAAGTTTCTTCGAGCTCCCAACTCGAAAGTTTGCTCAAGGAGGTAGAAGGCATCGATCGCACTCGGCAACCGCAACACGCTGGGAAATATCAAGTGCCCACAGCCGACGGTGGAAGATGCTAATGAGAATGAATAGCCATTAGGCAGTAGTATTATTTGATGATTTCTAATTGATACAAGGAGGGCGGTGCATTGCAGCTGATCGTGACACCTACCTACTTAATTACATAGCCAGACATGCCCTCATATATGTACTTAAGTATGTACCCTTGACAATAGACTATATCTCTGTCGGCGCCGCATCGAGTCGCGGCACCACGCCAGCGTCGAACGTTGCAGATGTAGGACCAGACTGCTTATCGGCCAATATACTTCAGCTCGAGGTACCTCAGAGGCACATACAAGACCAAGGTGAAGCCAAAGGCCAGCTCGTTCGCCAGGTCACCACCCGCACTCCCTACCAACTTGCCCAGTGGCCCAGTGAACCAGGTCTCGACCATCCCAAGCACCCAGCCGACAACCCCCACGAGGAACGCCACCAGCGCAGCGAGACCAATAGGCAGTCGCTTGGGGTCGTTCCAGCCTTCGAGGTCGTAGTTGTCGGCGGAGCCCTTACGGAATATGTAATGCTCGCACCAGACGATCACGAAGAACGACGTGGCCCAGTACCCGAGCAGCGACAGGAAGTTCTGCAGATAGGCGTTCAGGTGCTCCCTTCCTCCGGCAGCGATTCCAAAGGTGATACCAAACAGAACCAGCGTCCAGACAAACCGAGGGACGCGGGCCAGAGGTCGCGCAAACTGTTGCACGGAGAGCGCGCAACTGTACAGGTTGATGCAGTTCATACCGATTCCTGAAAGTACGAGGACCACAAGGACGAACTTGGCGAAGCCACGAGGGTAGAGCATCTTCTGGATCAGGAACCCGACGCCCTGGTCATTGTAAATATCCGCCAGGGCTGGCTCGGCGCCCATGGACGATCCGATGCAGCATCCGAGGACCATACCCACACAGGTCGAAAGGCCGATGCCCATAGTGGTCAAAGTGAAGATCTTGAGCTTGGAGCTATATTATTATCAGATTAGTAACAAACCAAGGTCTTCTGCGAAGAAGACATACGTATTGCGCGGGTGGAGGACATAAAAGTCAGCCGCGATGGTCGCCCACGAGACCGAGGAGCCGTACACAATCGCCAGCAGTGACAGCACGTTGCCGCTCAGGTCCGTCCCCTTCAAGGTGCTTTTGGTATGGATATCTGCCCGCGGTGCCATCTCCCCATACATAACCATAAAGAGCACAAAGAAGATGGCCCAGGCGTACTTCTGGTACTCCAAAATAGCACGGAGACCACAGAAGTTCAGGACGGAACTGCAGACAGCGACGATGACGATGCCCACGATGGACGAGACCTTGCCGTTGGACACGGCCGAGAGGGCAGAGCCGGCCGTGATGCAGCCCACGGCACTCCATCCGATCTGGGAGATAACATTGAGAAACGCCACGATCTTGGCGGGGTACCAGCCGAAGCTGTACCGCGCCAGACTCATCTCGCGCAGACCCATGGGGCCCATGGTGGCGCAGAATCCGGCGACCATGGCCCCGAGGAGCGTGCCAAAGATGGTGATGGGGATGGTCTGGCTCAGGTCCAAGCCGAGCTCCCATCCCAGGAAGCCCGTCGACATGCACGACACGTTCATAGTGGCGCCCGCCCACAGCAGGGCCATGGTCGCCTGCTGGTGCCACGACTGCGGCTTCTGTTCCTCGGGCAGGACGCGCTGAATGGCTTGCGACTCGATGCCCAGCTTGCGATCCAGGGCGGCCTCGAGGATGAGGAGCCTGTCGAGGATGCCGGTACCCTTAGCGTGGGAGGTTTCATGGACCGAGGCGTTCTCCGACGATGATGACTCGGTGGTCTTCGCCGCCACCGCCACGTGGTCGAGCTGCTTCTCTTCGTCGTGAACCATTTTGGCTTGGTGATTCCGCCGTGTCGATGTATGCGCTGGCGTTAATTATGCGATCTCCCCCCGGGCTGGGGAGAGAAAGAAAAAAGGAAGGAGAAGAAAGAAAAGAAGTCAAAGAGCAGTTCGACTGTTGCGGCGACATCTTTAAATTTTTCTTTAGTGCGGTGGGGGTGCATGGCGTTGCAATCAGACGTCGTCCGTTACTCGCGTTATCGCCGTACGTAAGTGCTAGCTTTGCATTTCTCCTTCCAGACGTGGATCTGCGGCCCACATTTCCAGGGACAGAATACCAGGAATACTGATCCTGCTGGATAAGGCCATACTGTTTACCCAGTAGTAGATACTGGTAGATATATATATATGGGTAATCAGACTGCATATCAGGCGTGGCGACATGTCTCAAACGTTACATCGTTTATCAGTCACAAATCCTGCAAACCGTAATCATGTAACATGTAAGAGCAATCAAGAGAGCCGCATGCTGATGAAGTCCAGATGTCGTTGGGAGTCCGTCCATATTGCCTCGCCATATCAAGGGTCCATCCAGCCCTTTTGATGCTCATACTGGGCGCATCCCCCCCCCCTATGCTCTTTTTTCCTCCGGATGTCCAACACCAACCAGCTCACCACCACAGCGTGACGGGTAACGGAAAATATTCCAAGACAATGATCCAGACTCTAGTTTTCATAGTGGATATCTGCATCTGGCATATCGTTGTCTCTCACCCTCGCATGCTCCATTCATCTGTGACTCTGAGCTGACCCAAGCTTGCGATGTCGACTCACATGCCCGTGGAGGGTCGGTCACCAGGCATACGGCAGCCCTCATGACCGAATGATCAGTCTCAGCTGCCAGGTATCCACTCCGTCAGTTTCAACGGTCTTAAAAGGACAAATAAATCCTTTCTATCCTCCTGGAGGAAAACACTTAAGCCATGTTATTAGCATTCTTTCGTGTATTAACTCAACCGCGCAAAATTTAGCCCCCACCCTCCTCCCTTTTCTTTCATGGCAAGCGGAGCACAACAATATCGGAACAGTGAAATCAACAAGCAGCAGACCTCAAGACTCTGGGCGGACAACTTGATACGTATTCAACTATGCCTTCACAATCATCTCGTATATCATCCCGTCGTTCTAGGCCACAACAACAAGCCTGGCCCTCCTCTCGGCCAGTACGCCAGAGGAGCGATGTGGCTCAGCGTCTTGGCCGGCATGTCCTCAGATATGCAGCATCAAATTTTCTCGAAAACGAGTCGCGCAGTCGGGGAGAAAGTCCACAAGAACGCCGACACGGCCAGCAAAGTGAAGATTCGGGGAGGGGGCAGGTTGTCATGGACATCTTAGTCGGACAACTGCTGGAAGAGGTCATCCAGTACCTCGTCCGGCACAACTTCTTCCTGCGTCGGAGAACTGCCTCAAGGACTTCGGCTACGAGGGACTTGGACCAACAAGTAGATTGTCTTCATTCCCAGTCTTCATACGAGCAAAGGAGACGACATCGCCGTCAACGACGCACCGATGCGATGATGGTATCTTTAGACCGGCTATCCACGGAGCTGGAAACGACGAATAATGCACTCCTGCGGGTTATCAATAACCCCAGGAACGGCTCTATTACCGAGAATGGACCCCTCCTCGCCGATGCAGGTGACCTCCGACGGGCAATTAACCGCTGCGTGGCCAGGATAGAATCGGTTCGGCATCACTATAGACGAACCTCGGGACAGGGAAGCTCGGCCCGGGGAGACGGTCGGTTCCTTTCGAGGTCGAGCTCTCAGCTTCGATCTCAGTCTTCCTATTGAGCCTTAATGGCGATGGCTCATCGAACACATATACGTATCGGCCAGACTTCCCCGGGGCCGAACCGTATTCAAGACCTACACATCCCAAACTTGGAGACGGGAGGTCGCAATCATCCAGTCTGTTCTTCTGCTATGAGAGTCATGGATCATGGCATGGGAAGACAGTTCCTAGAATGATTTTCATGTAATTATTCCACATATCTGGTCAAGCATTGGTTGATAACGAGGAGCCTTGGAGGTCGGCGAATGGCCCAGCGTCGCACAACGACATGCCGCATTGAAAGCCTCACTCATCATGAGATAAAATTTCATTGAAGGGACAGTGATTCCGAGTAGAAGGATATGTGACGAACTTTCCTGACTGGCTATGCAACAGTGCACTTGCATCAAGTGGCTGCAGGATGAAATGCATACCGTGGTACATGTCCCGTTGGGCCGCAAGACCACCCTTTTCTTTTCTCCCCCCCCCACCCTCAAGGTCATTATGTAGCAGTAATTACCCATGAAGCTCTCTAGCAAATCATATTACATTCAACATATTTTAAAAGGAACCGGGACTTCAAAGCGGAATAGGCAGCGTCTCTGTCATGTTGCGCAAAGCGCTTGTAAGCCTATAACAAAAACATGTCAAGTCTGGCCTATCGACAGGCTTAATCAGGCTTTTTTTATGACCGATCAGGTACATGTGTAATCATCTCGCATAACTAGAGGGGTAATACGTGCAGCGGGGAAAGGTGGCACAGCAGGTCCAACCGCCCACGGGAGCTCGGCGCATATTCGTACCTGGATGGTTAGTCCTGTAAGTCACATCAAAGGAACGACAAGATATGGGAGTTTACCACTGAATTCTTCTCACCTGTTCCCATATCCTTGATCTACGCACACTGTTTCCTGATCAAGTGGGCTTCTGGCGCGGCTTCAAGAAGTAGTGTCCCGTTGTCAACGATTTGGAAGACTGGAGGTGCCGGACAACAACAGAGATTGCAAAATACAGGTCATTCAGTGTTGCATCCCGAGCTTAGCGAGTATGGAAAAGTCAAGCTGCACCAGCGCCAAGGTGTTGCGTGTCGTTGACATTCGATCCAGACAAAATCCTCGAGGCCTGCAGGCCTGTCGAATCAGTGAGAGACGCCACCAGGATTAGTGTAGCCTGTAGCACATACTGCTTGCCCCCGCTTGATTACTTTTTATGGTTTTCCGGCCTTTGATTGCACATACCGACTCTCCCGGTGCACGGTGTTGCCTGCGCGGGATCTATGGTGAGAGTTCGGTGTGTATATCCTTTGCAGAAGCATGTGATGAAAAAGGAATGGAAGACTCTTGCTCGCCTCACTTAGAGCTGCACACACCATTATTCTCTGCTAACCTTGCCAAAAGCAGCGGGTAAGTGCGCACGTCAGGATATCTGATCAATTTACAGTTCGGCCAGTAACACAGCATCGACCGGGTGCAGTAGCAGGCTCAAGTGCTGGCTCGGTAGAAAGTAGCTACGACTGCTAGATATTTGCCTGGGTATCCTGGAGTTCCTGGTCTGAGAGAACGGCTCGTTCGCTTTCTTGTCTTCTTGCTTCTTTGAAAGATTTTCGTTATTTTGTTCGGCTGTGATATTTCGTTCCTCTCCCTTTACATCATAGTATCATCTTCATGATCGGTACCTCCGCCCTGAACAGTAGCACATATCACACAATCATCGTCTTGAATGTATACCCCGGTAGTATCCCGTTCACTTGCGCCCCTTTTCACCATCATCCCACGCGCCGCCCCGGCGCCGGTTCCGAGATCGAATGTTTCAAAATATATAACTACGGCGGTAGGGAGAAGGGGTGCTACCGCAAGCACGAATACGACAATTGGTATTGTAGTGGGGATTCTCGTCGGAATATTTGTCCTCGCCAGCGCTGCGTTCCTCTATCGATACCGTTACTCGGTCCGTTTTCATAAACGCAAACGAAGAAGGCATCGACACCACCACTCAAAAGGCTCCAACACATCTTCTGAAGGGGCCGCTCAGCCGCCGCCACAGCCTCAACCACCTCCAGCAACGGCAGAAGATCCGCCGGCATAGACGATCCGGCCTGGATATGCATAGACAGGGCTACGGACTGGACCGATTGGTGGCGTGGACAGGTTGGCCGTTGGCTCTTTGACATAGCTGGGTTCCAAGACATGTTTGTGAGGCTCTCACCATGGAGTTCGACTTATCTGTAAGTCAAGACCCGTGCAGTTGTTCTTGTTCCATTCGAGATCTGACCAAGCGGAAGATCAGTACGAGTATCTATGATTGAGCAAAAACCCATGATGGCATGGAGTGGGCATCAGAGTAGGGTGCACGGAGTTTGTGTTTCTCTTGCGCAAAGGAATTGTTTTTCCAAGTCGGAGCACGTAAATACGAAGTATTTCAGTATATGAGTGCTATTTCGGTGCCCTGCACAAGATCTTACAATGTATGCACATGGCACAATTTCGAGCTCTGCAGACTGCATTCTCGAATCATTCAATGTTCGAGTTAGAATTACCGAGGAATCTCGAGACCAATATCACACTTCTGACGACAGTTCTCCTTGATATGTATCGATGGTCCACAGTAGGTGCTAACTTACGAATGCCCTCTTTAGGCTCAAAACGCCGGCATTAACACAGACGGTCTGTCTCACATTGATGTTCAGTTTATTAGCTAGTGCCTCTCATATGGTAGGAGGCCATGCCCGTCCCCACTGCAAGTCTATCAGTTCTCTAAGCATCTGTCGTCGGCCGCGGGGTCCGGCGAGGATCGATGTCAATATGGGGGCCGTATCTAACATCACATCACCCGGTTGCTGAAACGATGCAAAACGGGAAATATGTCAGGCTCCTAGAGGCAAATCAGGAGTCTAGTGACAATACATACAGGTTAGGGCCAGGGCCCGAGCCCAGTCCCAAGGAGCCGGAACTACTTCCAATTCTTCAAAATAGTCTCGCCTTCCTCCAACTTAGCATACCGCACACTACTTTTCTATACTATATCTCTTTTCGAAGGATCCGTGGCCTCCACATTGTACGCCCTACGCTCCGAAATATTTAGGTACACGCTTTTTGGCCATTTACAGAGCGGCGGCGGACCATAGGTAAACCCGGCGGCGATTATAACGCGAGCGGACTTATCCAGCGTGCGAAACGAGCTATTAAATAAAACCTTATCCTACAGGGCTGCTATAACAGGTACGAGGATCCCAAACATTGCGCCTCGAAGGAACTACGAGTTGCTTAGGGGAATGTTTCCGATGGATATAGCACCAGGGTTCAGAGTGTGGACTGATATCTGAATAAGGAGGGCGTTTTGGTCGAGACGACGTTGAAGTTCGTAACTGTCTTCGGGATTACTTTATTAGCTGGCTGGATGCTGAAAAAAAAAGTAAAGATGTCTATGGGCTAGTGTTGTATTGCGGACGAGCTAGCAGTAAGTTTATTAGAGGAGGACCTATATTATTATCACGCCGTACAGTTTAGAGATGTTGTAACGCCGGTACCCGGCCGTTTGAAATGTTAAATCGTTTTTGTTTGCGTTCTAAGTGCTGTCGGCAATAGTTTGAAGGTTATCGTAGATGACTTCCTCATACTTGTCCTCATAAAACGTTCCGTTAATAGAGTTATGCTAATTTTGAGGGCTATCGAGAAGCAATGATTAGCGATGCACATCATGCGAGATGAACTTCCGGTAACCTCGAAGCTCTTTACGGGGACCCAGATCAGCCATATACTTGTGAGACTCACTGTCATCCAGAGATTACCTTCCCCTTCTGTCTGTCTATACTCCCAAGGTGTAACAAGGTTAAGAGCTAATGGCCGAGGTAGTTGGTGGCAAAGGTTATGTTTAGTCTATCTTCTTCGGTCCAGGTCTGTACCGTAAATTACTTAATGCTCGCATTAAGCACTATGGCGCGGATAGGGGGGATCACGCCGGTCGCGATACGCGAGTTAATAACCGCAGCTACTTTCCGTACGCTACTAGGCCGTGACAGGTTAAGCGATATCTTTTCGAAGCGGTGTGGTAAGTATGGCGGCGGCGTTGGTATCGCAGAAGCAGAATCAGATAAAACTTAGGGATGGGCTTTTCTGAGGGCAGCATCGAGGTCCCGCGTACACATAGGACTGTACGCCGTGTAGATGTCGTAAAAGGCTGCGAGTTCAGGATCTAAGACGATATTAGACACGACGGCGCTCCCGAGTTTTCCATTCTCGCCCATCAAGACGATTGAGCCCTTGGGGTTGACCATAACTTGTGGCACTTCTCAGAGAGTGCTATTTTATTTGTAGGTAGCAAAAAGAAGACACGTGAACAGGACTCCGTGTATGGTAACATCACTTGTTGGAATGTAAGAGCGAAACCGGCCAATCTACTGCTCTGCATCGAGGTGTTGGTTCAGCGCCAGGACGGTACGGCGTAAAATCCCCCATCCTTGCAGCTGCACGTCTCAAATTCAGGGGCCCAACTGGTCAAGATCCGCTGGAGGTTCCCACCATTTCCAATGCTGTGCCTCCAGATGTCTTAGGTGCGTCTGCAGGGAACAATAAACCGCCGGACATACGACGAGGGTCCCGAGGGTCGTAGCGACGCTTGGATCTATCATCTAAACCTTGGTACATTTGTAGCTATGGGTGGAGACCATGCCCCATCACCCTTTGGTCCACATAGACGTTACAGTGTTGTATAACAATCCGGATTGAAGCTATCAAAAATCAATATATTACAGCTTTGGCCTTACTCCGCCTCCCATCCCTTCCCTCGATCTCTTCCTTGCCTGCTCCCAGCCTTGTACATTCTCCGAGACTCTTCCCGTCCACACCTTCGCCCACTCCTTGTCGAATGATGGGAAAGGCCGCCCCGGCGTCCCAGGCCCTGGTTTACCCGCAATGTCACGCAGCAGCTCGAAGAACTCAGCATGGTGCGGAGCGATAGAGTAGTAGGCCTTCCCGCCTCGTAGTGCTGCCACTCGCTTCCGCTCCCATTCTCGCTGCTCCTCCACCGGTGGCAGAGGCTTCGACCGTCCGGCAAAGAATCTTGCCACAGCGACTGCTTGCCATTCATAGACTCTGAACGTGAAGCCCCCGTTCAACTGCATTCATCAGTCGTGTCAGTCAAAGATACTGGATTGGGGAAGTCGACTTGCTTACCATCCCGATCAGTGCCAGTGTCGGATCGTCAATATTCCACGTGTGCTGCCAAATCCCCGGGATGCGTCGATGTGCCCGTTTGATCCTCTCCTGAACCACCGGCAAGAATGGCAGGCTGAAGGTATACCCCGTCCCAAATATAACGTGGTCCACGTTATCGAGGTACGAACCGTCTTCGAAGAAGATCCTCCCGGACTCGGAGTCCAGTCTCGTGATTTGCTTTTTGACGGTGATATGAGGATCTTTCCACGGCTTCCATCCAAACGCCGGGTCCGGGTCACCTCGCAGTGAGGCATATACCGGCTGTTGTGCGTATGGCAGGACCTCGCCGATGATTTCGTACGCAGACACAGAGCCGCCTACCACGATGACTCGCTTTCCGTGATACCTCGAGCCATCACGGAAGTGCTTCGCGTGAAGGATCCGTCCGGGGAACTTTGCATCGTACTCAACTAGGCCGTCGATCTTGGGCATCCAGGGGACATTGTAGTGGCCACTTGCCACGATCAAAGCATCGAATCTCTCCTCCCACCAGTGATTCCTCTGGCCTAGCTCTTTCCGCAGAGTGAGTACCCACTTGTTGCCCTTCTTCTCAGCCCGCTCGACGGTGGTGTTCAGCTCCAGAAATTTCCGGAGCCCATTTCGGACGAATACGCCCTCGATCCACTCCCTAACAACCTCACGATGCTTGAATGGCGCCCCTGGCCCATCGCCTCTTGGTTCCGTAATGCCACCAAAAGATGAAGGGATATGGTTCCCGTGGAGGTGTTCGTGCAGTGCTGTGTCGGCGTAGCGAACTTCCTGGTTGTTTACTGCGTCGGACTTGGGGGTCTCTGTAGGCAGTTGTGATGGGACGGGGACTGGATTGTCTGCGTTTCCATCGAGAAGGTCCCGCAGATCAGGTATCTTGAGAGATGCATCGGGTGTATAGACCCTGAAGGAAACAATTCATCAGTATCAGTCCGACTTTGCTGGCAGATACTTTCATATAAGTGTGATGGGGTGTCATTACCAGGTTCCCCCGGCCAATGATCTCCTGTCGAAGACACGGACTGTCTCGAATCTCTCCTCTTTTGCTAAAGCATCTGCAGCGGCGGCTCCTGCGGGACCGGCCCCGATGACCGCCACACTTCTGACGTTCATGTTCGTTACCGGCTTGTATGTAAGCAAGACAATGTCTGTCCCAGCGGTAATGCAGAGCTAGGTCGAGCGGCCGCGGAGGTTCGAATAAAATATAACCTGTCAGTTCTCGTGCGTCAAGGGCCCCAAGACTAAGGGGTTCTGATGAGGAGGGGCGGAGGGATATTCAAAGTACGACGCAACCTCAGTCCTTCCCTCCCCCCCTCCCCCTATGCGCCCCTTGGACTTGGTCACCGACTTATTCGCGTATGGCGGTGTTGCTGCCTTCCTCATACCGTCGCCGCTCTTTTCTGTTGCTTTTTATGCACCTAATAGTAGGCTGGTCGCACAGACGAGCATAGGGCCTCACGGGCTTCCAATGGGGCGGCGTCAACGGTCCCAAGTGGCCGAGAGGCGTTGATGGCACCCGCAATTGGTCAAAAAAACGTGGTTGAAGATGAGTCGGCAGGTTTTATTCATGAATTACCAAGCCACATTGTACAAGTACTTGTGCCTGTCACGATCCAATCATCACCGGGTTAAAGCTGGTCACAGAGAACCTGACATGATTACAGAGATCATACCTGAGCGTTCCAGGTGCCGTCTTCAAATGTTGGTATGTTCAACAGCTTCAGATATCTGCTAGCGGAAGACATTCCAGAGGAACCACTTTCACCCCAGGATACAACTTTGTTCCCGAAATTTACCGGGACGTACTGTGAGGATTATAAGGGAGTTGGTACATGTTAGTAATTACTAATGGGTTGTAGAGCTATCCTGACATTTAGCTCAGACTCTCAGGGGCACCTCAACCGCCCGTAATCTTGTATAACCTCAAAATTCCATAACCTGTTATTCCTCGGCGCAGACGTTCGTATTAGGTTATAGCTCCGCACACGGCATGGCCTATATCAGCCATTAATTTTACTCTTCGAGATAATTACACAATAATGTCTCAGAAGGGGTCTATTCCAGATGGCCTTTTGTATGTTCCATTGGAAGGGTCGCATTAGGCTATTCGAAAATCACCATTACTTGTGTTGGCATGTCTGAATCCCGACCAGAAAAGCGCACATCAAATTAGGTGCATGTTTGTGCGTGCATATGTATGTAATACGGTATTTTTCCAAAAGAGACAATCTTTAGCGGTCAAGGCTTTGCTTCTTCCCGGCCTTCTTTTATCTGCCGATCTCTTCACCACAACACTCAGCCTTGAAATTCCACGGCTATTGTTTCAGAAGTATTAATCTAAAAAAGATGACTGCGCCAGGATCACCTTTTCACTAGATCTGGCTGCAAAGTCATGGTGTCAGCGCCGAGCATATCATCCCAAGGCACATTGGCATATCAAATGTAGGAAGTTGTATTATCTATATTAACACCATGAGCAGTGATCCAGTCGCAACCCGTGTCTTTATGTCAATTGCGTGTTCTCAACGCCTACCACAAGCCACCCATCTCCTCTGAGCACAGGATACCCAACTGCCGTAAGTGTATCTAACATTGATCGTATCAATAACCGCGGGGGCTGGCGGTTGTCGATGTGCATGTGTTGGGCTTGATCGAGTCTCGGTAATAATAGACATCACGCAATAATTAAGCCGCAGTCTACGTAGTTGTGCTAGATTGATGCCAACTTGTGATCATCAAAAGGAAGTTCATGTGCGTAATTTTCAAATCTAATTTCAGAAGTACGGAACGGTGACGGACATCGTCCCCTGGACGGGTTCAGCCTTGACTGTAACACGTGCATATGCAGTAGTGTGAGTGGCGCGGCCGGGGCCATACCTGAGTAACTGATGGATGGGACGGCCGTTTCCGGTGTCGTGGATGGCTCTACGGTGAAAGATTTGGCTGAGAGAGTCTCACGATGGCTGGGAACGTTGAACAGAGATGCCTTGCTGAGGACAGTAAGATGCAGTTCTCCTTGACGTGGTGGTTGAGGGTGTCTATAATTAGGTCGTTCGGCTGCAGAATCTAGATGAAATGATGCCCAGTAAAGAGTCACATGGCTTCGGGTATGGTCAATGGTAATACAATGCAGGTGGGCAAGTTCTACCTGTTCCTGTCCGTCCTAAGGTGCTGTGGACAAGTGATCTGTTCGAGCCGCTAAGTTGTATGCTATCAGTCCCATGTTGTTGTAAGCCGATAAAGACCTCCGAGTCTGTCGCAATCCATACCTGACTGGTTTTATCAGTGATACTTCGATTATGAATAATAAAATTATGAATAATTAAGAATAAAAAACCCAAGCCGTCCAAATACCTCGCCATGCATGAATGAGAGCAACATACCCAAGTAGGGTCTCGCCGCGGGCCGAGATGATCCCTGATGTCATGAATGGGCTGCGATTTGAGCCGGCCAAAGCAGCCATTTGGTGCCGTTCATTAATACCTTGAACTTTAGATCTCATGGTCCGATAGACGACAAATTCCTGCGAGTTGTTATGCTGTCTTCATAGACCGGCCCAGTGCCTGTAACCTAAGTCGAGGCATTCAATGTTTCATGTCAGGGGCATTTCAGACTCGGTGAAGAAGTCAACCCTGGAATACTTGAGTAATTATACAGGTGCCAGCACATGAGGCTAAGGCAACACTTTTCGTGAAGCCTACACCTAATTATTGAGCTCAAGAGCCGCCTCAACTTCGATCAATCAGGGGTAGGGGAATAAATTACCCATGGCACATGGCTATCCTTTGGGCCACCCTTGACCAGGCCACCAAGACATGGACGTGGACACATAATTATTGTTGTTATTATTATCATTTTCTTGGCCCGAAAATGAAGGCGACGTATGTAGGTACCGATGCTTTGGGCAAAGCGGTGTGCTTGTGAAGTACGGCTTGCATAGTACCACGATGACGACGAAGACGGATTGGCTTTATGTTGTTGATCATCCGCACCAGGTAATGTCCATCACGTGGGGTAGAGCGTGGAGAAATGGGGCTTTCTCCGGATTCTCGTGGCTTGCTTACCCACATCTCCACCTCCTCGGAGAGGTGTGAGTGGAGGTGGATACTGGGTGGGCCATGTCGGCATCTTGATGCGGGGGAGAAAGGAAAGCAATTACCGGGAGATTCTCTCTAGCTGTCTACCTAAGGAGATAAGCCCTGGAGCCGGTTGGGCTGCATGTACTGTGCTGGCACTTACAATTATGTCGGGAGAGAGAAACCCCGAGAAGGAGGCACATGACGGCACACATCTGATTAAACCTTGGAGGAATGGTGATTCTTCCTTTGGACGTTGGGGTCCTTGTTACAATAATCACCTGCCAGCTCGTCTGTCGTAGTCGAGTCCTTCAAGGTGTGGTCCCAAGTATCACTGCTGCTCTGGTACACCTGAGTTGTCACTTGTCAGCACGATCTCTTTTGGTCTTTGCAAACCATGTCAGCATCAAATGCAGGAGATGAGGCTCCTGAGAGGCCCAGACCCTCGACAGTCTGGGAGGATATGAAGGCATATCGAAGGACCTACTGGCTGACAGCAGTGACATCCTTTGGTGGTATGCTTTTTGGGTTAGTCTCACCGCACTATTGTCCATCACATCAGCACATCCTATTGAAGTTGGTGTGACTACCCTTACCTGAAGTGACGCTGACCAAAAGTGCCCGGTAACAGCTGGGATACAGGTCTCATCGGTGGCGTTTTGACGATGGATGCTTTTCAGAATTCTTTCGATCTTGATAGTGACAGCCCCTACTTTTCCAATCTCCAGGGCAACATTGTCTCGGTCCTCCAGGGCGGTTGCTTCTTCGGAGCTGCTGCTTCATTCTGGCTCAGTGACAAGATTGGCCGTAAATGGTCCCTCATCTGCGCTGATCTGATCTTCCTCGCCGGTTCCGTCATCCAAACCTGCTCGGGCATTGGCACGACAGATCTGGCACAGCTCTACGTCGGCCGGTTCATTGGAGGGTTCGGTGTTGGGCTCATCAGTGCCGTTGTCCCGACATACATCGGCGAGAATGCCAACAGGGAAATCCGTGGACGCTGTATCGGGTGTATGCAACTCTTCAACGTCACCGGCATAATGCTTAGTTACTTCGTCAACTACGGCATCAGTCTCCAGATCACGAGTTCTACCAACTCGGCAAAGTGGCGCATCCCCTTCGCCCTGCAAATGCTGCCCGGGGTCCTTCTCCTTCTCGTCTTCTTCGAGAACGAGTCACCACGCTGGCTCGTCGAAAAGAAGCGATTCGCACAGGCCAAGAAAGCTCTGTCCCGTGTGCGAGCCCGCTCGCCTGACGACCCAAAACTTTGCGAGGAACTGGCCGACATCGTCGCTGACTTCGAGGGCAAGGAAAGGTTATCCATCACACAACAAGTGCGGGCTGCTTGCTCTAGCAAGGCAATGTTCTACCAGTCATCCATGGCTGTCATTCTCATGTTTTGGCAGCAGTGGACTGGTACAAATTCGATAAACTACTACAGTCCCCAAGTCTTCCAGAGCGTTGGGCTCACAAGCAGCTCTGCGGGCCTGTTCGCTACTGGTATTTATGGTGTGGTGAAGGTGGTGTTTACGACTTTGGGCCTCATGTTTGGCGTTGAGCAGGCTGGAAGAAAGGTAAGAAGGCTTCACCCTGGGCACCGGTGCATTATAGTCCACACCTGATATTATACTAACCGACCATCTTTCCACTCGTAATAGTGGTCTCTCATCACGGGTGCTGCTGGTCAAGCTTTCGCCATGTTTTATATTGGGGCCAATATGGCGGTGCATCCCAACGATTCGAGTCTATCTGGCAACAACATTTTCGCAATTATATGTGTATATCTGTTTGTTGTATTCTACTCGTTTGGGTGGGGCCCCATACCTTACGTCCTGTCGTCAGAATGTTCTCCCAATCATGGTAGGTCTCTGGCTGGATATCATTCCCAGGCCATTCTCCTTTCAAGAGTCCTTCGCAAGCTAACATATCGCTACAGTCCGCTCATTGATTATGTCCGCGTCTCTCATGACGCAGTGGCTTTTTAACTTCGTGATCGCCAAACTCACCCCCATCATGCTAGACCGCATTACGTACGGGACCTTTCTACTGTTTGGTGCTTGCTGCATTGTTATGCTCTTCTACGCAGTTTTCTGCGTTCCGGAGACTAAGGGTGTACCTCTCGAGAGCGTTAGCCTTCTCTTCGAGGGCAATATTATAGCTGGGGCTACGAAGGACACAATCCCGAGTCTTAGTCGGGCGAAGAAGCTGCAAACCCTCAACCTGGTTGATGGAGCAAGATGGGCCGGTGACAGCAAGGCAGTTGGTGATGCGGATGAGGAAGCCGAACACGCGGTGCATGTGGCCTGAGTTCTATCTGGCTGAGGTGGTCACTAGGAGTACGGCAAACATGGCAGCTAAATGCAATATATCCTTATGACGAAGATGGTTATATCGTTTCGAGACTTGACGGGCACAGTGTAGCTGACGGGCTCTGTAAATGGTTACGTGCGGCTTATGTAGACGTCTTATGAGTACCAGTACTTTCAATAGTATCTACACCCCCCGTAATTAGAGTAACGGTCCACACGTGGACATATACCAAGCCTATCGTGATTGTTTGATCTCTATGGAAGATTATTGGTGTTTATTTCCGTCTTGGTGGCGCTCTGCAAGCTTACACACGTGTGGATGTACAGACACTGGCGGCTCTTCAATGGCTTCTCCCCGCATCGTTTATATGAGGCCCGACCCTCTGGGATTAATTTGAAACGTCAAGATCAACTCTGAAAGGTGGGACAATTTGGTGATGTCGATCGCTTGTGTGGGGATCCATGTGCCCCTTAATCAAGTTCAACTGCATTTATACGACCCTCAGGAACGGAACCAGCCAAGCCGCCGCCATGTCTTTGGAAAGGAAACGGTTGTAGGTAGGGTGAGACCTGGAGGAAGTCGTTTCACACGCCGGCAAGCCACAGAAAATCATACTGTGTAATCAATTCCCATATGAGTGATACCTGCCAAGAGCCTAGGCGCACCCTTCTCAACCCATCCAGAATAATATAATTATAGGCATCTCGAGGTATATGCAAGCCTCTTGGCTCACGATAAATTCGGCAACATGTATTGAGTTGGCTTAGTTTACTCATAGGACAGATCCTTTTGCTTGTAGGTTAACGCTCATTTCATTCTATCTCTTCGTTTCTCAGTCATCAATATGAAATCCATTGCTTTCACCACCGCTCTGGCGGCCACTGTTTCTGCCACAGCCCGCTCCTCGCCTCCTGATGGCGCAGTTACTGTTTGCACCTCTGGCGGCTGTGACCACACCACGGTAAGTGCATCCAAGCACCCGAGGTATTTTCCAAAATCCTTTTATGACCAAGGTGTTGAATAATTTGCAGATCCAGGATGCCGTTGACGCAACGTCGACTGGGAGCATCTTTATTTACAGTGGTACATACACTGAGCAGGTAGGTGGTACCCATTAATACTATTCACTAGCTTCGCTGTTGGGCTGACATGGCAGCAAAGGTTACCATCTCCAAGTCCGCCGGTGGACTTGCCATCTATGGAGAGACCACTGACACCTCTTCCTACTCCGGCAATGTTGTCAGTCTCGAGTACAACATGAGCCAGGCCAGTGGTGCAGGCAGCAACATGGCGACGGCTGCTCTGATCAACCAAGGCACCAATACCTCAGTATACAACATCGATATCAAGAACACCTACGGCAAAGGGTCTCAAGCCGTTGCTTTAGCTGCCTACAATAAGCATCAGGGGTACTATGGTGTCGGAATTTACAGTTACCAGGACACTCTTCTCGCCGAGCAGGGCACCCAGATCTACGCCAACTGCTACATCGAGGGGGCGACCGACTTCATCTTCGGACATGAGGGTCTCGTCTGGATCACCAACAGCACCATCGGCGTCTCTGGTGCCGGCAGCATCACCGCTTCCGGCCGTGACTCTGCAGACTCGGACAGCTACTACGTGATAACCGACTCCACCGTGACGACGGCCTCCGGGGCCAGTGTCTCCCCGGGCAACGTCTATCTCGGCCGCCCGTGGCGGGCGTATGCCCGAGTGGCCTTCCAGCGCACCGAGCTGCCCGACCTCATCAACAGCGCCGGGTGGAGCCTCTGGCACAAAGACGACCCCCGTACCGACGGTGTTGTGTACGGGGAGTTTGAAAATTCCGGCGATGGTGCTTCTGGCGATCGCGACTATGAGACGGTGCTGAGCGCGGCGCTTGAAATTGCCGACATTCTGGGTAGTGATTATTCTGACTGGGTCGATGCTACGTACAACTAGGGTCAGTCTTTGGGAATGATCAATGATATCAATGACTTAAGTAACCTAAGACAGTGGCGGTTCCAAGTGCACACACAATATTGAACCATTCTGCTGGTCAGAACCGTGGACAGTTTCGAATTGTGATCTCAGGCCGGTGTGAGATGGGAAATGTGATCATTGGAAAAGGCGAGGGATAGCTTGAGGGCACCGGGACATACCAGTTGACCTAAGCAAAGTAGGTATTGATTCAGATGATGACACTGGAGTGTAAACCTACAACTTCGAAAGGGCATTGGAACCATATAAATATCATACCATGCAACCTCGAAGAGTTGAATTCTTTGGACATATGTGATGGCTAAAAAGGAAGTAATCAATTGACCTGAGTCTGGTTTCGGCTTCGGATATATGCGAGGTCAAGGCGGCAAATGCTGTGCCGATGACAACAGCTAATTACGGAGAACGACTGCATAAATGACGACCTCCCAGGCTTGCTTGTGGATTGTCGGCGTTCGACCTTCCGAAACGGGCCATGCACATGTGCTTGATGGCAATATCAGCTGTTGAAATCTGTCATAATTGTCTTTTGTCGGTCAGTGTCGGAAGCATGCGCAGATACCTAAGTACCAGATCCCTTAACACCGGAAGCGGGACTTGGGATCGGGAGGGCGGAAGTTCGTTTCGGAAGTACGTTTGCTGTGACATTATCTTCATTGGGCGAACTCCCCTTTTGTGTACATTGATGTAATCCATCTCGACAGAACCCTGTGGCCTCATCGACGTTGTTTGACTTCCCCATGTACAATAATTAGTGGTAGCAACTTTGTCTCCATTTGAGCACTCCCCAGATAAACACAACGGCGACGCATGATTTTCCTGAAATACTTAGTAAGGAATCAGGTATCATTCCTTTTGGCATCTTGAGGTCTCCGGGTGGACTTCTTCCAGGTCAACCAAGGTGTGCCAATACTACGGCCGAAATTACCGAGCGGGCTTGACTTCGACTTTGTCACCGAACGACACCACCGCCATGTCTTCGTTGATACCAGCCTCCCAACTCCGTCTAGGATTCGCTAAAGCCCTATCTCGAATGTATAGACACGAAGTCCCACAATATGCAACCCTAGAGCGTCTCGTCACCCAAGTCAACAAGCGGTCCAATGCAAACCTCGCATTACCAGACATCCCTCGGCACGGCGCCTTGCGTCTGGCTTCATTAGCAGAGCTGAAGGTGGCATCTAGATTCCTCAATGTGATGGGGTTGAGATCAGTTGGTCACTACGATCTTTCGGCAGCCGGACTGCCAGTCCATGCCACAGCTTTTAGGCCCACCACACATGAAGATCTATCCGCGGCGCCCTTTAGGTTATTTGTTTCTGTTCTGAGGCCAGAGCTGCTCACGCCGGGATTGCAACCACTTGCGAGGCTCTTACTCGGCGAAAGGGGACCAGTGTTCAGCCAAAGGGCCATCGACTTGGTCTCGCAAGCAGAGGCCCAGGGAGGATTGACCGCATCAGAAGCAGATGATTTTGTTCGGGGCGGCTGCGACACACTGGCGTGGAGGAACCAAATCTCACTCACAAAGGAGGATTACGATACGCTCAAAACAGACAAGCATGGCGACTTACTCATCGACATCATGGCATTTCGCAATCCTCACTTGAACCATCTGACTCCCGCGACAGCCAACATCGACGCAATCCAACTAGGAATGGCCTCATGCGGACTTGAACCTAAGAACCGGGTCGAGGGCCCACCAGAACGGCAATGCAACGTACTGCTAAGGCAGACCAGCTTCCTAGCGGTGGACGAGGGGATTGTTTTTGATGGAGTGGCGGACAAGGGCACCAAAGGCAGCCACAGCGCCAGATTTGGTGAGGTCGAGCAAAGAGGCGCTGCGCTCACACCAAAGGGAAGGGCGAAGTACGACGAGGCGATGGGAAAGGCCACGAGGGCGAATCTGCTCGAAGAGGGCAGGCAGGGTGCCTTCAAGGAACTCTTTGACCAAGATCTACCGGATAATTGGGAGGTATTGAAGAACGACGGGCTGATCTGGATCGAGTACAGTCTGACGAAGAAAGGCAAACATGAGGGAACCTCCAGTGGGGCAAATACACTGCAGCAGGCTGTTGAAGATGGGTTGGTATCGTGGGAGCCGATACAGTATGAGGATTTCCTGCCGTTGTCAGCGGCAGGAATCTTCCAAAGTAACTTGCACCACAACTCTGCGGTGGATACAGATGATAGCATGCCTTGCGATTCCCTTGCCGAGTCCAAACGTCAGTTGAGAGAGGTTCTCGGCGAGGAAGGCATGGTTGATGAGATGAAGCTCTATGAGCAGCAGCAGGCCATGAGCGTCGAGAAATGCTGCGAGGCTCTGGGAATATCAAGGTGATGAATTAGTCCTCGATGGGGTGGATGAAAGGAACCATCCATCAGAGTCGAAGTCGAACAAATAATGGAGACAACATATGTGTCAAAAGGGAAGAACACGTGGAGTGAAACCTCATGATTGAGACCAGTTGGATGACAGATACCTTCGAGGGTGTGAGACACGGAAGAAGCCGATGTCAGCACTTCGTAAGCACTTTATCTTGTCCTCTTGAGCTTTTGGTGATACGGACTTCCTCGTTTGCCAAGAATGGTGAAATCACCGGGCTCAGTTGACGTGGTCTTCAGGAGCAGCAAGTTCCAGTAGAAAGCTGGAGGAGGGAGGGAGGGAGGTAGGGGATGGATTGATCGCATCTGTTAAGAGACGCCACCAACTCTACTGTGTTTTGCTTAACATCGACACACAAGTGCTAATACGACCTTGAATTACTGCAGACGACTAACGTTGGTAGTGCAGTTACGAACCTTATGTATCTTGCAACCTATCACGAGTCGAGGATCGGTTATTGGGGGAGGGGCTGCTAGGGCACCTATACCCACCTAGGTAGGTGCTGGAGTACCTATATAGATACCTAGGTACCTACCTCTTCAGCGCGCCTACAGCTGTAAGTTAGGTACTGCAGTAGTCTACATAGTGCTATTAGCTGCCCGGGAGAGTTTTCTGGTTGCTGCCGTTGCAAGCATTTACAGTTGCAGTCTAACGTTTCAACAAAAATGATCATTCCCTAGCTTGCATAACGTTACTGACTACCTATCGTCCGGACCCTTCGCTCATTTATTTTATACCTTCTTGTTCGCTCGTCAAAATTGTTCCTCCAATTCCATTAAGCTACAGTCTCTTCTTGCTACACGTCTGCTTCATTACTCTCCTTTTGGTGTCCTGTCTCTCGCTCTCATTTCGATATACGCCTCAACACCCTCGTCGGCAGTCGAGTCGAGTCCAGAAAAGCGAGCGGGCGGGCGGGTCATGATACGATACCGATACCGATACCGATACCGATACATAAACAAAGTTGCTTCGACTGGAGACGACAGGGACGGACTGACTGACTGACTGATCGCCTAACCCAATCCTTGTGGGGCGGTAACTGGGCTGAACTGGACACTCCAGTTCGACACGACACGACACACACTGTCTCTGGACGAGTCTGGCGCTCTGGCGCTCTGGAACACGACTCGGAACACGACCAGAAGAACTTGGAAGCCCTGATTGAGGCAAGCTCAGGCGAGACCCTCTTTACAGACTCCCAGACTACCGGTAGACTACCACTACCTACCACACCTAGACTGCTAGACTCCTGCCAGGGGCCCCGTTATTTGTGTACTTGGCGTATTCCGGATCCATCTATCCAGGTTCCGATGAAAGACAGCGGCGCATTCCTTCACGACAACAACACCAACACCGTCGCTCATCACCCATCGCCCTATCCACCAATCTGCTCCAGGAGAAAAGTCGTCGAGCTGGCTTAGTTGGTCGTCTAACCTCGAAGGCCCTTCTTCCTTCTTCTTCTTCTTCTTCCTCCTCCTCCCCTCTCCCTCCTCTCTGCCCCTGCCGTCGTCGCTGGTGAAGGCGTGCAGGAATATGCATCCGCCGTCCTTCAAGCAGCTCGTCACAACATGTATCATCCTCTGCGTGTGTCTGTTCCTGTATAGCAGGCGACTGTGGGGCGTCCCAGCATCCCAAGTCCACGACGAATGGACCAACCTTGCCCCGGCGCAACCACCACAGGTCCCCGACGACATTAACAACCCATCACCACCACAGGCCGACAACCAGGTCGAGCACCAGACCCCTTTCCAGCAAATACCATGGCATTGGAACGAGTACCCAATGTGAGTACATGCATACTTTACCTACACGCAGACATGTTTCGATAAAAAAAATGTCATTGCTGGACACTGACTTCTGCCCTGTCGACAACAGTCTCGAGGCCTTCTACCATGGCATCCGCACACTAGTCGATTATTCCAAGTGGGTTCCTGAGCAGCTTGTGGATCATGGAGACCTGAAGGTAGCCGACAGAGTGCCCATCGAGCCGACCGTCGCGAACCCTTACTCTCATCTCCAGGACGTACAAACCTGCTACCTCGACGAGCAAGACACCATCCCGCTGCCTGATATACTCTCTTACCCTGGCATACCCGCATACTTGCCCGCCCCATACTTCGGTGGATACGAGGAGCTGGGTCTGGTTCCCAACCAATGCTGGGAGCGCTTTGGTAGGCTCGGTCCATACGGATACTCCTACCCCAAGTCGGAGGGCGGCTTCGGGCTCGAGGCTCTGCCATCTGAGGAGCCTAATTTGGACAAGATGATCCGCAAGATCGACTACAACAATATCAAGTGGGATCAGGTGCAGAAGAGGTGCCTCGAGAAGAACCGCGAGCGCTTCGGCTTGGACAAGGAAGCTCTCGACAAGCCGGCGGGCGCCCTGTCCAGGCTGTGGTCCCAAGCTGAGAAGATGTCTGGCGGTAAGCGCCTCCCTCGCCATGCCCTTGTCCTGCGCGCATGGACCGGCATTGAATGGTCGCCCATGCGCATCATCACCACCAGATCCCTCATCAGCGAGCTCTCCCTAAAGACCGGTGGCCAGTATGATATTCACATTCTGATGCACGTTACCGACGACTCGATTGACATTTCGGACGAGGCCACTGCCACGAAGATGGTTCACGATAACATTCCCGAGGAGTTCTGGGAAATTACCACACCTTGGTCTGTACCCGACATGGCCGAGTACTACCCCGGGTTCACGGAGGACATGACCATCGAGAACGACAGTGGAAAGCCCCTCTACAGCGTGTATCGTGTCCCCCACTTTGCGCTGCAGTGGTTTGCGCAGCACCATCCGGAATACGAGTTCTTCTGGAACTGGGAGCTCGATCTGCGCTATACCGGTGACTACTTCGAGTTCTTCGAGGCGGCTGGGAAGTGGTCAGACAAGCAGCCACGCAAGTATCTCTGGGAGCGCAACGAGCGCTACTGGATTCCTGGCTTGCACGGACGCTGGGAGAACTTTGTCGACCTGGTAGAAAAGGAGACCAAGGCCAGCAACTACCCCAGTCCATGGGGCCCCATCATCAACGACGGCGTGGTAGACCCGACGACCTATCCACCCACCACGATGGAGCAGGACAACTACGAGTGGGGCGTGGGCGAGGCCGCTGATCTCATCACTCTGAACCCGCTCTTCGACCCTGACAAGAACGCATGGTGCCTGCGTTACGACATCACAGGCTACAACACCACCGTCCCACCGCGTCGCACGTCCATCATTACCATTGGTCGCTTCTCTCGCCGGCTGCTGCAAGCCATGCACGAGGAAGCCTCGCGAAACAAGCACACCATGTTCCCCGAGATGTTCCCCGGTTCCATCGCACTGCACCACGGCCTCAAGGCCGTCTACATCCCACACCCGATTTACTTTGACCGGCGTTGGCCGCTCGACCGTCTCCACTCGGTATTCAACCACGCTGAGACCCCCGAGACTAGCGTCTACTACTTCCCATTCACTCCCGGTACCGGCGAGGCGAACTTCCAGACGGCGAGTTATTACTATAGTACCGAGTTTGGCGCACCGTTGTGGCATCGCTGGTTGGGTAACGAGGATGCCGGGTTTGGCGGGGCAGAGCTCGAGAAGGAAACGGGCAGGATGTGTCTGAGGGGCATGTTGATCCATCCTGTCAAGCAGGATTTGGGGGCAGATAAGGCCATTGGGGCGACGTGATTCCAGAGAAGCATTGATATGAGATCGGGTTTTTGCAGAGGGGGTTGTATATATGGCAGAATGACTAGTCGGTTGCCATGCTAGCTAGAAAGGAGCCCTTTATGGTGGGCCGGGGGTGTTCTATTTGTATAGTACTGGATACCTGATAGACCTGGAGCGTTTTTAAGGGCAATTTCTACACACAATCCACATTGGAGCTTTATCAACGACCACCGGGTGGGTGCACAACAACCTTCCGGCGTGCCCCCGAATGCTGATGGTACACGTACCCCCAAAAAGTATCAACTTGCACTTTGGTCACACAGCAGCTGATTGCCATGCAGGTTCCACCCTCAGCGGGCATCAACCGAAGGCTGGCCATGAATGCCAAATTCAGGAACGAATGTAGCGTGGATGGCCTCCATGTGGTCTGCCGGAGACCATGTTCCGTATTCCGATTTCAGCAGGAGAACCACCTGGCAGATCGAGCAAGTCCTTCGAAGCGTCTGTCTGTCTCACACTTGCACCGCCTATCCATATGGTTTCATCACCTTTCTTTCGATTTTATGCGTCGTGCGGAAAAATTGTTCCCACGACAATTTGTCAATACGGGGCCAGCTTTTGTCAGAAGCCCTCTACTCTTCTCCTGTGATGGTTGTATTGCCCTCGAGACAGACGAGAGTCATCCTACTCGTCTGTCTCATCATCCTCATCACCTTTCGAACATATCGACTTCCTGGTTTTTGCATATTCGGTCAATGCCCTCACAGCCCTCAGGCTTTTGGTCATGACCGCTGCCCAGCCGACAATGACACTGATCTCGCAGCTCCGGATGCTCCGTTCGTCTCATGGCCGCTGGCAAGAGTCTGCAGCGAAACGAATATATGGATCCCGGGATTGGTCTTTATGTGCGACAATAATTCAGGCGGGATAGGTAACATCCGGAACTTCATACTTACATGTCTACGTTACGCCATCGAGGCTGGCGCCACTGGCCTGGTAATGCCGACTGTCCAGACAAGGAACGAGGAAAAGCTGGCGGATTTGTTCACGGCACCCAAGCTACCCTTCTCGTACTTCTTCGACGAGGGCCATTTCCGCCAGTCATGGAACTCGGCATGCCCTCAAATTTTCATTTACGACGAAGTGGCCAAAGTTTCAGGGTTGAACGTGCAGGACTTACATATGGGCAAGGTGCGGCCGGAACAGATCACCCCTAACTACTTCGGTCTCAGGGGTGGGTGTGATTCCAGGGATCTCAATCGGCATGCAGATCTTTTCGGGGATAGGTTCCGTGCTTCATTGAAAGAGAAGGAGGAGACGTTGGGTCTGGAGCCTGTGAGTGCAAGGAACCCGAAGCTGGTGAGGATGAACTGGGGCGTGCAGTGGAACTACCCTGTCTACAAAGATGGGCCAGAGTTTGTAGCCACTTTTGGTGGCTTGCTGAAGTTTCGAGGCGACATTCTGGAGTTGGGCAGAAGGACGGTTGCCGCGATGGAAAAGACGGCTGCCAATCTGGAGTCTGAGACCGGAGTCGAGGCCCAAGTCAAGGACGATGGAAATGGCTACCTTGGTGTTCATCTGAGGACTGAAAACGACGCCCTGAGCACCTGGCCCTCGTTTGAGGACCAAACCGCCGCTTACCTAGCGAAAGCAACTACCCTCAGCCCGCCGTTGAAGTACGCTTATCTGGCGACGGGGAACGCGACTGAAGCAGCCAAGTTTGCGTCGCTCGCACAGTCCCAACAAGCGCTACACGTCGTCACTAAGCAAGAGCTCCTGTCCAAATCCCCTGACTTGCTGGGACAGCTCAACTCGCTCAGCTGGGACCAACACGCACTCGTCGATTTCATCGTGTTGCTGCACGCCGATTATTTTCTCGGCGTGAGCCCAAGCTCGTTCAGTATGAATGTCGCTCTCAAGAGACATCTCAAAGAGGAGGGCCTGTACATGCGGCCATGGAAAGTGGGCAGCATGGAAGGAGATGGGAGGAGTTGGCTTGTGGGAAGATATGAGAGCTACTGGGATGACTGGTTGTTCATGTACGATTCGCTTTGGCCATAATAATGGCACACGTCGGATCTGCCTCCTATCTGCCTCCTCCCCGCTGTCCTGTTTCTCCTTCATTCCTCCATTCATCCAGCTTACGTCTCTATCCACATGAGCACCAATTGTTTGCGGGGTCCGCCTTAGTTGCTTCGTGAGGAGAGCTGACGTAGTGGGGAAGCAGTCCATCTCATCGTCATTGGACTCTTTCAAGGCAGTCAACGGGCAGACAGGCAGTCTCACCCGTCACATTCTCAAGTGGCTGCATGTCAAGTGATCAAATGACGATGCTAAGAATCGACTTCTTTACCCACGCAGGTCGACCAACGAATAATAAGCAGGATGCCCAGGCTCTCGTTCCCACAAGCCCGTACACCCCCTGCTCAATATCCATGGACGGTACTAGGGCCGGCATCTCGGTTCTATGTTTCCAGCTCCAAAGATTCCAAGAGCAGATGACAGGGACGTGGTGATGGTGGTAGAACCAGCCACGTCCGCCAGGCAGGGCACCCACAGAACTAACATTCAGCACATCACAATGGAGCCCCGGGATGCTGTTTCTGGACCACCGGGTTACCCAATCCTGGTGGACAAGGGAAAGATGCTACAAGATCAGAGATCATATATACAAATAGCATCATCTCCTTGCTGCCTAGTTTCGCTTCTGGTATGACAAGAGGTTGTCCTTGTATTCGGCAAGTCTATATACCCAAGTTGGTATCGCTTCATCCACCATGGCCTGGCCAAGTCCGTTCATGTGTGCCCTGGAACTGGTCGTCGTCGTGTCGGCGATAATACACCACCATGCTATCGCTCGTGAAGACGGGTTTTCCAACCCAAGCAATGCCTATCGACCTAAATTCCGTTACTGGTGCGTCCTGCCTGGAATCCTCCACTCTTTTCACGATACTATCACTAACACATACCACCCCTTTCCCCTCAGGCTTCCAGATGCCTCCGTCTCATCTGACATCGTCGCCAAGGATATATCTTCCATGGCTGCCATTGGCGCCGGCGGGTTACAATTCTTACCGTTCTACCTCTATGGCCTCATCTACACACAGATCGGCATGAGCTCGGCGGTATCTGACTCGATCGCGCCGCCAACAGACTGGTCTATCTACGGCTTTGGAGACGAGGCCTTCAACGTGCTGTTCAAGACTGTCCTTCAAGCGGTAAAGGATGAGGGCGACGGGTTTGTTATAGACTTTGCCCTCGGGCCGAATCAGGGTGCTGGTGTGCCGAGTGCGCCTGGCTCGGATGGGTTGGCGGTTCATCTGGTGAGCTTCTCCAGCCTTGCCAATGTAATAGGGGCAAAACATGTCACGCTTCCATGTGAGGTCTCCGTACGAATCGTCTCGGAGCTGACTAGACTGCCTATAGGTACCAGGAAATGCGACCGTGACGGCCGGGCAGTCATTCTCAGGACCTGTCCCATCGCCATACTTGCCTGGTATTATCCAGTCTGGCCTCACGTTCCAAAACGAACTCGAGCGGTTTGGTACTGCCAAGCTCATCACTATATTTGCTATGAAAGTCGTTAGAAGTAGGTCACGCACTATCTGCTCCCATGCACAACCACAGTAGTCAGTCTGACTCTTTTACGTATGTAGATGATACCAGAACAGTCTCCGTCTATGGATCTGGAGACATCACAGTGCCTGTAGTAGTCCTAGATGAGTCTTCGTATGTCGACTTGACAACCCTTGTATCTACAGACGGGCAGCTCGAATGGACACCCCCCGTGAACGGCATTAACTCCACGTGGAGGATCTTTAGCTATTGGCAGCAGTATACGAACCAGCGAGAGTGTCATGGCGGACTAAACGCTACGACAGTGATTGGAAATGGCTCTTGGGTAGTTGATCATTTCAGCATCATCGGCGCACAGAAGGTGACTAACTTCTGGGACGAGCAAATCCTCGTCGACCAGGAGACAGCGGACCTGTTGGCCAGCGTCGGTGAATACTGTAAGCTCGATCTTCCGGCCTTGGCCAACTCTGTAATCATAGGACTAATTTTGTATTCCGTCCAGCCTGGGAAGACAGCATAGAGATGCTAGCAGCTCTGTATTGGACCCCCGACTTCCTCTCCCGGTTCGAGCACGAAATGGGCTACAGCCTCATCAAATACTTGCCCCTGCTCTATGACTCCTCAAATGCCTGGCTCGCTGACAGCTCTGCCTACCCAGAGTTGTATCAGTACGGGAAGTATACACTTGACAATCAGAGCGTCCACAACCTTGATTATCACGCGGTCCTGGGCTCAGGGTATCTTGACTATATCAACCACTTCGAAAACTGGTCACACTCTCGAGGCATAGGATACTCTAACCAGCCGGCTTATAACCTCCCTATGGAGATGCTAAGGATGATTCCATCAGTCGACGCACCAGAATGCGAATCTCTTGGTTTCGAGGACAGTCTGACCTCCTACCGACAATTCTCCGGCCCGGCTCACCTCTCAGGCCGCAAAGTTATCAGCAGCGAGATGGGTGCTGTGTCAGGCCCGGCTTTCAACCTCACCATCCCTCAGCTGCTCTTCCACGCCAAACGTGGCCTTGCCGGCGGTATCACGCAGCACGTCCTTCATGGCAGTCCTTATACTGGCAATTACCCAAACACCACCTGGCCCGGATACGCGCCGTTTTACTACTCGTTCAGCGAACAATGGACGCCACACTTGCCGACATTTGGTTCGGGCCATCTGAAGGATACGGTAGACTGGATCGGGAGGAACCAATGGGTTCTGCAACAAGGCAAACCAAAAATCGACCTTGCGGTCTATGACTATGCCGCGCCTTGGGCACCCGGTGGTGAGGATGTCTTTGGGGGCGTCGACGGTCTTGGTGCGATAGGGTATACGTACGACTATTTAGGGCCAGAGAACCTGCTCCTCCCGCAGGCTGTCGTCACAGAGGGGCTTCTGGCTGCCCACGGTCCGGCGTACAAGGCGCTTGCATTTTCCGGCCAGCAGGTAATCACCGCCGAGGCGGCTCAGGTAGTTCTAGCCTTTGCCGAAGCTGGACTACCCATTGTGGTCGTCGGTGGGACAACAGCACTGCCAAGTCAGACATACCCGTCGACGAAGGCAAGCCTAGCACTTATTGCCGCAACCATGGCGGAGCTGGCCAACAGCCCATCGGTACACTTCGTCCCATCCATCTCGTATGTGCCAGGAGTATTGTCTCAGTTGGGCATCGGACCGCGTGTTGGGCTGAACTGCACGTCCAATCCCGTGTACCCGGTCTTGAGGAGCAATGTGGACAACGGAACGGAGTACGTGTGGCTGTACAATGACCAGGAGTTGGCTGTGGACTGTACCGTCACTTTCAGGCCGGCAGGGCGATACAGCGTCACACCATTTGTGTATGACGCTTTCACCGGGACGCAGGAGGAACTGGTCCAGTATACCACCCATGTAGAGACGTTCACTTTGCCAGTCAGCTTAGCAGCCAACGAGACGGCGATCCTAGCGTTCAAATCTGGCCATTCGAACTCTACAGGTAACAGGAAACCTTTCGTCATATCATCCAGCCAGAATGTCGCAACCATACGGCGCGGCTCTTCCAACTCAAGCAGCTCCTCTGTTCTCGCAGCTATCACCAGCTCTGGCTCGGCAACGCTCACTATCGACTCCGGTAAGACGGCCATATTCGACGTCAGCTTGCCCGAGGCAAGTAATATGTCTACATGGGATATCGAGATCGAGGACTGGCACGCACAGGACGACCTGTTCGACGTCGATTCTGGCACGGCCATCACGTTGCATAATTTCACGGACCAAGCTCTTGTTCCGTGGTACGAGCTGGGTGCCGGATTCGAGAATGTGAGCGGTGTGGGGCGGTATACGACACAGTTTACTGTACCATCACTCCCATCCACCAACACTACTCCTCCCACCTTTGTTACTCAGCGTATTGGAGCCTTCCTCTCCCTCGGACCGGTGGTGAATACCGTCCGAGTGAACATCGATGGCGTCCAACTCCCGCCAGTCGATCCAGCGAGGCCAATTGTCGACATTTCATCGTATCTTGGTGAGGTAGGTGAAGATCACACGCTGATGATCGAGGTTACCACTACATTGTTCAATAGGATCAAGAGCATGGCAGATCATGTTATGACGTGGGGCCAAATTGCTGCCGTGCAACAGTCGCTGTATGCCTCGGAAGGACCATTCGCCTACGGGTTGTTAGGGCCGGTAACGGTGCAATGGATTGCTATTGCTGAGGTTGATGTCGGCTCATTGTAGTATTTTTATACTACCTGTTCCTCGCGAACCTCTACCATAGGAACATATGGGTGATCTCATCGCTGTTCACCCAATTCCCAATTCCCACTCAATGTCCTGTGCTCGTAAGCTGAGGGACAGGTTCGCGCATCCTTAGGAGACGTCAGTGTCGCTTCTCATGACCTCCACTAAAGTCTTGTATCCAGCCAGCGCCGAGAAGTCCTTGCGGTTGTAGGCCTCCAAGGCATGGTGGAAAGTTCCATTGGGCAGGAAGATCTTATTGACTCCAGAGCCATCGTTGTACGACATGTAGTTGGGATCCATACATCCTCCATTCCCGTCCGCGTCCGCGTCCCTCTTCCAACCATGGGGAGTAGCCCCCGTATTACCATTCAGCCAGAAGGCAGAACAGGTGCTTCCGTCACCCCCGCCAGGGGGAATGTCGCTGCAGCAGTCGGCCGTGTTGTCGACGCCGCCCTGGGTGCAGTAGCTGCCTCCATTCTTGTTCAGCTGGCAGTTGTCCTGGTGGATAAAGTACTGGGTGTATATGAAGGGTTTGGGAACGACGCCCACGCCAAGCATGAGGTTCACGCAGAAGGGGGCGTAGCTGTTGCAGCACACGCTGGCAGGGTGCATGTAGCAGCCAATGTGCTGTTGGGTTGGGAAGGGTTAGTAACAAATCATTGCAGTTCGGTATATACAACCAAAAGCCTTATTTACGGACAGCTGGGGGTATAAGCTTCAGAGGGGCGGCGATTTCCTTACGTCGCTGCTGATGTTACAGCCGTTAGCGGAGCTGTAGAACATGAGGGAGTTGGCGCTGACAGTGCCCATCATGAGAAGGAAGGCAAGGAAGACCATGTTGACTGGAGACGGCATGTTCGGTCGATGATGTTTGGTGAACCTTTGTTCACTTTCTGGTTTCGAAGTATCAGAATCGATCCTCGGTCGCGACGAGTTTGGTGCTTTCTTTTCAAAGCTTGAGTTGATCCTTTTGGTCCTGTCAAGAGTTGGGGCAGACGTGGTGGTGTCTTAGGAGAAACTTTGCGAGGGGCAAACCTCAGCTACTGGGCCTTAAGTAAATACTTGAGTGTCGGTGTACGTACCTACTTAAGTACCTAGGTAGGTACTTAGGTAGTTTCCTTGTTAGGGTTCCTATAACATACTTCACACCTGAATAACTAAGTAGGTAGAGTGCCTAGGTAGTTGCCTCCTTAGTCACCTCTGCTAGATATACCTGTTAAGCTGTATTCACTGCACTAATAACTTACAATATACCTAGGTATATATATAACCTCAGAGGTTTAAGTTAAAAAGCCTACTCTAGCATATACTCCTATAAGTGTAAAAGCTTACTATTAGTATAATTATTTCACTATTCCCTTTTAACATTTAAGCACTTTAATTAGATATTTAATATAGCTTTCTTATATTATTAATATAAGTATACTTATACATAGCACTTTAGTTTAAGCTTTAAATAATTCTTATTATATAACTAATATTTTTCTTATATACTTTATTATAACCTTTTTTATTTATTACTATTTATTTGACATCCTACTTATATTGTTATAAGTGAAGGTATTTGATTGAATGGAAGCCAGACTAACTAGTTAGTCTGTATGACTCTTGTATACTATAATATATAGTATGTAATCGGGTTCTTCTGCATTCGAAATTCGGTTCTGTTATTCCGTGTAAATGGCAAGCTGTCGCGTCAACTGGTATCGGGGCCCACTCTATTATGGAGCTCGCTTCGATTTGGTCTATACAAGGGTGCTCTCCACGCCCATTGTAAATAGTTGTAAATAGCGTACAACGGTAGTCAAGTTACTGTATTCGACATCTGGATATGCCCTGCTCTGGATCGTTACCAAAGCAAACCCCGCCTGAGCAGGATCCTAACCCTGTGGGCCTGACCTGGTATGAGTACGTAGGAAGGTCCCCTTACTCAGGCAAATCTTCCCTCATCTAGTCGAATCCACATTCTATACTAACAAGCGGAAGCTTGACGGCATCATTATTTCCAAGGTTCCAACAATGAGTTTAACTTCACTCTAACTTCGGTACTATCCTGAAATTTGCAAGTAACTGGAACACCGTCTTGCTGCATGCATGCTCATGCATCAATCACGTGTGAGGTCATCTGACAATGTACATCAGTACATATGTACATGTTCATATGTATTGGTCAACATTGAAATGCACGATCCCGGACGGACAACCTTGGAAATCATGGCTATGCAAGGTATTCTGTTCATACAGCGCCCAACGCTTCTGACTACCTGGGATCCCGAGGATAAGGCATACCACCAGGAGTACAGCATTCTCGCATCAACATTTGACGCCGACAATGACTGTTCCTCTTCGAGGATGGGCTCGGCCCAGGTCGGCAGCAGCTCGGTTGGCAGCCTGTGAGCAGCTCATCGGTCACGAGTTTAGCAACCTCGATCTTTTAAAGCAGGCCCTTGATAGCCGAGGATCATCTAGCAAGAGGCTGGCCGTCATTGGGGACCGCGCTGTCGAGACTCACTTGGCTCATCGTTGGTGGAAGAAGAAGGACCTCAGCGGCACCCAGTGGAATGAACTTAGAACCAACGTGCTCTGCAACGAAAACCTCAGCAATGTCGGCTTCCGTATGGGTTTACATGAATGCACAATTCCAGACTCTTTCGAAACTAATATGAAACCTCGCATGGCTACCACGATAGAAGCCCTACTGGCTGCCGTCTGGCTGGACACCAACCGCGACGCCGCAGCTTTTGACAAAGTCATAGACAGGCTCGGCCTCACCCACACTCTCCTCGATTCTGGCACGACCAGTGCCTGGTGGCACAGCCCCATCACCTCAAGCCGTATGGTTCCCCACTGCTTTTTTTCTGGGCACCACATCTCGCCCATTAAAGCCTTGTCCGAACTGGAGCAGCCTATGGTTCCACCCAGGGGTTCAACAAGTCGAGATGTGAGGCTTGCCGCTGGCAATCCATCTCCAAAACAGAAAGCAGAACCAAAAAAGAGCAAGACCCAGAAACCGGTATCGACAGATATTAGGACCGAAGTCGAGCAATTGTATATGAGGATCGAGGAGGATGCAATGGGCCAGCTGTCTCGGCAGGTGCCACAGAGCAAACAGCCGAACCCCAAGGTCCCATCAGATGATGTCGAGCAAAAACCAGAAAGTTACGGTAGCGTCGAACAGGACCAGGAGAATGCGGTACAATCACATGTTACAAGAGATCAAGTCACAAAAGACCTGGATTCATTTGATTTGGGTACGAAGAAGAATACCGAAGACGCCAAACAAACCGTACACGACCAGGGTCCCCTTTACAGGGTGAAGAGCCCAAAGGCTGAGGAGAGCGTTGAGAGGGATCCTCCAAGCGAGACGAAGGCCGACCCGGGCAAGGTGAAGAGACCTCATGTCCAAAACCCGGGGCCAAGTGCACATCAGGAGACTGGAGTGGGTGGAGAGACCAGCTTTAAGAAGGGCTCAAAGCGGGACGTCATCGTCGATCAAGGACAAAAGCCATCTGAGGGCAATCCAGAGAAGAACTCCAGTACCCAAGATAAAAGATCTATCCGGAAGCAGGAGATACAGGCACTGGAGAAACGGGTCCAAAAGTTGATCAACAAACAGAGAGCCAATCCTAGTGCGTCCCGGCTAGCAGCGCTTGATGAGGTGATAGCCCAACTTAACGCGCTGAAGGAGAGTACCGTGGAGGTCTAGTGGACACTCCAATAGATGCTGTGGAACAGTCAGTCGACTCACCTGTGGTCAGTACGGAGAAGGGTGTATGTGAGTAAGTGGTATTGGTGATCCTCACCCGTACGACAGGGGCACCGGCCGGGCGAAGATCAGTCGAATGAGTTGAGTGGTGGTTCGAAAGTGGAATTTCCGTACTTACTAGTACGGCAGGATATGTACATAGATTGAAAAGGGATATACGATATCGAGACGAAGAGAACTCCTCAGCCTCTTCGGGAGACGATACTGAACAACAACAACATGACATGGAAAATGGACCACCCCCCCCCTTCCCCCCGGGTGTCGGCGAATGAGGCTGACACCCTCCAGGGTTGGGGTTTTACTATCGTTATCGCCGGTCAAAAAATTTCCAGGAAACTGATTTGAGAGTAGAAAGATTCCCGAGTTGCATGTGCTCTGCCCCTCCAATAATCATCCCCTCCGCCCCTCCTCCGATTTGCCGAATACTTCGGAATCATTTTCAAAGCTCCAAACTTCCCATTGAGAGCTGTCATAACCATGTCGAAGCGTGTAGCAGATCACGAAGATGGCCCCTTGAAGGGTGGCCACCGCCCAGAGGCCATGGATGTCGACAGGCCCGACCAGGACATGGGCGAGTTCGAGGACGAGTTTGAGGATGAGTTCGAGAGCGAGGACGAGATCCTTGAGGCTGGCGTCGACGGCAGACCAGACGCTGAGCGTGAGGCTGAAGAGAAAGAAGGTATGTGCTTGTGTTTGTGTTTTTGTGTCTGTGTATTTGTGTGTGTGGTGATGCTGTTGCGCTCCTCCTGCTCTCCCTCTCTCCTTCCTACCTACTTCCTCTTTTGTGATGTCTCGATAGCTAACATTGATGACCCGACGCCAGGTGAGATGGACGTCGACAAGCCCGATGGCCCAGGCACATTTATTGTCGGCCGCACAAAACTCGAGCCTGGCCAGACACTCGCCCCCGATCCGTCCACATACGACATGCTCCACAACCTCTCCACGCCATGGCCCTGCCTCTCCTTCGACATCATACGCGACACCCTCGGTGACAACCGCAAGGTCTACCCAGCCACCATGTACACCGTCTCCGGTACACAAGCCGAAGGCCGACGCGCAAATGAGAACGCACTTATGGTTATGAAGTTCGCAGGCCTGAGCAAGATGGAGAAGGACGGCGAGGACAGTGACGAGGAAGAAGACGATGACGACGAGGACGCCGACCCTATCCTCGAGTCCAAGAGCATCCCCTTGTCCTCGACAGCCAACCGCGTACGCGCCCACCAGAGCCCCAGCTCGGATCCCTCCAAGCCTCCCACCACCCTCGTCGCCACTATGACCGAGTCCTCCGAAGTCTACATTCACGACATAACGTCCCACCTCGCCAGCTTCGACACCCCTGGTACCATCGTCTCCGATAAGCAGAACAAGCCTCTCTCTACTATCCGCGCACACAAGTCGGAAGGTTACGCTGTTGATTGGTCGCCCCTGTCTCCAGCTGGAAGGCTTGCGACTGGCGACAACGACGGCATGATCTACGTCACCTCGCGTACAGATGGTGGTGGCTGGGTGACAGACACGAGAGCCTTCGCGGGACACACCGGTAGCGTTGAGGAGATCCAGTGGAGCCCAAGTGAGGACAAGGTCTTCGCCTCGGCGTCATCCGACGGGTCAATTCGCATCTGGGACGTGAGGAGCAAGAGCCGCCAGGCCATGATCACATTGCAGGTCAGCAAGACAGACGTCAACGTCATGAGCTGGAGCAAGCAGCGATCGAACCTGCTTGCCGCGGGAGACGATGACGGAGTCTGGGGCGTTTGGGACCTGCGACAGTGGAAGCCTAATGCTGCCGAGAAGCCTTCGCCTGTTGCAAGCTTCGACTTCCACAAGGAGCAAATCACGAGCATCGAGTGGCACCCTACCGACGACAGTATCGTGGCTGTGGCGGCTGGTGACAATACCGTTACGCTGTGGGATCTGGCCGTTGAGCTGGATGACGAGGAGAGCAAGGACACGGCCGGCGTTCAGGACGTGCCACCACAGTTGCTGTTTGTACACTACCATGAGCAGGCGAAGGAGGTGCACTGGCATCCTCAAATCCCCGGCGCCTTGGTGGCTACGGGCCAGGAGTTCAGTGTGTTCAAGACGATCAGCGTCTAAGGATCCGTGGTGTGAGGAGGTAAACCTTGGCGCATTGGAAACGCTCATTTCGAGTGCAAAATAGGATGAGATATGGACAAATGATACCAACGAGTTGATTGCTCCGACAGAATTCTGGGAGGCAAAATGGAGAGGTTCGAGGCATTTTCGGTGACGTGACAACCCTCAGGCCACCATCTTTTGAACTGACATCCGGATGTCGCTAGTGTCTCCTGCTGATATGATATATTGAATCTCATAACAGGGGCCGTGTCCGTATCACTCGGCGCGTATGTTCTCATGATTGCCCTCCAACTTGCGGCACATGCGGTCCCCCCTGGCCCCAGCGAAAGCAATGGCTCCCCCTACACTTCAAATCGAACCAGTCCACGACTTCCTCGGTCTGAACGGGGATATTGTGCGTTACATTCCAGGCACTGTAAGCCTCGAACCAGTCCGCATAACCGTACACATACTTGGTCCAGTTTGCCACCGGCGTGTTAGGTATCGTTATCGACGGGATCTGGCCCAACCCAAAGACCCCCGTCCACTCCTTGATCTCTTCTCGAAAGTTTGTGTAATTCAATGTCGCGTCCACCGTCCCGTGGAAGACCTGCATCTTGGGCCTCCACCTGTCCCCATAGCCGGAATACGCACGCCTCACGATCTCAGCCCATTCTCGGGGAGTGTGACGGACTTGTCCAGTAGCGCACTCGGCATTCCAGTAATCCACAACGTCACTCGCGTCGGCAGGAATATCCTCCCCAAAGCACCCCAGCGGGACACCAGCGAACGCGCTCCCGCCAGCAAAGACGTCCGGGTAAGCACCCACGAGCACGTTCGTCATCATGGCGCCCGAACTGACACCCGTGACGAACACACGGCGGGGGTCACCATTGTACGCGTCCAGGGTCCACTTGACCATGCTCACGATGCCCAGGCTGTCCCCTCCGCCGTTGTGCGTGAGCGTTTCGGGGCTGGCGACGTCCCAGCATTTGTCGGCTTGGTTGGGGCTGTCCGGGTAGACGACAATGAAGCCGTACTGCGAGGACAGGTTGGCAAAATTAGAGCCGGCATACGCCGAGGGTGCGTCGCCGTGGCACCAGTGGGGGTTTACCAAGATGGGTGGACTGGGAACGAGTTCGTCGGGCACGTAGATATAGAAGCCTACGTTGGATGGGTTGTTGGCGAGGGAGACGTTGAGATGTTGGAGGGAGGCGGCCTTGACGAGACTCATGGACGAGACTAATAGGGCAATGACTGCAGTCCATCTCCACATGGCTACCTGCATGATCTTCCTTATCCTGGCGAGATTCCGGTTTGTTTGCTTCTGCTTGCTCAGGCTGCCCTGAAGTATAGAAAGGTTGGTCGAAGAGGTATAGTGGCACTGGTTCTCGAGGAGTCGTCACTTGAAATATCTATGCCCTGAGAGGACAGTATTGGTCGTCCAGGAGGATTTCTTCAGTCCAGAAATGACACGATGAAGACTGTGAGGGATGATCACGATGCTGCTGGGTGGAACGTCCTCGTTGAACACCTTGGAACTGCGGAGTGAACAAGCCCGGCCGTGGATCCGTCTAAAGATGGCTAGAGCATCGAGCATCACCGCCTTTCTCCAAACCGAGCGACGTAGTAATCCCTCCAATTACCCGTCTATACCCTTGAGGTTTTTCGCGGTATCACCGAAGCGGCAACCGGTGGCAAAAGTCGTATGTATCTGCATGAGATTTGGCGAATCTAAGTACATTTCGACCTCTTGCCACTCACTGGCTCGATACCTGTCACGCAAACAACGCCAACATACATACTTTTGCTTTACACCTGAAACATGGTTTTAGTATATTATAAATCTGCTAGTCACTGGCCTCTTGTAACGATGCGGAGGATCAGTCATCCAGATTAAGTGTGTCGACACCAGTGCTGTTGAAGATTGAAACTCCCCCGTTCAGCATAGCCATATACTATCTTCAAGTGGTAAGTAAAGTAGGTTTCATACACGTGGTAATTCTAGTCGAGTGAATTACTTCCTAGGTTGAAAGCGCCGGGCACCGTGGTAAGTACATAGGGCGACTGAAAACTGTGATAAGGAACAGAAGAGGCTCTCCATCATGCCTACCACCAGTCGACATCAAAACGTGCCTCGTTGGATATTGGTACAGGGTTTTTACCGCGATCCGGACTGCAAGCTCGCCCTTTCCAGTCCATCATAAACTGTAGACATGTTCGCCATTTCTGGCTGCTTCCGCTGCCTGTCCCATCTTAGCTGACCGCCTCTTCTCTGCATACCACCTGAACACACTCCTCCGTGGAGAACGGCTGAGAAGCATGATCAATTCCCAAATCAACAGAAACATGAGAGGGATCACGAGAAATCCCCAAAAGAGCCCGTACATAATGGCAGTACCCACATGTGCCGACCGGTCCCAGTGGGGTTTCATGAGACGCAACTCGCGATAGATCCCCAAGCCTATAGCGACGCCGAGTGTGAGGTATATCGGCAGCCCCTAGATTAAGATACCCCGAGACCCGCCAAGGCCGGATCTGTTGCGCTCGTGTATGGTGCCCAGGTACCTCGTCTTGATTGCTCCCTCAGATTTCTTGGAAGCACGTCCGTGATTGGCCTCGGGTACGTCCACATCAGCACGTACGTTGAGAATCTTGATCTCCTTAACAGGCTTGCCCACGTGTTCTTCCTGGTGAAGGCACGCGTCCTCCCATGCGGCCACGGCTGAGTGATGGAGCACCATCCATTCCCGGGCTTTGAGCATGAAATGAAACGAACCCCACTGGCCATGGATTCCAGAGTTCCCGGCTATCCGAACCATCTCTCTGCACACCGAATTGCAACGGGGTTGGTCAAGCAACATAACCGGGTCATTCATTCCGATGATGTCGTCGTACTCGCCCTTCAATAGTCCATGTACCTCTGTATCGGTGCCATTCTGGTAGTCACTATGCAACAGTCGAAGTAGTCTATTGTGTTTCTTCGACCACCATTTCCGTACTCCATGCTGCCATGGGTTGCCAGCAATACCAGAAGAAATCTGTTTCCCGAGCACTTTCGATGCTATTCTGCATGGTGATTTTCCGACATGGCGCCTGTCGAGCATGCTGGACTCCCGAATTATGCAAGCTTCCTTCAACTCGTTCTGGCGATCGGGCCGGAGCCGTAGCCACGCCACGAATTTGGACAGGAGGTGAAAAGCGCCGCCTGTGCCATGGAAAACAGAAGCCTCGGTTGCCTCGAAGGTCTCCTTGCACACCCCGAAGGCACCAATATGCATTGCCACCCAATGCATCAACATGGGATCGTCAAAGTCAGAGGAGTATTTGCCGGAGAGAATGTTTCTTGCCGTGTCCAAACCCATCTTGGCGGTGATATTTTGCAGACACGCAGGGAATAGTGGGATCGGGTTCTCGAGTTGCTGCGACCACCACTCCAGGATGCCGTCTTGCATCCCATCGAAGAGCTCGGTTGCGAAATCATGGGCAAGATTCTTGATGGTTTGGTCGCAGCGGGGCTCGACGACGCGATGTATGCTATTGCTGCGCACGTCAAGGACGTTCGCCCCAGACCACACATCGATGGGAAGAGGCTGAACAGTGCTCACGTTGGGGGGATGCCGGCGGTCGGGCAAGACTCCCAGCACCGGGGTACAGAGGCCGGCTGTCAAGAGAATGACGAATTGCATGGTGACCAACGCAAAACTCGCTGGTGTTTTTGATGGACAAGCAAGCACTGTCGACCTCGCACGCTTGACGAAGAGCTGACTGTTCGGGTACAGCAGCGCGGTGAGTGAGGATGCAGTTCGTACCTGGATGATCAAGAGAAGAATGCTGTGTGGTATTGATATAATAGCAGGCCACTGGCACTGGGTGATACGCAGCAATTGGGGGGAGGGGGGAGAGACAGTGGCAGTCCGGGTCAACGAAAGAGACCCACGATCTGCGCGTAGTTGACTATGGATAAGTGCAAAATACCAAGTGGACACGATGGTATTGGCTAAGAAGTAGGCATCAGGAGAAGGCACCATCTTCCGTGTTGACACGAGGCCTAGACGATATCTCCTTCCATGTTATAGGTAGCTAGGAAGGAGCACCTAAACATCTAGAAGCCCCGAGGTGTATGATTCCTTACTTAGTACTCAAGGTAAGTACTTAACTACCTAGGTACTCAAGTATGTCGTCAACCTCGCGGTCGTCACCTTCCACCCGAATAAGTCGAACTTCTCGTCCCTCATGTTGTGGCACATGGAAAATCTAGGTACCCAAGTCCGCATCCGCGTTCTCAATCGTAGAAAACCAGACACCTAACCTCGATGCTCTGTCTCCCTTTCGCATCCTTGGGGGTTGCTGGATCGTTGAACGCAGTGTGCGGTGTCAGCTGAGCGACGCCTTCTCGTCCGTTCGGATGCCCATGACTGCCCGAGTCGAAGCACTTGATGAACATGGTCTCATCGGGCGTCATATCTTTCATGTAATAGAACTTGTGAGTCTCATTGGGTGCGACTGAGTACGTCTCACCTGCGAGGTACGGTCTCCTTGTCAGCTCTTTCCCCTGTCTTCAAACCTCCCGAGGTCGTTGTCGCTTAGTACTTACCTTTGACTTCATAACCCGTCGTGTCCTTCGCCTTGTCTGGGTCCGGCAGGATTTCTTTGCCGCGGTCGTCATTCCCATCCCCAACATCTCGATTCCTCGTGGGATATAGCAAGTCCACCTTGACCAGATCCTGCGGCGCGGTTGTCCGCCAGTCAACGACAGCAAGAGGGAAATCGCTTGCTGGGTGTCCAATCGGTCTCCAGACGTTGATCAGCTGGTACCTCCCTTTCAGCAACTCATCCACCTCTTCTGTGGGCACGTGTCGGCGGACTCTCGTTTCGGCAGCCTTTGGTGTTTGGTCGACGTGTACCTGCTGCACGGGCTGGCGAGGCGAGTTTGGGTCACGTTTTCGTATGGTGTGATCGAAGATGACAACCTTCTTCACACCTGCTCCCAGCTTCTCCCGCAGAAGTTGCTCAACTTCGGCGTAGTAACCCTTGCGGATCTCGCTGTCATCAGATGTCAAGAATACCTCTGGTCGGACCTTGGAAGGATAGTGATACACGGCAAATCCGGAGATGTCGACGCCGAACTGTGTGCCGTTCGCAACTGCTTCACGGATGTTGGCGACGGACCGCTTGCGCTCGGTGCGCTCGAAGGAGGTCGCATCTGTGTCCACCTTGGACCAGGGCTTGATGAACGGCTCTTCGGACTGAATGACAGTGGCCGGGTCGATGTACTTGAAAGAGCCGGTCGTCATTGTGCTGCCTGTGGTCGTGATAGGCCGGTAGACAGTAATAGGAGACGCTGGTCTGAAGGATCTGCTGAGTGTTGCAGCACGTGTGGCTCTGCTGAATGTGTGCAGTAACGGGCGCATTCGGAATTCCACAAGGTACGGTTGGTTCAATTCGCTTTGCTTCACTTCTCTTCACTTCACGTACAAGGGGTCGAATGTCGTAGTGGTGATGGAGAAGACTATTGTACCAAGTACCTTGGATAGTTATATATGCAGCAGATATATGGAATCATGAGGGTTGCGGATAATATTTGGTCCCACTGCTATGTCATGTACTCTCAATATGAAGTGTAGTGTGGTGTACTTAGGTAGGTAGAGAAGGTGGTGTAGGTAGTGTACTGTCAACTGGTACTGTACTTGTAAGCGGTCGAGTCACATTTCGTGATGTCATCAGCATTTCAAATGGAACTCGATGGGTTTTGTTTGCCTTCCGAATTAATAATTCACGGCGCCTCCCGGGCGGCGATATTCTTAGGACCGAAGGCCGATATTGCGTGACCTGCTTGCTGTCAGGCCGTCTGTACTGGGTACTTGACTCGTGAGACGGGATACAATACTTGCTCTTGCTATCATGTGTGTACTACGGATCAAGCATGTATTGACATGACAGTACACAGTATTATTACTCGAAAATAGAATCGAAATTGTAACATGCCTGCGTATCCTTACTTGTGTGTCTGTCTACGTAAGTTCCTAGCTCTCTCGACGATGCTTACAGCACCCCTGGGTAGACTATCAAGCACTTCAATACTGTGGAATTATATGGTGCCCTGCAACCACACTACACGTATACTAAGTATAAGTCGGCATCTATGTAACACTAGAGACCACTAATAGCGGGCATCCTCTCTTCCGGATATCCTTTTGCCCCATCGACAGCACCCTTGAGTGGGTGGACCCTGGTACAATCATACAGTCACTGATGACCAATCCACCCTGTTCTATCGCGGTCTTTAACTCTATCTATCTTTCCAAGTTTCCTAACACTGGGGACACCTAAGCAGCTCAGGCTGTCTCACATATAAAAATAGGACACTTTTCCCGTCTCGTTCATTCATGTATGTGTTGAACCCGTCTCACCACTATCAACACTGCCAGTAGAAGAACCAGACTCCCACACTCCCAAACATCCCTCCCCAGTAATTAATTGATTATTTGCACACCCGTCTCTTCCACATCGCCAACGTCCAAAATGGCCTCATCATCAGCCCTCTTCAAGCCCCTTCGCGTGGGCCGCAGCGAGCTCCAAAACCGCTTGGCCATGGCCCCTTTGACTCGCTTCCGCGCCGACGACAACCATGCTCCCATCACACCACTCGTCAGTGAATACTACGCCCAACGTGCCTCGGTCCCAGGCACCCTCCTTATTAGCGAGGCCACATTCATCGCGCCCGAGGCTTCAGGGTACCCAAAGGCCCCCGGTATCTGGTCCCAGACACAGATCGACAGCTGGAAGAAGGTCACCGATGCCGTGCACGAGAAGAAGAGCTTCATCTACCTGCAACTCTGGGCGCTTGGTAGAGTGGCTTCCGAGGAGTGCCTGAAGGGCGAGCTGGGCCCCAACGCCAAGGTTGTTTCTTCCGGTGATATTGCCGAAGGCGGTGTCAAGCCTACGCCCCTGACCGAGGAGGAGATTCAATGGTATATCAAGCAGTATGCACAGGCGGCCAAGAATGCCATCGAGGCGGGCTTCGACGGCGTGGAGATCCATGGCGCCAACGGCTACCTTGTGGATCAGTTCACCCAGGACACATCCAACAACCGCACCGACAAGTGGGGTGGCAGCGTCGAGAACAGGGCACGCTTTGCCCTCGAGGTCACCAAGGCCGTGACTGCGGCTGTGGGAAGTGACAGGACGGGCATCAGACTGTCGCCCTTCTCCGACTTCCAGGGTATGAAGATGGCCGATCCCAAACCGCAGTTCACGTACCTCACCAAGGAGCTGAAGAAGCACAACCTGGCTTACATTCACCTGGTCGAGTCGCGCGTCTCGGGCAATGCGGACAAGGAAGGCACTGAGAAGGTCAACTTCCTGGTGGACATCTGGGACAACCAGAGCCCGGTGCTGCTGGCCGGTGGCTTCACGTCGGACTCAGCAGTCACCGCGGCGGACGTCGAGTTCCCAAACAAGAACGTCATTGTTGTGTTCGGCCGCTACTTTATCTCGACGCCGGATCTGCCCTTCAGGATCAAGAATGGTATTGAGCTTAACCCCTATGATAGAGACACCTTTTACAACGCTGGGGAGGCCAAGGGATACACAGACTACCCCTTCAGCAAGGAGTTTTTGGACGCCAAGATATAGAAAGGAAGAGATTAGATTTTGATTAGAGAGATATCACAAAGCTGGGAAATGGAATAGAATATACCTTCCTTACGCTGAGACACTTGGACACTTTTCCCACTTTTGTCCCGAGAATTTCTTGAGCTTTTTATCCTGAATACTCAGAATATCGGACCACTGAAATAGAAGCCTGTGGTTGTAGTATGCACTATCACTTTGATATGTAAACATCCCTGGCGACAAGCCACATGCCAGCACAATTGCCAATCAGGTTTGCTGGCACCAAGCGGAAGGATTGGTTCTAGACCTCGGAATACCGGGAGACGAGTAACATTCTGCCAGTGATGTACCTTACAGTAACTACCTAGGTACCCTAGTACATCACCGAGATGCTTGCAGAGCTGAACACACCAATCCCTAATTGAGCTCTCGCTTCGGATCCAAAGTCGTTATTGAGCTTCTCAGCTGCCATGGGGCGTTGCTGACCATGCAGGAGGGTGGGTGCTTAATAACTACCTCGCTGAAGTGAGTACGCTTTTCCCATGGTTGTCTACATATGTGTATAAATATAGACATGAGTACCCGCCAGTCCGTACATATATAAATTCTCGCCTGATCGATACCTAATCAAGTAAACCAGTACGCAGTACCGTATCAAGTTTCCTTTCACGACACAGCCCGATAGTCACCGGCAGCAGCCAGTCAACTCAGGCACGATGCTCTCTCTCAAACTCGACAACGCCATCCTCCTCCTCCTTGCTTCGTGTGTATACAACAACATTGCGGGCGTCGCAGCTTCCCATGTCGCCTTCTATAGTGATGCGAGCTGCACGACTTTGGTCGCTAATACTACGGCTCAAGATGGCTACCCAGATGGGCTGTGCACAAACCTCACAGCATCCGTCGATCAGACATATGCCGCCTTTCTGATCTCATCTCTTGATGATGGCTGCAGTGGTACGCAAACCAATCCTATCTGCCCTACCACCTATCAAGTCACCCACATATCTGACGCAGCAGGGGTTTCGCAGCAACCGTGTACGGTCCACTCACTACCGAGGACAGCTGTTCTGGCACGCCAGTGGCTGCGGAAATCGGCACCTGTTACAACACCACATGGGTTGAATATAGCGTCGACGGGTGCCAGGCGGCCAGTGCCAGTGGAAGCGCTGCTGGCTCTGCTGCTAGCACTGCTGCTGTTGCTCCGTCCTCTACCGGAAGCACCAGCGGCAGCACGTTGCTGAGTGCTCGATATGAAACCGTGAATGTTGGAATCGCGATGTTGGTTGGGCTGTTCGTCTCTCTTTGATATAGATCTGGGGCACACTGGAGACCTGAAACTGCAACCATATGTATTATAGCGATGATATTGACATGCAAGGAGAGAGCCGTGGCTTCGAAGAGAGTCTGCACAGATGGCCTGTTGGCATGGTCATGCGGACGGTAGCTAGTATACACCTTGCCAGGGCGAATGAATCTTTTTGCAACCCCTTTTTCCGGGAAGCCTACATCTAGATATCTCAATTTGTACACCCCCTCCCGTTCCAAACTATCAACATCATCAGGTGTAACCTGAAAAGCGGCAAATGTAAATCCTATGCCAATGAGAATGGCTGCTACAAGAAGCACTTGAGTGTGATCACCGTGCCGATATATGTGACAATATATGTACCTGAGTACTTGCTATGTAAGTAGTGTCTCTCTCCCGGGATGACATCGAGATATTATGACATCACCCCTCACAAATACCTGCCAGCCAGTGCCCACGTAGATTATGACCGTGGCCCTGAATATCCAATACGCTATATACACTTTTGTCCTGCGATATGCTCATCTACTTCCTGAGGAACTCGGGAACCTTGAACCTCCTAGCAAATTCCCTAAGAAGTTAATCACAATAGTCACACATTCTCAACCTGTAGGCCCAGTCATTTAGCACCCTTTTTTTTAATACTTAGGTACATACTCCTCCTCCTTTCACCATGCCGAAACTCACCTATTGCGTCGACAACGCACCAGGTCGGATATACGGCAAGAATTCAGACGAACTCGTCTTCAAAGAGCCAACCAAAGATGCCGTCATCTACAGCACATCGACCGAGTCTGGCTGGCTGAAAAACACCAGGAAGCACCTATGGCGCGGACCACCCAGCGAGAAAGAAGGAGGCATCTGCATTGCAACTATTGACGAGCCAAGCCACGCAACGCTCGCAGTCCATCCAGCCAGGACCTCGGAGACAGAAGACAGCACCGATACGAACCACGACACCACCAAGCTGAAGCTCAAGACCACCTGGTTTGGCAGCAACAACCGCACCGTCACCTTCGACGGCGTCACCTACACCTGGACCGGCACCTCCAAGATCACTGACAAGGATGGCAATGTAGTCGCCCGCATGGAAAAGCCTTGGTTCTTCCAGGGCAAGCTCGGCGACTTGGAGATTGACATTGAGCACGGTGATGAGGGCCGTGAGGTTCTCGAGATGGTTCTCTCTACATATGTCCAGCGTTGGTGGGAGGAAAAGGTCAAGGCCGAGAAAGCCAAGGAGGAAGCCAAGGAGCAGAAGTCCAAGGAGAAGAAGGCTGCTCAAGCTGCCGCAAAGTCACAGAAAGAGCAGGAAAAGAAGGAAGGTGGTGACCAGAAGGACGGCCAAGGAAGTCCGGCCACTGCCCCCTGATCGGCTGGAATGGGACCATACTATTGTCTCATTGGTCACAAGTGGCAAGAAGTCGACCTCGTTGAGCAGTGACGAGAACGACTTCCCTTACCCGGTGGCCAGGTCAACTACTTGTCCCCTTTTGTAAGTAATCCATTCTTACACACATCCTGCCCGTCTTCTGTTACCTAGTCAGACCTGACGACCGTCTAGTGTTACATATATATGGGTCAGGCAGAACCCATGCGGCACGCTGGATAATGGCATGGGTCTTTTTTTCCTCTCCAGATGTCGAGTTGGGCGATGAGCACGAGGTCAATGAACGGAAGGACGAGCTGGGTCGTCTTCCAATATCATGAAACATCGCCCGGACTAGAGGTTGATTTGTCTTTTGTTCTTTAAGCTTTAGGTTTTCACTACAGTATGTCACAGTCATGGCCCGTAGTAGCCTGGCAGCCAGGCGGAGGAGAACGTCATTAACTATTCTTGAGATCACCTGCACATCAAAATCCATGTAGGGAATGCAATGAAACTTTAACATGAGGTACATGCTTGGAGCCAAATGAGGAAACAGCCAAGCATACTTAAGTACATGGGGAGAAGCGTGGCACGTGTGTATCATGACTATCGAGCAGTTGAGAGCCAGGTGGTATTGTATTGATACGGTTAAGTCCAGGAACGTACGTGATCGAAAGATATAGAATGCCGTCTCCTAGGTGATATTCACAGGTCGCACGCCATTGTCAACCCCATCATGGATGTTTATGTATGGGTCAGACACAAAAAGTAGCAAGAAACTCCCTTCCGGTATAAGTCAACCATCGAGAATCCTCAACTCCGCAGACTTTCCCCTACAGTTAGCCAGTATAAAGATCAACCGCCGAATTATCAGCTCCTATATGCAGGTTTGCTGCTGGGTATGAGACACCCCAGCTAAGTAGGTGGCTCAGCGGCGACACCCAGCCTGCTTGCGAGGATGAATTGCTGCCCCGGTAATTACAACGTTTGCTCGCTGACATATTACCACAAGGAGATACTTCATTCATCCCGCATCTTTGCCATTCTATCACTGGCCTGTCGTTGCCGCCGGTACCGTCGCCTTGCCATCCGCATTGTCCTTGCTGCCGTTGTTCTCGCTGTGGGGAAAGTAACTCTTATCATAGCCCACAGCCTTGACGATACCCAATCCTTTTGTCCTTCCTTCTCGGAACAGCAATCGGTCACCAGGAGCAAGGTACTCGGGTCTCTGGACAAATCGAAAGGCTACCGTTGCTCTGTCGCCCGTCCGGATGAAAGGCCTGTCAACATCAATGATGGAGCACGTCTGACTGACCGGTCCAACATGCAGCATGGCCTGATATTTCTTCTTGATAGTCGTTGCATGGCTCAGTATTAACACCTCAGCAACAAACTCACTGTACACCTTGGGTGTTGGAACCCCATCGGCAGGTTTTGGTAACACAACCATGCCCTTGCGGACTTCCTTGCGTCTCACTTTCTTCAGCGCAAAAGAGGCACTCTGTCCGGCAGAGGCGGCAGGCACGCTGATACGCTTACGCTGAATGGAGCGGATGGACGTCGAGGTGAACTGCCCTAGCGAGTCGGGGCCGATCAACACGTCGTCGCCTGCATGGATGACGCCGGATTTGATGATTCCGGAAACAACGGTGCCAACGAAGGGGACGGAGAATGTGTCATTAACGTGAAACTCGAAGGGGGCGTCGGCATCATATCTGTGGAATTGTTAGCAATGGAAACAGGGCGAGATGAGGAATCAAGAGAACACTACTCACCGCCCGTGGTGCGGGAGGATGTTCAAGAAGGTTCGCATCAAGTCCAGGTTCTCGCCGGTGACGTTGGAGACCTGGAATATGGGAGTGATACGCTGAGAGACGAATTGGGTTGCCGTGTTGATGCACTCGTCGCGGTTGTTGATGAAGATGGGGATCTTCCTGGCGCCCGGAGACTTGAGGATCTTGGTAATCTGGCTAATGGTCTCCTCGAGAATATGGGGGGGACATATGTCGATCTTAGTGATGACAACCATGACGGGCACATTCAATGCTAATGCAATACCCAAGTGCTCCTTGCTCATACCGATCAGTCCGTTATTTGCCGCCACCATCAACAAGCAATAGTTGGGGCTGCTAGAGAGCAAGCCGAAGACGGTGGTTCGCAAGTACCGCTCGTGACCGGCAAGATCAGTGAAGGTGATGACCTTGGCACTGCGCCTGCCGATCTCCTCCCACGACAGCTTGCGGCCCGGCGTATCACTCCTAATGACCTGACCATGGGTGTCGAAGCCCATGATCTCCATGCCAACGGAGCTGGTTCTGCCGGTCTCGATCTCGTGCTTGTGCCGAAATAGGTTCACTCGCGCCTTGCCTCGACCGTCGTCAAGGTCGCCCTTGACCAAAACACCCAGCATGGAGCTCTTCCCGGCGTCGACATTGCCCACGACTGCTATCCTTGTCTCAATGACGTTCTCGACAGTCGCGGGTTTTTGACGGATGAGCACCTTGCCGCTACAGTCCTTCTCCTTATCGCTGCCGGCGGCCTGGGTTTCGACCTCACCCCCGACGTTCTTGGTCAACAGTAATTGGCAATCGGCATTGACCCCTTTTGAGGCTTCTTGTAACCGGGACCATGCCTTGTCCCATTCGGCCCGGTCCAGGTGCATCGAGTCGCCATTGTGCTCGAAGCCGATGTCGAAGAGTGTCTCCCCGTGGCCTTCATCTATCCGTAACGTTATCATGTCCACCAGGCTTTGTAATGACTTGTCGTCGGCGGCGAGGAGAAGCTCGTTTAGCGGCAGCCGAGGGGCCTGGTCAGATAGTTCGAGGGCATCGAGGATGTCATCGAGCTCGGCATCGTGGTCATCCTCTTCGGCAGTGGTTTTCGTTATCGGTGCCGCAGTCGCTGTCGATGTCTCTGTCCCTGTGTCTGTGTCTGTTTCTGACCCTTGTGGCAGCTTGGCACTGGGAAATCGTATTTCTTGTTGCTTCTCGACGTATTCGGCGAAGTCGCTGAGAGCAGCCTCTCCTTTCCGGCGCTCTTGGGGTAATTTTGCGGGTTTGGTGGTCGTCATGGTGTCTCTGAGGCACTGAGCACTAGTCGACAGATTAGTCGGTGCATCTTCATAGGATACAGTTACCAAGGAGACTCGATCGGTATGATATGGGCCAGGTCAAGTCAGCCCTCGGACGCAGGCGTATATGTTCCAATAACAGTGTTTGGAAAAGAATAATTGAGCTTGCTTGCAGCTGATGGGCGGGAGGTCATGGCAATCCATGAATCCCAAGCGCGAAGGACAGAGTGGAGCAGTCGTACAGAATCCCTACAGTACCTTCTGTGTATCTTATTGGTGACGATGGGCCGGTATTCGAGTGATCATTGATGCCAATATGCTTTGGGACGAGGACGTCGGGAATTGAGAAAGTGGTTGGGAAAGGTGTCAGTCGTGGTTTACGGGTCGATTAGATTTTGTTGTGACAGATGTGAGGTATAAATACCGTCGACAATAATGTAGAGTTCTGCCTCGTGTTGCACTGCACTGCCTTTGCCTATTGATTGATGAGTCGTTCGCCGAATGAGCCATGGGCCGTTGTTGGTTGTGACGAGGACGATGATGGACACGGATCTGATATCGAGTCATACATAGAAATGGGCCGGCGCGCAATTGAGTGCCGAAGCATAACCAACATTGAAGTACCTAGCCTCCTGCCTCCCTAGGCTGTTGGTAGCTGGTACCCAGGTACCCACCCATCCACCCGGGGAGCACCTGGAGCATCAATGATGTACTAACGGACCGGTACTGGTGGCGTTCCACGGTATGCACGGGCTGGACGGCAGGACGGTTTGTACCTCATCTTATCGATAAAACTCCCCGCTTATGTTCTGCCCCACCAGAGCTCCGGCTTCAGGGCTACCTAGGTACCTAGGTATGTGAATGGTACTTAGGTACGTACCTAGGTACCTAGGTAGGTACCCAGGTAGTACCTAGGCCACACACGAGGGTTTCCCTACTCTGACTCCCGCCAAATTCGGTGGGAACACATATCGCCGGACCTCGTGTAATCTGATTCTGGACGATGATTAAAAGGTATATGTTCTTCCGATCATGGTATCTCATTATTTTATAGAGCTTCTTTGCTCACGCTCAAGTCCCTTTTACCTAGGTATTCGGTGAGACAGTCGCACCATGTTCATTTTTGATGCCCGCCAGTCGTCCCGCAGCAACAGAACTCCCCATCTTCGGACTTTCCCATCTTGCCGCAATTTCTGCGAGCAACAGTACCTGCCTTTGTTATACATTGATAACCTTCCCCCTGGCTAGACATGCGCCATGTCCTAGGATCAATACCCTCCAGCATGACTCCTAGCACCTGATCACTAGGTCGACAGACAGACGTCTTCCGAGCCCGACACATGGATGGACTGACTTGTTCTGTCATGGACCCGAACGCCAGAGATCGACTCATCGACCTTGCAGAGGTGAGAATAATAGCATGTCCCGTCGCCTTAGATCCGGGTCCATTCGTTAGGGGACCCGGTCGAATCTGGATGAATCATAAACGGATCATGATTGAGAGGATGGTGAGATCAACACGACACTATCGCCTGTTCAACGCGTCAGCCGGAGTCATCGTTCATTTTTGATAAAAGGACATTTCGTACCTCGCACGAACAACATCTCGGACTTCTTGCTGACGGTCTTGACCTCGTCATTCTCAGCATCGTCGTCCACCACGTAGACGGTCTCCTCCACGTCGCCCAGCACCAGGTTACAGTGGCTATCATATGCCTAAGTCACAGGGACACCATGTCAGTGAGGGGGAGCAGGCAGAGAGAGAGGCGAGGCTGAGGTCACACGTACGTGGAGTCTCCCCTTGAGTTCACGGTCACCCCTGAGCTTCACAAACACGACCTCGTCTAGCAGAAGACGAACCAGGTCGAGAGGTTCCGAGACGGTGGCTGGCTCATCTCCGACATCGGCCATTTTGTCGCGGATTCAAGGAGTGACTGGTTGGTTTGAGTTCTTGGGCTGGGTTGTGGAAGGCGAGGTGAGAAGTTAGGTAGGCGCGGAGACGAAGTAAGGTGAACGAACATTGAAGCTTCAACTGCTCAAGTGCTCACTGGTGAAAGGCGGCAGAAATTGAGAGGCCCGTGCACGCCACCGAACCCTGAAAGCCTGCTGTCAACCCTGGTATCAACAACCCTGGCGTCAACCCTGAAGCCAACCTTGAAGCCTGAAGCCCCGGGGGGGGTGGTTGGGGGTGTTTTTACTGTACTGTGGAAGAGAGAGGATGCAACCTTCTCCAAGTGCTCCAAGTCACACAACGTGGCAAAGGGGGAAGTCAAATTGATTGCGTGCCTCGAATCCATATTCCGTCCGTCGAAAACGATGTGTATGTCTTCATCGTATGTATGTACGAAGTCTACATACGCCTCCAACGACCGCCCTTGAGACGCTGGCTCCACGGCCATGAATCGCCCCGGATGATCACATGCAAGACGACTTACTCGGTGGAGCTGCTGTTGCTCCGCCGTCCCCTCCTCCTCCGCAATGTCATAACAGGAACCCAGCGAAATGTTGATCTTCCAAGAAGATATGTCCATACTCATAACCAAGGACCATCTGTCTGGTCTAAGTCTGACAGGTTGCGGCAAGCCTGGAGATCCATACCACCTGGTTCTGGCTCCAAACCCGGTCCCTTCTTACCCGATCGACTGCAACGTCCCGGCACCTTTGGATATTATCATAATGTCCTGGAGGCCCTTCTCAACGCCCTGAGGCAGGGCGATACCCTCAAGCTGTACTTTTGTCTCATGAGGTTCGTCCGCGGCCAAGACCACGGCCCAGACGCCTCATGGTGCTTCGCTGAGGTAGTGGCCAGCATCCCCCCTACCACCTTCTCTGAGATCCTGAGATGCTTCGATCCCTACAACGTCTCTGAGGAGATTGACACGGCTCCTGGCATGAACATCTCGTACGGCGCCGCCTTGCACACCCCTCTAGGCGAGCTGGTCAACAAATGGGGCGTCAAGCTCCTCTACGTCCGTATCTTCAACCGGCTCCGTCGCATGCAGGAAGCACGCCGCCATGCGCGCATTCGCCCACTCCTCAACGACTGCGTCGTCCTCATGAGATGCGCCGCTGCAACCTCTGACATCCGCGCCGCCAAAGACATATGGCATGCCATGAAGGACGATGGCTTTTCAACCTGGAGACACACGGAAGCCTTCGGCGAGTTCGTCAAGGCTAGGTACTTGACCGAGAGGCTCTACGCGAACAACGACCTGGCCAGATTGCGCTTACGGCCTTTGGACATGCACCGAAGCAGTTTGAACTTCCGTAGTCATGTAGCGCACAGGCTCCGGAACCTCGAATTAAACATGACCAATTTGCGACGACACCGCTTTGGGGAGAACATGCACGAGCGGTACTTCGCCGAACCCCTGACCAGGCTGCTGAGGAGGAGAAAACCCGTCAGAAGACTGTGGCACACAGCGAAACTACGGGGAATGCTCTCTGGCGACGAGAGGCTGCTGTGTGCTCTCTTGAAAGCGAATGGTCGCTGTGGACGCCTTGTGGGAAGCAACAGCGTGCTCAAGAATTATTGGGGCATTTGGATCCAAAGGGACAAGGCATCTGGCACGATCCAGGTCGATGGAGGTATCATCTACCCTCCAGACTCGCCGAGGGCGCCCACAGAACATTTATTGGACGCAATTGTTCACTGCTACTGTTGCATGGGAGAAATAAATATGGCCGTCAAGTTAGTCGACTTTGTCTCGCGACGTTTCGGCATTTCCGTCCCCGATAAGGTCTGGTCCGACCTGCTCGAATACACACGCATCATGCAGACCAAACCCGCCGCCAACGAGTGGGCGATAGCACGCTTTGCCCAAAAGGGGTCCAAGGCAAACACTGTCCTAGATGTCTGGGACCTTTGTACACAGGAACCTTATAACTTCCAGCCGGGAATGCGAGACTACTACAATCTCCTCAAGTCGATCGTCCGAAAAAGCGGGTCTGTGAGGAAGCCTATTCAAGCGCTCCGGCAAATCAAACCGCTCTATGACGATGCTGTCCGCGCGTGCGAGGAGGCATGGTGTGAGCTTATGCAGACCACTATACAGCGTGTTCCCAATCATGCTGCGTACCGCCGCTACAGGGTGCTTCGGGCGAGGAAAGATCACATCTGGTACTGCTTCCACTACAGCAGCCGTCAAATCTTGAAGATGATTATCCCAAACCGCGTGGATGACGATGGTGGTGTAAGGGAGATACCAAACCTTGTACGCGAATTTGGGCAGTTCATGCCTAGGCGGGTCAAATACCAAGTTGCCACTGGCTACGTAGAATATGCTTCAGACAATAATTTCCGGAGAAATCTGGTGGAAGCGCAACAGGTGGTAGAGGAACCGCTGCCAATTTCCCAGCGCCCACGCCTTGTCGAGGAACAGAGGGACCAAGAAGAGTGGTTGGAAGACATAATGGATGAAGGGTACTGGGACGGGGTGGAGGACCACACGCCATCATCACAGGATGATATGCAAAAGGAGGAAGTGGACGCGCATGGCCCCGAGCACATGAGCAGGATATCCACTTCGCAGCAGGTGGCAGAAGATACAGCACCCAACCTGGACCAAGAAACGTCCCCCGAATTGTTCAGCGGCACAGAGGAGGACAGCCTCGACGGCGACCAGCGGCAATTGCCACCACCATTTGACATCAGAAATCCAAGGCTTGGCGCATCTCGGTGGATCACCGACACTCAAGTTGCCGAAAAGCCCGCCTATTGGTTCCGTCCTCGACATTCTGGACCGTCCACACAACCTTCGATCATATCCATCCGCCAAGATGGGGGCGAGTTCACCGGGTACCACGATGATGACAGCCTCAAACATTTTGCGGCGCATCGAGTGATCAGGTCGACGAAGAGGGTGGCGGCGGTACCTATTGATTTGGGGCTTCGGGGCCTGGAGAAGAAAGGGGCAGCAGAGAAGCAGGACCTGCCCGACACTGCGAAATTAGCGGAGCAGTTCCTCTAAGTGAGAACACGATGATATGGCTATACGATGCGGTTATTGTGTTGGCGTGACACCATGCCTGTACCTATATCTAATGTAGTCTTGCCGCCTATGTGCAGTTTGGTGGCTGGGCTGCATAGGTGTATATCTGTGGTTCTGGCACATGCTCTGGGAGACGATTTGTCCTCTATCCTGATTGATGCATTTGCTTTATACCCGCTCCAACCTTAAATCGTTCATGAACATATACCTAGACACGGTGATCCAGCCCCACCGAAACCACACCATCTGGCTTACATGGGCCCTAGTCATAGCCTCCCGCGCGGTGGCCCACCCCCCGGCCCCAAAGCCGTGCATGAAGGCCAGGGCAGGAGGATGCTTGGCAGTGTCTTTGGTCCTGACACTCCTGGATTCAGTACCTTTAGCTCTCCACATATCCAGGGCGGCTGTACCCAATGTGGTGAAGACGTCGAATATGCCGGTGTACTTGCGCACAATGCTGATAGAGGTCAGCGTATACATGTCGACAGGGTTTGACCAGCCAGATTTCCCAGCAGTGAGGCTAGCGACGAAGGCGCGGGCACCGTGGTACAAGGAGATATGATTGGGATGCAATGATATGCCGTGTTCGTCGAAGGTTATTATAGTATCTATGGTTGCCCTGGGAGGTTCTTTGTCGTTGGTTGGTTTGGAGGTTGACTGGTCTGGGGCGAAGGCTTCGCGGAGGAGCTGCGAGATGCTGTCGGCGGACCACGTTGTGATCATGGAGTCGAGGAAGTCACTGCGAGGGCGCAAAGAGGTTATTAGCCAAGCAGCGAGAAGAGAGGAAGAGGGAAGACGGGGGGGAAGAAGAGTGTGAACATACTCGGGCTTGTCAACTACAAACACATCATCGCTTTTCCTCAAACCCAGCACCAGTCCACTCTTGACCAGCTCCCGCTTCCTCGTGTCGCCCAGCCCTGCTGCATTCCCGCTGCTCAGACATAGTATCTTGACGTGGTTCCCCGTCTCTGGTCTTGTCAGAGCCAGGACAGTGGGCGCAAAGAACATGGCCTCGTCATCGGGATGGGCGATCAACAGACAGATGCGCTTATTGCGCAGGGTGGGCAGGCGGGTGGACACCACGGCGACGGTATAGAGGTAGAGGCTGGGAATGACGATGGCAAGGAGGGCCAAGATCAGGAGGCTCGGGTTCATGGCGAGAGCGAATATTCAGATGTGTTTATCTGACTTCGTGCGAGTACAGCGCGTCGTGGGTGTTGAATAAAGGGGGCGGAATTCAAAAACAAGAAGCTTAAGGAGCTCCAAACAACGTAGTGCCGTACATTCGAAGTGTTCAAATTCAGTGTCGAACTCCCCCATGCGTCGACGCTGTGTCACAGAAGACAATAACTGATTGTGTAATGCGTGTCGTCGTGTTGAGTTGTGTCGACTCGACATGAAGCGGGTCGAGCTTCCCCCGGCTGATGCCTCGGCTCGGCTCGTCATGATGCCGACTGGAGAAAAGTACCTTGAGACCACATTCCGCAAAAGAAACAACACCGACCAACAACACCGAACAATAAGTAACAGCAACGACCAGCTTGTAAGGTTCTCGAAGATGGCCCGACAGCGCAAGGAAAAAAAGGCCAAGGACATCAAGCTCCGCCAGCCAGACAGGTCAGGCCCAAGCGAGAAGACGCTCTTGCAGCTGGCAGAGGAAATGAAGCTCTTTAAGCAGGCCGACGCAAGGCAGCGCAAGAACAGGCGCCAGGAAGAGGCGCAAGAAGAAGAAGAAGAAGAAGAAGACAAGGAAGATAGAGAGGAAGGTGATGAGGACAGCCAGGATGACGACGGACTATCTCCCACCACAGAACGCGTCATGGAGTGCCTACTCTACAGCGTCTGTCTCGCAATGCTGCACTTTACCCTCGACGTCCTCGTCCAACGCCAGTACGGGGAGGTCATCGACTGGTACAATATTGTCGAGAGGGCCACACAAGCCTTGATGGGTGCGTGCACTCACTCCCTTCTCCCATCATTCTTCAGTAGCCCTCCTGTCGCTGACTCGTTGAATCATCTTCCCTTCCAGTGTTTGCCGCCCTAGTCTACGCCCTCCATCCCCACGCGGCCGTTACCACCGTCGTCCCCGGCCTCCCTCAGAGGTATCAACCCGCCGCCCGGCAGACGATCTTCCTCGCCATCAGCCTCGTAGCCGGGTGCTACCTGATATATATCACTAGCGAGTATAGCTACCTAGCTGTGCTGAAGCAGTCCCCGCCTGTTGGTGCTCTCTGGGTGTGGTCCGTCATGGAGTTGAACTTGGGCCTGGCGCTTTTGACCTTGACGGGGAGCGGCCTGTTCTTTTGGCATGGAGGCTATAGCATCCGGCAACTAGGTGGCTAAGGAATCATCCGTCCAGTCATCGCTGGCCGGGGTTACATTGCAGCTGGGCAAACAAGCAGGCCCCCCGGATCTCTCAACAACAGAACATCCGCGTCAGCCAGACCAAGCCAGAAGAGACACCACACACCGTTGGCTTACAGACACACCCTTGCATGTGCCAACGGTATATGCAAGGGTACGCGATGGGCAGAGAGGTAAATAGACCAGAGAACTCTTGCAGCCTCGCCATTTGGTTCCCCCAAATGTTTCCGGGACGCCATTCCGGGGTGATCGATTGATTCAGCCTTCAAACTACCTGGATTTATCGACACTGTACCGCGGCGACCTCTGTCGCTCCGGCATCGTGCAGCTCTTAACTCATTCAGGACAGCAGCTTCTGGATCGTCTTCTCATAGTCTTCAGGCTTTCTCCCCAATATCTCTTCCAAGTCCGCCGTCACCAGCGCCGTCTCCCCAGCTCTTATGCCCTCCCAAGCAGTAGCCCAGGTTCCTGCCTTCTCTTCGTCTCCGAACCTACCTACCACCTGCGGCAGCTTGACGTACTCATTCACCGAAACTTGTCGGATCTTGAACGTTTTGCCCACCGCCCGTCCCAGGATGCCCACTGTCTCCGCAAGGTTGAATTCTTTCGAGCCTGTCAACAAAACCTTCCCATTCACCAACTGCTGCGGAAACTGCCCCCCAAACCCACTGTACCTCGCAATCAACTTGGCAGTCGCCTCGCCCAACTCGTCTCTCTTCACCCAGCTTACGCCAGGTCCACCTCCATCATGGGGGATTTGCACCTGAGAGCCGTCTGGTGCCGAAGCCGGGTCTAGAAAAGCGGTGTAGATGGGGAAGGACTCGGAGTAAATGCCCTCTCGGATGGACGTATACGTGAAGCTTGTATCTGACTTTGCAATGGAGGCCAGGTGTGCTTCACTGTCAAGGTGTGCCTGCATCACCACAGCCTTGGACTCCTGTTTCAGTATCTTGTTCGACGCATCACTGCCAAAGCCCAAGCTGCTGTAGAAAACATGCTTGACTCCGGCCTTTCGAGCAGCATCTATGGCCGGGAGTTGAACCTGTCACAGTCAGTCTACCAGCCCTTCCATTGTACCATCGTAACCTCGCATACTGGAGACAGCTTACCTTCTTCCGATAGTCATGAACGTGGCTTGGATAGCTCACGAGGAATAATACGTCCAGCTTGCTGAACGCCAGCTCCAGCTCCACTGGTGTAGATTCGTAAGAGGCCTTCCGAACGGTTACGCCCGCTTCCCTATACTCTTCCTCAATCTTTTCAGGGTGCCGACAAATGAGTGTGACATGGTCGTTTGGGACGAGCTTGAGCAAGTGTCGGTACGTGCTCCCACCGAGGGCGCCGGACGCTGGGAAAATGCCAATTTCTGTCATTTCAATAGGCGTTGAGGAAAGAAGGTATATGTGCAATGAGTGGTAGTCGGGATCGATGCAATTCAGGCGTGAACTAATATACTCCTCTTCTGTAGTTTTGATGCTGAAATGTTTCATTCAAAGAGGACACAACCCGACTGAGAAAGTGCCGACGTGCTCATAAATCCGAGGCTATTCCCCACCAGTTTATGGAGACTTACACGTCTGACGTTTGATGACGAAAGGTTAATCACCTTATCCCCCATATAAAGCCCACAAACACGGCACTGAACGGCACCGCTGCTAATATGCAGCTAGAACAATCCGTGTTCTCCCGATTCTAAACGGCTCAGGGTACCAGGGGGTCATGCGGTTAGAAGTTGTATGCAGCCTAAGTAGGGCCGGTATGTCGGAACAGACGGGATCTCTATAAAGGAGCCCCGGCTAATTAAGAGACCTAACCCTTCGAGTCTTACACTAAGACTCGAGAGACTCGATAACAGGACTATCGAGCTAGACTAAAAAGCTGGATATACTAGGGAACGGCGGTAGGACCGCCTGCCGAGAAGGCCTTCCGTTAGGAAGGATCGGAAACTTAATAGCTAGTTAGTTAGATAGTTAAATACGCCGCTTAGGCTGCTCCGGATCC
>JALQBC010000053.1:0-13136 GCA_023375675.1 Cytospora piceicola
CTTACTTACTTACTTACTTACTTACTTACTTACTTACTTACTTACTTACTTACTTACTTACTTACTTACTTACTTACTTACTTACTTACTTACTTACTTACCTACTTACTTACTTACTAACTTAATTCGAATCTAAAGGCTTATATAAGCCTTCGGTAAAGAAAAAGGAAGGGAAAGGCTAGGGTTCGGGTTAAGAACCTAAGAAACTTAAGAAACCTAAGGAATTAGAACTATTAGCTTTAATACTAAGCCTACGTTAAGGGCTACGATTTAATTAAATATACCGTTTTATAGCCCTTTTTCTAAAGATTCAGATTTAGGTAAGTACGTCTTAATCGGACTAAAACTCGAGCGTGCATCTTAGTTCGAAGTTAAGGTCTATAGTAAGAAGCCTTATCGTAGGTCCGACCTTATCTAGGCCTTAAAGTAACCGTAAGCCTTCCGGCAGGCATTAAAGGCCTTACAATTGCTAGTGCATTTAGTTACAGAACGACTAGAATCACTACTTTCAACAGCTAATCAGATCCTCTAAACGGGTGCTGTAGCGAATCAGCATGATTGTAATTCAGAGCCAATCAGAATTAAAAACAGGTAGCATACATCTTAAAGGCAACAATTTTCTATTATGCTCGCCCGCCTTATAAAACAAACATTAACCTTCTTAACGGAAGGCATTTTAAAATAGTAAAATAAAAATTATTTATTTTAATTATAAAAAGAGTTAAGACTTAAACAATAAAGTAAATAATTAACTTAAAGCTTTAAACGTAATAACAGTCCGATAAGAAAATAAGTCTTTATAATAAGACTAACTCGGTTTCGACTCGATTAAGTCTTTTTTTAAAAACTAAAAAGTTTTTAATACTTAAATTAATATAATTAAAGTATATTTTCGTTAAAGAGTTACTAATATAAATACTTATACCGAAAGACTTTAAAAAAAGTATCGCTTCGGTTTACTACTTTATTATTCGAATCGGATTTAAAAATAATAATACTTAGCTATCGATACTCGATACCGGAACCGAACTTAACCTTTTAAAAGTAAGTATCTATAATAAGTATAGACTTTCGGTTATTTAAACCGATATCGGTTTCCGAACGTACGATAAAAGAAAGATTAATCTTTTAAACGTTTTTAAAACCTCGGTTTAAATCGAAAGTTATTATAAGTAAGTTATTTTTTATATAATAGAAAATAAAATTATAAAAATAAACTATAATATTTTTCTTAAAATACTATTTATCTTTTAAATAAAACTTACTTTCGAATATTCGCTTAATAACTTACTTAAAGTTAATTTTCGTTTTAATAATACTAAACTAGTCGTTATAATAAAAAGTAAGCTTAAAACTTTTATTTAAGTTAACTTTTATTCGAAAAGTAAGCTTAAAAAAAACTAAAGCTTAATAGTCGTACTTTTAAAAAGCGCGGCGTTATTAGTAATAAAAACGTTTTTACTTAAGTTTTTAACTAACTCAAACTAAGTAATATTTTTATTTTTTTTTTATCCGATAAAGATATATCTATATTCGTTTTAATAGTATTTAAAGTAGTTAAAACAGAACTTATAAATATATATCTTTTTATTTAATAAAAAGAAAACTACCGTTACTTTTATAGTTAATATAAACAATAAACTAAGAAACTATAGAAAAAGAGTTTTAACTTACCTTTTTTTTAAAAGTAAACGTGTTATACTATTAAAAAAATAGTAAAGATAGTTAATACCTTTTATAAAAGAGTTACTTTTAAAGTTAAGCCGGTTAATAATTTAAAACTAAATAGCTTTATTTTAAAAAGAGATTCGATATAAAAAGTAAAGAAAGTCGAAGCGGTTAAAGCTAATTAAGCTAAGTTACCGTTTAATAAATATAACTTTTAAATCTAGCCGAAATTTTCGGATATTAAGCTTAAAAGCCGATTAATAAAAGAAAGATAAAAAAAGATATTAAAAACTAGTTATAATAATCTTAATCCGGCTAAAATAAAAATATTCCGGTATATATTAATTAACCGGGAAAAGAGTTTAATATAAAATTAGTCCGAAATTAAAGAAATTATTAAGAAAGTTACTTTTTTTTAAGTTATTCGAACCGTTTTTTATAACGTTTTTTAGTTAAAGAATATCTCGATCTTTTATACTTTTAAGTCGAAAACTTTAAAGCTATTTAAAAAACGTTTAAGAAAATAGATTATTAAAAATAATTATAGTTTATATTATAATTATTAATTTTTAGTTTAAAAAAAAGATAGTAACCTTTATCTTATTAATAACGTTTAAAAGTATAATACGTTTATAATTAAAAACGCTTTTATACTATTAATAGCTAATTAATTCTTTAAAGAGTTTATAATATATAAGATTTTATTTTTTTTCGACTTTTTTTTTAAATACGATTAAGTTAAGCTTTATTTAAACAGTCGGGATATAATAATATTTACTACTCTTTTAAATCTCTTCCGGATATATACTTTACCGATAAAAGCGATAAACTTTATTACTTAATTTATAAAGATTATAGTCCGATTATTATATAACTTAATTTTTTATATTTATTAAGCTTTCTTTAACGATATTATTATTAAAGGTCCGGAGTTAACCTACTCGGATAAAATATTAAAAGAGCTTTTAGGTATTTACTATTATATCGTAAAATATATTTATAACCTTAATTAAATCCTTTTTAATATCGAGCTAATAAAAGTAACGATTTCGGGTATTAAATCTAAATAGTATTAAAGGTAAGTAAATATTATTAGTTATATATATAAATCGATCGAGTGTTCTTTTTAACTAAAGAAGATTTAAAAGATTAAAGGCTAAACGGTTTATAATAATTTTAAAAACCTTCGATTATTTCTAAGAATAGTTATTTATTATAACTATTAAATTTAAAACTTTGTTATTATTATTTAACTATTTTATAACCTAATAAAGAAAAACGCTTTATTCCGATAAAAAAAAGCTTAATAAATTACTATAAAAGAGTTAATTAATACTTTAATTAATAAACCGGTTATTATTAAGATTAATTACTCGTTCGGTATTAAAGCTATTATCTTAATAATCGATATTAGTTTAGTTAAGTAAAAAGCCGCTTTAATATAAGAAGTCGAAGGTTACCGGAGACTAGCTTATTTCGAAAGTAGTTTTTAGACTTAAATTAAGTAAAAGTATAATATTACGAAAAAAAAATATTAAGTAGCCTTTTATACTTTTCGGTAACTTCGTTAATATCTTTTTAAATATTATTTTATTTTAAAAACAGATATTTAAGTTTTCGTTAATTAAAGTAATAAAAAGATATCGGATATTTTAAACGCTTTAATAAATCGTTAAATCGCTATTATTAAAATCTTCGACTTTATTATTAAATATATTCCTGGAACGAAAAATCCTATTACCGATATACTTTCTTAGCTACTAATTTTTAAAGCTTTAGCCGAAGATTTAGAAAAAGACTTCGACGACTAATACGATACTTAAATTAATATAATATTAATAAAAGAAATCTTAAATCTAAAGTTAATCTAATTCGATAAATTTCTATAATACGTAAAATTCCTTACTACCGATATTATTCTTTAAAAGATATAAAGATAAGCCGTTAAGCGATTTAAGAATAAAACGTTAAGATATTAAGTAATTAATTATACCTTTTAAAAATAAAAAGAGAAAAAGCTTTTATACTAACGTATTATTAATAATCCCGACCTTTAATAGAAAATCTTTTGAGATTATTATAAGAAATTCGGATATAAAAGCTATAATATAACGTTTATTAAGCTTAAAAGACTATATTTTTAAAGACGGCTTTAGTTAAACGTTATTAAAGCTATTTAAACTTATCTTAAGTATAATAAGTATAATCCGAAACTTTAAAGTAAAGGTATTTATTTTATAGTCTTCGGACGGCTATTCGAGAAAATTAAAGTTAATATTTAATATATACTTAATAATTAAAGCTATTAATTTCTTATTAAAGCTTAATATAATTTAACAGGATATATAATTATTAAACTAATAAAAAAATCGGATTTATTAACGATAAAGAGGTTTTTTTAAAAGGATATTATTCTTACCTACAGATATTTATTATTTATTAATATTAATAGAAGACTAAAAAATAAAAAAGAGTTTAAAGCTACTATTAAATAACTTAATATCCCTTTCGTTTAAGTTTCGCCTTATAATCCTTCGGCTTAAAAGATCGTTAAAAAAGAATATTACTTTATTACTAATATTTTAACTAAAATAGCAAATAAGCGGATATTATAATAGTAGTACTTTAAGATTATAATCTTTACTAATTATACTTTAATCTACCGTTTTTATAGTTTTATACCTTTCTATCTCGTTTTTAAATAAGAACTATTAATCCTTTTAAAAACCGAGATTCTTATATAAAAGGTCGTTTTATAAAAGCTTAATTAAAGCAGTTAAAAAGCCTTTAAAGTAAAGATTTAATCTATAGCTAATTAAAAAGTAAATATTTAAACTACTATTAAAGCGGTAATAATATACCGATAAAAAGTAGCCGATAAAGTAAACTTTCGAGGTTTAATTAAAAAAAGCCGGCTTTAAAAAAGTAATATAGTTTTAGTTTATAACTATATAAAGAAAATATCTTATTCGAAGACTATTAAAATTATTTACCGGTAAAAAGGACTATTTATTGTTAATTAAGTTTTACTTAAATATATTTATCGACTTCGGATAACTAACAGAATCTTTTTTAAAAGTATATTCTTTACTAAAAATATTAAAAAGTTTATTTAAAATATTCGAAGTTTTTAAGAACTAAAGACTCCGATACTATAAAATTAAAGTAAAGATAAATAAGTTTTCTTTTTAAGCGATAAACTTTTATTAGTTTCCTTACTTTTTATTTATAAAGCTATTAAAAAACTTTTAAAAGTTTATTAAAATAAAGTATTTATAACCGATATATTTTAAGTTTTAAAACTTAATATTTTTACTTTATTTAGCTTTAATTAATTTTAAAATTCTTTAAAGATTTTAATTTTTATAGTTTTTAATATAAAGGAAGAAGATAATTTAAATAACTTTAATAATCCGGATAAAGTAACTATCTTTAATTTTTAACTTTAAACTTAAGTAATAATAAAAGTAATATTTAAATAAAAAAAGGTTAAGTAAGATAATTAGTTTATTTAAATCTTAATACATCGAATTAAAAATAATAATTTCTTTATATCTCTTTTATAGGATATCTATTATAAACCTTTACTTCTTTAATATTACTAATTCCTATCTTATTCCTTTTTCTTTTAGTTTTTACTATTTAAAAATATTTAGTTAATTCGTTTACCGTTTATAAACCGTTACTTATCTGTTATAAAACTGTTTAAATATAATTTTCTACTATTAGTATTTTATTTTATTACTATTTCTTTATTATTTTTAGTTTTCTTTTATTTTTATTTTATTTCTTTTAGTTTTTAGTTTATTTATATTATATTTATTTAAGCAGCCTTATATTATAAATATAGCTATTAAAAAGAGGAAACCTGCTTATAGTTTTAGTTTTTAATTTTTAAGAAAAAATATCGATTCCGGTACTAAAAATCTTATTTACCTTTATATAAAAATTCATTTACCTATTTATCTGCCGGATCTATACCTTTATAATTAACTCTATTCTTATATCCCTTTTATAAATCCGGTTTTTTTTAAATAGCTATTAATATAGTAAGTTATTACTTATAATAAAATCGTTTTTCTTTAGTAATATTAACTAATATAATTATCTTATTTTTAGTTTTACGCTCTTTAAGATCTATAAAAAATAATCGAGCTATAGCTAAATTATATCGAATAACCTTATATACTTTACTATTAAATTAGTTAATCAGGCTTATTTAATTAAAGTTATAATTTATAGTAGTAAATTTAAAAATATAATTAATATAAGCTTTAAAATAAATACTAAAGTAAGAAAAATACTTAAAAAAAAGATAGTTAACGTATAATCGAACCGGATCTCTGTCTTTATTTTTATACTCTATATAAAAGATACCGAAAACTTTAATATAATAGTTATAAATATTCCGATTTCGGTAGTTAAAGAATCTAATTACTATAGCTTATTACTTTACCGCCTAAGTTTTAATCTGCTTAATATATCTTTTAAATAAAAGTCTATTAATAAGATAAACTGTAAAAAGCTAATAGTTACGTTTATTAGTCTTAATAAAGTTACTAAAGTAAAAAGTAAGCCGGTTAGTAAAAATAATAAATATAGTAATATTTTTAATTACTTACTAGTAATAGTATTAACTAGGTTTACCTTTATACTTAAAAAAGGTAATATAACTAAAAATATCGTTTTAAGTTCTGTTAAAATCGTTAAAGTTATTCTTTATACTTTTAAAACCTTTAAAGATAAAAAGGTATTAAATAGTATTATCTTCGATATAAAGCCGAATAAAAGCGTAAAAGTAAATTTAAAAAAGCTATTTAAAAAAAGCTTACGTTTTTAAAGAACGGTTAATACTAATAAAAGAAAAAGATATTTTAAATATATAAAAGAAGTATAATAATAAAGTAAATATAAAAAAAAAAAGGTCGGTTAAAAAAGAAAGTAGTTTAAAGTTAAAGTTAAAAAAAGATTAAAAAGATTAAATCGAAAATAAAAGTATTTAAGTTTAAATAAAAAGTAGAAGTAGGTAGTTCGGCTAATTTACTTATAACCGTATACCTTCTTATTACAATAAAAAAAAAAGAACGTTTTAAGCTAATAAAAGTTTCTGTTTAATTTACTATATTTAAACGATAAGTAATAGATAAAACTATTCTTTAAGTTACCGGTAGAAAGTATTTACTTTTATAAAAAACTAAAAAGTAATATAATTACTTAATTAATTTATTTATTTAAAGTAAATTCTTTTAGTAATACGTTTTCCGTTACCGACTATTTACTTTTACGTTAAAAAAAGGCTGTTTAATTAACTTTAATCTTTATAAAAACCTTACCTTTATTTATTATAATAAGATTCTATCTTCTTTTTTTTCTACTACTAACGCTTACTTTTAAAACCTTATATATATTTATTTACTTACCTTTTAAAAAGTCTTTTTATATATACCTATTATCTTTTTTATTAACTTTAATATACGAATTTATTTTAAATAAAAATAAGTTTTTTTCGGTATATTAAAAATATAGCCGACGTAAAGGCAGTTATAAGTAAAAAGCTATTTATTACTAGCTTTATTAACTTTATTAACCTAAATACGAAAAGCTAGGCTTACGCTTTCCGGAATATAGTCTTTCCTTTTTATATATAAGAAATAGTTTTAAATAAACCTTTTTTCTTTAAAGCTTTAAATATAAGTAACTAAATAGCTAAAGGATTAGTTAAATAATACTTTTTAAAACTTTCTCTTTATATATTTTATTAACGCTTTATTTTTAAATCTAATCCCTATAAGTACCTTTTTAGCCTTTATAATTTAAAAAGATATTTTCGAAAAAAAGAAGAACTAAAATTCTCTTTTATACTAACAGGAATACGTTATTTCGCTTAATACTTTTAAAAAGAGATTTAAATTAATAACTTTTAACTTAAGATAAGAGATTTAAATAACCTGTTTAAGCTAAATACTAATAGTTAAGATTTAGACTTAATTAAAAAGCAGCTTATTTTTTAAGTAGTTAATAATATTAAAGGTAAGTAAAAGTGTTTTTTTTAATATAACTAGCTTTACTAAAAAGCTTATATCGTTAATACCGACTAATAAGTTACTATAATAAAAAATATTAATATCCGAAAAGTTATTATAAACTTTCTTTAAAATATAATTAAAAATAGCGGCTTACGTTTTTTTATTTCGACTAAGCTTTTCGAAACCTTTTATACCGCCTGTTTTCGCTTTAGGAATAATAGCTATAATAGCTTTATAGTTATAGAAACCTTTCGAATAAAAATTCTAAAGTATAAGGAATTTATTAACCGAGGTAATTATATTAAATATATAGACTAAACGGTTATAAGATATATCGTTTACTTACTAATAAAAGATAAATTTAACGTTACTTTAAAGATTTATATCGAAATATACTACTAAAAGCTCGGATATAGACTAAGCTATATATATTAGTTAAAAATACTAACGATTATATTTTAAAATATAATATTTTAAAAGGACGTTAAGTAGTATTACTTAAATAGTTCTTTTATTAAATATTATAAAGGCGATATAATTATCTTTAATAAAAACGAACTTAAAGTACTCTATAATAATACAGACTCTTTTTTCGGCCGATTAGTATATAAAGTAAGCTAAACTACTATATTAGCTACAGTAAGCTACTATTTTAAACGATTATCTTTCGGACCTTTTAAATCGATGTTTTTACGCTTTATTCTACTAAGTATCGAAAAGAGAAGTACTTTTTAAGATCTTTCTCTTAATAATTAACGTTATCTTAATCTTTAATTCTATATACCGATTTTATTTAAATATAGTACCGTTATAGAGATATTACGGTTTTTTTTAACGGTAACTATTTATTAACCTTTAAATAGTTAAGTTAGTCTAAAACTTAAAAAATAAAAAAACCGGAATATTACCCCGGTTCTTTTTAATCTTAATTAATCTTAACCTTAAGTTATTAAACGATATACGCTTTATAATCGTATTATAGTAAACTTAAAAATTTTAATATATTTAAGTCTTCCTTTATAAGACGTTAATAGTAAAAAAAAGGTTCTAATTATAGATATTAACTACTTTTTAGTTATAAGCGATAATTAATATTAATTCCGGTACGCTAAAGTAATAAAAGTATATTATACTTAGTAAGCCTATATCGATCGGTATAATACGAAAGTAAAAAAGTAATAAAAAGAGTATACCGGATAAATAAACAATATACGTTAAAATTAAAGTTAATTATTTAATAGTTTTTATATAAAAGAGGAAGATAAACTAAGTAGTAAAGTAAGCTTAAAATATAGCTTTACCGAAGTTCGAGTTAAAGTTAGTCGTTTTTCGCTTAAAGTTTTATAATAATTTTATATTTCTTTTATATTTTAGAATTACTTAAAAAGGGGATATTTAACGGTTTAGGTTTTTAAACCGCTAAAAGAGGCTTAACGCGGTAGCTAGTAGTATTAGACCTACTAACTTTATATCGGTGTTTTTTAAAAAGTATCTTAAGTACTTATTTTAATTACTTTTTTTACTTAGATAAAAATAAGATATAACGAAGTTTTACTACCTATACTTATCTTAACGTAATCAAACTTAAACATTATCCCTTTCGTTTCTCTACCTTTATTTCTATAGCCGACGGTCGTTCGAAAGTATAAGCCTTCGGGCTTACTTTTAATTAACCTTAACGTAGTAAGGCCGGTAGCTTTTAGTCCTTTATAAGGGTCACTCGCCTTTGCGACAGTATATATTATCTTTAGTAGAAGGTAAAGATTCGTTCTAAAGCCTATATTTAATATATATTAGTATTTTATATTAAATAGTATATAATATAATTTAACTTACCTTTTAAATTCCTGCTTTAAAAGGCCTTTTACATCCTCTTTAATATTAGAATAAAAGAATAATAAAGCGTTCGAGTCGTTTTCGAAATATAAAAGCTTTAATCGAAGATCTAAAAGAATAGAGAATATAAAAGGCTTATAACGAGGTAGTAAATTAGATGTTATAACCTTTAGAAAATATTTTTCGAGCTTTAAAAGTCTAGCTTTAATAGCTCGAATTAAATCAGAATAGTACTCTTTCTATAAAGATATTAGTAAGTAAATAAATATTAAAATATTAATAGAAATACTTACGAAAAACTCGTTTTCTTAAATTTTAACCTGAAAGCCTCGAATAATACGATTTAGCTTTTTATATATCGAATAAATCGATAAAAGCCCCTCGTTTAAAGTAGTATATAAGTCGCCTTATAACTTAATACTAGGTTTAATAAAAACTTCGAAAACTTTATTTAAATCTTTAAGGCATTCCTATTCGAATTCTGTTAGAAAGTTCGCTTTAAAATCGTTATTTGTAGTATTCTTTATAATATAAATTAAAGTATCCTTTAAAATTAAAGAAGCCTTAATTATTTCGTAAGTAGAATTCTACCGGATAAGCGAGTCTATATATATATTATATTAGTATAAATTAACTTAAAATATAGATATATTAACTTACTTAAAGAGATACGTTTCTTATTATATTCTCTCGGAATTCGACTTTCTCTTTTATATTTCTTTATTCCTTCGAGAAATAAAGACCGATTCTCTTCTGTATATTTAATTAAACTTAAAATCTTTCGAAGTTTTACAGTTAAATCTGTAAATAATTAGTATATATATATAGTTAATTATTAATAAATAGAATAAACTTACTATTTAAGAATTCCGGTCGAGTTTCTTACGGTTTTATAATATTTACTATAAAAGTAAATAATTCTTCTTCCGTTTTCGAGTTTTATAAATAATTAGTTAATATATCGTTAACGATAATATTAATAATATACGTTAGGTATCGTATATCGTTTTTAAATTCTTTTCCGGTTAAGAAAGTAAACTCGGTATTAAATAAATTAATAAAAGTAGTATTATTCGAAGCGTTATTGCGAGTAAACTTATTATAATATTAGTATTAAATTTAAATATATTAAATATAATAATAGTACTTATAAAAAGATATTATCGAAAGTTAAAGAAGGGTATTCGTATAAGATATTAGATGTAATTTTGTAGATATAAGCTCCGGAATACGTTTTATCTAACTTTTTAAAACCTATTTAATTATTAGTATATATTAAGTTAATAAATATTAAAAGAATTTACTTACTAATAAGCTTATATATAAGCTTAAACTTAGAATTAATATAAGTAAGAATAATAGCTAAATAAGCCGTTTAGTTTATTGCTGTCTATATATCGAAAATAAGTGAAAAGGTTTTTCGAGAATTTAAATTATCTTTTAATAAAAAGTTTAAATTCTGTTTCGAGGTTTCGAAAGTCTAGTTTAATAAAACCTTAATTTTATGCCGGTTAATAGTAGGCGTAAATCTATTATAATTAGTATATTATTAAATATAAAGTTAAATAAAACTTACTTATTATAATAGCTTAAAAGCTTTTAAAAAGAAGGTGAATTTAAAATATTAAAAGAAAGGTTATTACTTATAATAAAGTTTAATACTTTATTATAGGCTTCTTCTTCGTTAAATTCAGAACTAGTTCGTATTCTTTTTCTTAAATCTAACTAAAAAAACTCGTTTATAGAAGGCGTTTGTAAATCTGATTCTATATAATATATATTAACAAATATAACCTTAATATATTTAATATTAAAAGTACTTACTTTTTGATTTTGTCTTTTCTGATTCTTTATTATAGGCGACTTCTAGGTGTTTATTTTAATAATGCCGAACGAAATTCGAAGCCTGAAAGCCTTTAATAGTAATAGTTCTTTATAAAGAACAACTATAATAAATATTAGTTAATTATAACCTTAATTAATTAAATGTTAATAGTAATATAATATACTTTATATAGCTGACTAATATTTCTCTCTCTTTTAATAGATTAATAGGTAGAAGGGTACGAGTAAAAAGGTTATTAATAAAAATATAAATATTAGAGTCTTTCGGCTCGGGTAGACGATAGTTAGGCTTATTATATTTTGAATTAATAAGGCTTAATTTAGATTTAGAAAGGTTTAAATCTGTAACCTCTGGTATAGAGGCAGGGATAGTGCTTTAAGAGATAAAAGAATCTATTATAGATTTTAAGGAGGGGGGATAGATAAGATATAAATAGTATAGCGTGATAAAGCTTGATAAGGCGATTCGAACGGTATATAAATCTTATTTTTTAAGTAAGGAATAAGAATAGAAACAGGAAAGAGAATACTAATATATATAAACTATAGTTCTTTTAGATTATAAATATATTTAGCTATTTAATAAAATCCCTCGTAAATCCTATAGATCTACGCGGTATTTAGAAAATTTTCTTATAGATCTTATAGATCTACGCGGTATTTAAAAAATCTTTTCGTAGATCTTTATAGATCCTACGGTATTTAAAAATCCCTTGTAGATTCTATAGATCTACGCGGTATTTAGAAAATTTTCTCGTAGATCCTATAGATCTACGCGGTATTTAAAAAATCTTTTCGTAGATCTTTATAGATCCTGCGGTATTTAAAAATCCTTTATAGATCCTGCGGTATTTAAAAAATCCCTTGTAGATTCTATAAATCTACGCGGTATTTAGAAAATTTTCTCGTAGATCTTATAGATCTATGCGGTATTTAAAAAATCTTTTCGTAGATCTTTATAAATCTTGCGATATTAAAAAAATTCCTTATAGATCCTATAGATCTTATAGTTTCTTACTATTAAATGTAGTCTGTAATTACTATTATATATATCCCTTTCCCTTTCCCTTTCTACTTTCCTTCTTTTTATTATACTTTAGATTTATTAGTTTTAATATAGCTATACCTATTTATTTATTTACTTTTATTTATTTACTTCTTTTACTTTTACTTATTTATTTATTTACTTTTATTTATTTACTTCTTTTACTTTTATATATTTACTTCTTTTACTTATTTACTTCTTTTACTTTTATATATTTACTTCTTTTACTTATTTACTTCTTTTACTTTTATATATTTACTTCTTTTACTTATTTACTTCTTTTATTTATTTACTTTTTTTACTTATTTACTTTTTTTACTTATTTACTTCTTTTACTTTTACTTATTTACTTCTTTTTATATATAAATACTAATATAAAAGGTAAGTTATTATTTTTATTAACATTTATATATATATATAATTATATATAATATATATATATAAGTATATATCTCTGCCGTTTTAGCAGTTAGCTTTAACTTAAGAAGCTTTAATGACGAGAGAATCTGAAAAGCACTGAGATATATATAAATATATATATTATATATATTTTATATTATATATATTTAAAGAGTTTTATAATTATAATAACTTACTTAAATGTTTAATTCTAATAACTTTTTATAGGTTCTTATATTTATTAGTTTTATTAATATTAAACAGATATTGTTATATTAGTTATATTAGTATTACTTAGCTAGAATATATTGTATTTT
>JALQBC010000053.1:13234-235372 GCA_023375675.1 Cytospora piceicola
TTAATATATTAGTTTTATTAATATTAAACAGATATTGTTGTATTAGTTATATTAGTATTAACTAGCTAGAATATATTATATTTTAATATATTAGTTTTATTAATATTAAACAGATATTGTTGTATTAGTTATATTAGTATTAACTAGCTAGAATATATTATATTTTAATATATTAGTTTTATTAATATTAAACAGATATTATTATATTAGTTATATTAGTATTAACTAGCTAGAATATATTGTATTTTAATATATTAGTTTTATTAATATTAAACAGATATTATTATATTAGTTATATTAGTCTTAAGTAGTTAAAGTATATATTAATATATTATATTACTTTTATTAATATTAAAAAGATATTATTATATTAGTTATATTAGTATTATATAACTATTAAGTTAATTAAAATCTATTAAAGGTTTTTTAATTTTTTTTTAATATTAGCTTTAGTACTTTTAGTTACTATAGTAACTAACTAAACTAACTAAGAAAAATTTACTAACTAACTAACTAAGACTAAACCTCTATTGAAAGTGACTAAAGTTAGTTTAGTCTTAGTTAGTTTAGTTAGTTACTAAAGACTAAAGACTAAATTTCCAACCCTGGATATACTATATCAGATGATTTTAACGAAACTCAGAGAAAAGGCGGCTGCAGGGCTGCCCGGTTGTATGGTCCACCATCTGCTCGTTTATTTGCTATTTAAATACCACCCTGCACTGTCAGTCTCAAGCGCAACCGTCTGCTCGCGATTTAATTGACTTGAACGCTCAATACTCAGCCTCGACCAGCTTCCTCTTCTCCACTCCAGTCTTGACACTCCCGAGGGTCCTCGTAGCCAATAAGCTCCCCGTCAAAGAACCGGTCTAACCACCAAGAAACGAGCCAGCAATGCCTAGAAGGAGATACACCGCGAAATCTCCCCAAGGCTGGGGAGCCAGGTTTGGCCTCACGTCAGGATCTCAACTGGGATCCTGACATCAGTCTATATCTATCTTATTGGTCTCCCCGCTTACTGGTCTTCCCACTCGTAAACATCACCTGTTTCGGCAAATCGGATTCCTGGAAGTGCTCGTTTAACCAGTCCTTCCGAGGGTGTCAGACTCGATATGGCATGAGGCAGCCGAAGCCCAGCCAGATGATGGAGCTAATCGAGGCTTGCCAGCTGATGGTTTCGCGGCCCCTTTCAGTATTCCTAGTCATCTTGTAAATGGTCACTTAATAAGTTTGGTTCTCAGTGAGCTACGCGAGCTCGTCGTGCTGAGGGTGTCTACGGAAGGCTGTGAACGGCATAGTGAGAATAGTCAGCGTATTGCTGAGAGTTCGGCTAGGGATGGGAGAGAAAAGTGCTAATAACCAGGCAAGGTGAATAGGTTGCCGCAGTTCTGCTTGAACTCCCAACAAATTCATCACCTGCGCGGCTTCAAAACACCCTCCTGCCCTTCTAGCGACTACCACCGCGTGAATGCAAATGATTAGACTGCATTGCTAGAACCGCCTTAGTAAGGTTAAGGCCAAGGTCAAGTACACCCATGACAGAAACCTTTCCGATGTAACGACTCCTATTTGGCTCTATGCTGCTAAGGAAAAATTAATCAGTAGTATATACTCTTGAACTTAACCCCTTTCGTAGTAGAGTGTTGTGTCTGTATCGTTTTTACCCTAGGGTATGCAACTTATGACCTAATGTGCCCAATGTCACTTCTAATGTGATTTCAACCATAATTGGCCCAATTCCATCTTCAAGCTTCTGGTTTCGGTTGACTTTTCTCTTGGAGCTCTGTGCGAAGGATCGTGATATTTTGGAGGACTATGTTACATATTTTTTTTGTTCCGACAAAGCCTAATCAAGTTCCGCGCGCGAGGGATGAGTTGGCTTACCATTGAAGATCCTGCAGGTTGGCGCCAGATGGCCTTGATTAAAGTGTTAATAAATTACAGGGGTGCGTAGGCAGTACCCTAGGGTAGTTAGGAGTGCTCGCTCTCGCTTTCGGAGACAGAAGGGTCCGTAGCTCTAGCGATTATACCTAGGTACTTAGGTAGTTTAGAGATTCAGTGATAGTATCGAAGTATATAAGTAGAAGGTTATGGAGATGGAAGGTGATATGGGTAGAAGGTGATGTGGGTGGAACACAAAAGACCGGCATCAAGGTGGTTTATGTTATTTCTCCCAGACTTCAAAATATACATCTAGTATAACAAGCCACATTTGGCAGGCCGCCGGAATTGTCTGGTAGTTCAGCCCACATGAAGTGACATAAATGGGGTTTCCGTATTGCTGGTAAATGATACTATACCAATTTGGTCATCGTAATAGTCTCGTCAGTAATTTATATTGGCTTATTTCTGTTTCCATTTCAGGACTTTATCAGGTGTATAAGCCAAGTAGATATCGGACACTTTACTTTGTTGTAGTGCAAACCCATAATCAACGAATACATCAATCTACTACTCACAATTTTCGGAATTTGCGAAACAAATTTGAATGCACTGGCTGGTTATTTGAGATTGTCGTCGAGCTTTCCGGGGTTTGTTGGAGCATCCAGCTTGAGGAGAGCTGAAGTTAGGCATGGTGCACAGTCACCCTAATTATGTATGTTTCGTTCCTGGCCTGTCCAGATGTCCTGTCCTATATTTGTGAGGAGAGGTCGTGGCCTACATATGTAGGAATCGAGTCTGCTGATAAGTTCAGCTCCTATATCCGGCCTTCAGCGCCGGCGAGGATTTTCAAGGCCAGTTTCGAGCCCGGCCAACTCGAGGTAATACCGGGGTACACAGCCACCCCCAGACCCCGGATGGCCACCCTGGGGCAGCCAAGCAGAGACCGCTGGGGAAAAGGAAAGCCACGCATGCAGACCCGACATGGACGTGTGTTCCAGTTGTTTCTAAATTGGCCCTTGGGAAGGATTCGCGGCTCTGCCCGGGCCTCACAACGTCCACATGACCAGTGGGTCTCAACCTGTACTGGAGGATCCACCAGAATACCACGATCTTTGCATATGTGGTATTTCCGAACTTGGTGTTTGTGCTACGAGGCCCGGGAGAATGTTCGAGCTTCCCTTGGCATCGTCCCAATATCGCGGCCAAGGGGGCCCGAAACAGAAAACATATAATGGACGATTGGCCACGACGTTCGAAGATGCGTTTCGAGCCCAAAGAACGCCATGCTCACTCAACCTCTCATTCTTCTCTTTGTCTTACCGCACTGAAACACGTATATTACGACAGACAGCCTCCACTGGGCAAGATAATCTGACCCATACACATAAGCCTTGTTCTTCTAGATACACGCCATGGAAAAGGCAACCCACTCGGCTGCTTCCGAGCACTCTCGGAGAGAAGCTCTCCTCCGCCTCGCCAACGATGACACTGCTATGCTACAGGCCTATGGAAAGGCCAGTATCTCCAGCATAAGGCAGAACACCTATGTCACGGCCGTCGCAACCTTCGCAGTCATTGGTGCCCTTTGCTTCGGCATAGATCAAGGTACGCAGCCTGCAGTGTCCGGAATCGCAACAGCACTCCACCCGCTCCACCCTCTCCACCACCTTCCCCGGATGTCCAGCCTTCCCCATACTTCTCCCCATGGACCCACACCCCGTGACTAACCCCTCCCCTACAAACAGGCCTCATGTCCGTGATCCTAGTCATGAAGCAGTTCCAGACCCAGTTCCCCCAGCTCGCCGACGGCGCGCCCTCCCAGGGCTTCCACAAGGGCCTCGTGACCGCCCTCCTCGAGCTGGGCGCCTTCGCAGGCGCCTTCGCCGCGCCGCACATCTCCGACCACCTGTCCCGCCGCACGGCCATGCGCGCGGGCTGCGCCCTCTTCCTCGTCGGCGCGGCCATCCAGACCGGCGCGTCCGGCTACGACACCATCGTCGGCGGCCGCTTCGTCGGGGGCCTGGGCATCGGCCTGCTGTCGAGCACCATGGGCGTCTACATCAGCGAGATCGCGCCGCCGCACATGCGGGGGATGCTCCTCGACCTGGACGAGCTGTTCGTCGTGCTGGGGATCGTGCTGGCGTACTGGGTGTGCTTCGGGACGCGGTACCTCGAGGGCGACAAGTCGTTCCGCCTGCCGTTCGGGCTGCAGATGATACCCGGGGTGCTGCTGCTCGTGGGCTCGTTCCTGATGCCGCCGAGCCCCCGGTGGCTGGCCATGAAGGGCCGCGACGACGAGAGCCTCGTGGTGCTGGCCCGGCTTCGCCAGCGCGGCACTGATGACGTCCTCGTCCAGGCGGAGTGGCTCTGCATGCGCGCCGAGAACCGCGTCGCCCGCGAGGTCTCGCTCGAGCGGCACCCGCAGCTGCAGAGCGGCAGCGTCAGGGACAAGGCCATGCTCGACCTCTGGGGCTGGGTTGATACCTGGCGTCCTGGGTGCTGGCGGCGGACGCTCATCTCTGTTCTGCTGTGCTTCTTCCAGCAGATGGTTGGCATCAACGCGCTCATCTACTACTCGCCGACCATCGTTGCTGCCCTCGGCTTCTCGTACGACGAGCAGCTCGTCCAGTCTGGCATCATCAATGTTGCGCAGCTCGCAGGTGTGATCATCAGCTTCTTCCTCATTGACCGTCTGGGTCGCAAACCCTTGCTGGTACTAGGTTCTATCGGCATGACGGTGTGCATGGTCATTGTCGGCGTTCTGGTCAAGCTATTTGGCTCGTCATGGTCCACGCATCAACCTGAGGCGAAGTGCGCTCTCGCTTTCCTGAACTTGTACATGGCAGTCTTTGGCGTGAGCTGGGGTCCCGTTCCTTGGGCCATGCCGTCTGAGCTGTTCAGCTCTTCGTTGCGAGCGAGAGGCGTGGCGTGGTCGGTGATGTCGAACTGGTAAGTGCTGGGACCGAGAACCCCTGGTCGCCCCGTTCTTTTACCTGATGAGCCCATATCTAACAACTACAATTTAATAGGCTATTCAACTTCATCATCGGCCTCATCGTGCCCCCCATGCTCGACGCCATCGGCTGGGGAACCTTCATCTTCTTCGCCGCCTTTGCCACGATTGCCGGCATCTGGACAGTCCTGTGCGTTCCGGAGACCAAGGACAAGACACTCGAGCAGCTTGATCGGCTGTTCAACGATGAGACAGGCAAACATGACGAAGAGCGTCGCCAGAACATCGTATCCTCCCTCGTGGCGGAACTCACAGGCAGCGTCGACGTCAAGCTCAAGGGGGACTCGAGCTCAGACTCGAGCTCTGGCAAGATACAGGTGGAGAGACATGAGGAAGTGTAGCTGGGGTTCAGTGTTAAGGTGATGTGACGAGACGTCCGTATTCTCTCTTGATATTTTCAGTGCGGGTTTCAGTAGCGTAGGCGTATGGAGCAATAAAGTAGTAAACTGATTCCAAGATCGAAGTTAGCAGCCTTTGTAAGGGGCCCCCAGGGCCCAATTCCATTCTCATACAATCCCATTCCCGCGCTGCCCCTTTTCAACCTGTTCAAACGCAATCTGCCTCAGCCGAAACGCAGGAGGAGGCGAGGTCAGCCCGCTCCCCGTCTTCCTCCTCCCGAACCACGAGGACCGGTTCACGTCGTCCACAGTCGAGTTCCTGGTCGATGTGGGAAACATGGCCGGCCCAGCCTCGACCGACGACTCGCCCCGCCGCACAGACATGTAGAGGAAGTCGTGCAGGTAGCTCGTCTCCAGCCCCCGGGGCTTCCTGTCGTCGGTCCAGTACCTCTCCTCGCTGAGGTCCTTGGACAGGTGTCTCCGGAAGTACCTGTCCTGCCCGACCCACCAGGCCCTCCACAGCACGAGGATGACGACGGTCAGGGGGATGGTGAGGCACCAGTATATCCAGAAGCGGTAGCTCACGACCGAGTCGCCGCTGCCGTCGGGCTGCCAGTCGAAGATGGACATGCCGAAGAGGGAGGATATGAACTCGCCCGGGAGGAACACGGCCGTGATGACGGCGAGCGCCTTCATGGATGAGGAGTCGCGGGAGGATGACACTGCCATCCGGGCGTTGAGGTTGTTGTCTTCTTGGGCCATTTTACTGTAAATCTGGACAAGAGTTAGTCAGTACATTATACGTTCACGACATACTTGAGGATGAATCCCGTCCAACTCACAATATCAACCAACGCCTTGCACCTCATCTCCAGGATCGTCCTGTCCGTCTCCAGGCTCGAGCAGAGCTGCAGCACACCCTCAAGGTACTGCCTGATCTCATGCCAGTGGCCCGACAGCGGGTCCTCGTTGATCCTCGCCCTCAACAGGCCGGTGCCCACCCTCCCCCGGGACGACAGCGGCGTCGGGAACGCGGCGCTGCTCGGCGTCGGGCCCCCCGCGTCCTGCCGGACATCGTCGAGGGCGTCGCCCGCCTCGATCAGGATCTTGATGGCCCTCTCCATCCACCGCAGCGTGTCCAGCAGCCTGATGCTCCTCTTGAGCGCGTCGTGCGCGTTCTTCATCAGCTCCGTCGACTTCTTGTACACCTGCGGCGGCGGCTGGTGGTGGCCCGGCGACACCCCGGCGCGGGCGCTGCCCGCGCTGCCGCTGCCGCTGCCGTTCCTGCCGCGCTCCCCTACTCCTCCTCCTCCCCCTCCTCCTCCTCCTGCCCCCATCCCCATCCCCATCCCCATCCCCATCCCCCCTGCCCCCTCGCCCGCCGTGCCCGTCCGGCTGGGCAGGCCGGCCGAGGAGCTCAGCCTGCGCCTCCGGGCGGTGCTGTCGAAGGCGTCGAACCCCGCCATGTTGCTGACGTCCCTCTCGACGGCGATGACCTCCCTGTGGTTCTCCGAGACGGCCTGCTCGGTCCAGGCGTACTGCACCTGGAGCAGCATGACGGGCACGACGAGCGGGTGGGCCCAGTGCGACCGGCACGACTGCATCCTCTGGTCGTAGTGGTCCAGGTCCTCGACGCTGTGCTGCGAGGGGTCGAAGCTCTGGCGGACGAGGATGGTGGTGGTCCTGTCGGGGATGTTGTGCGTCATGGACAGGAAGTCAAAGGGGGTGCGCGGGTCCGTCGGGAACGACAGGATGATGCTGAGCTTCTCGTGGTGGCGGTCCCAGAACATGGACTCGACGGTCGTCCGGCGCACGTACTGCAGCGTCGCCGGGTGCAGGTTCATCAGCCGGTAGTCCTCGTCCGTGAGGTGCAGCCGGTCGAGGTTGAGGTCCTCGCTGGACTTGTAGTTGGCGCGGCGGTGGCAGATGACCTGCCTGACACGGCCCTGGAGGAGGTGAGGCGTCTTCCACTTGGGCCCCCAGTTGCCGTTGCTGTCGACGGCCTGCTCGTCCCGGAAGGCCCGCCGGAACAGCTCGTCGCCGTCGCCGTCGTCGCTGATGACACACTGGCCGACGTGCCGGAAGCAAGGCCCGTCGGGCTCCGTCTCGTCGGCCGACTGGACGGTGCTGGCGTAGTCGTGGTCCTTGGCGAAGACGGCATACTCCTGGTACTTGACGTGGGACGAGGCCCCATCGCGGAGGAGGATGTCGTTCTGGAGGGACTCGGTGTCGAAGATGAAGAGGTCAGAGCGGTGAGGGTCCTTTTCCCTAGTCATTTTGCCCGTTTCTCGACTCGACTCGGCTCGGCTACTTAGGTATATTACAACGCTGCAGCAACTCGCACGCACCAGCAGCTCCCAGCACTGCCACCTCCACACTCCACGGCTCTCCACGACTCTCCAGGGGGGGGATATCACCAAAAGCCCAACGTCGATCACCCATGGAAAACTTTTGTATTCTCGAGAAGTAAGTACTGTGTAATATGTTAATGGTCCTCTTTTTCCTGGCAGGGGTCTAAGGACCAACAGTCTAGGGCTTTCTGGAACAAAAAAAGGGCAGTAAGTATAGTGTAGTATAAACTAAGCGCCTCAGGCGTTGTGGAATAATAATAATATTGGCCCCCAAAAAGTACAGTATAATAACAAAAACAGGACTTCACAGTAGGTGTAAAACAGAGACCATTCCCACGTCCCTCGAAACAGCGAGAATTCTTCTTTTCGAACAAGAAAACAAACCACCCCTGTAAACGTCATGCAGGAGAAACAGTGATGGAACTTTGATCTTTTCTCTTTTCCCTGGCTGATGTCTGTTGGCCGTCCCAGTCACCGCTTGTCAAGCTCCACCACGTTGATGAGGTGGACACGCGGGCTCACAAACGGGAGTGGAGGGAGCTGCCGATTGGCGACTGACAAGGCGCGAAGGGATCGAGACCGCAGGACCGGCGGTGGTTGTGGGGCCGGCCCATGTTGATAAACCGGCGATAGTGGAAAAAGAGTGGCCGGGACGGGCATACGGAACATGAACACGACCGTCCAGGAACCGTCCTGGCAGCCCATACTGCCCATACAGACAGACCAGTGCCTTCTTTACCCATGGTGCTGTGGTGTCGATTCGCCACTATATCCTCTCCGCCCTAGAGTCAGTTCCTTGATTGAGGACGTAGATATCTGGTCTTGTGATGACAGCGTCCTGTCAGCCTGTCTGTACTACTCTGTATGTGGTCAGTAAGCCGTCTGCATGGCTTGGCAGGCTTATCCTTTGTACTGTATATGCACCTGAGAGGGGGGGACTTTGATGTTTTCAGCTTGGCAGAGGGTGTGAGAGGGTCCTGTGATAAGATAGTCTCTTGTTCGTGTGCGTACGAATATCGAGATCGGACATGACAAATGCCTCAGCCTGCCTCAACCTGCTGCCAGCCGGTGAATCTTTTACAGATACCCGAGCAGCCGAGCATGGAAAGACTTGAAAGAGGCTTCCTCCCCACGATCTGCCATCAGGGAAGGGTTTGCTACTCGCTGCTTTATTATGGGGGAAGTCAGGGCTGCCAGGATTTATAAGTCAAGTGAAGAGGGACACGTCAACTTGAACCGTTATCGTCAAGGGTTCCAGAGTTAATCAACAGCGACTCCAGTACTCATTGCAATGTGTCAGCAACATCCGCGTATCCCATTTGCTGCTGAAGGCGAGCTATCTATTGCGTGCTCAGGCGTGCTCAGTCGTGCTTCAGGCGGTGGACGGTTTTGGTAGCATTTTGCAACGATCACGAGCGATGGCGAGACCAGGAGGCCCAGATACTAATACTACAATATCATTAAGAATTCCTCGTCCTCGCTATGCTATAATTTACACCGGATTTGCCCTCCCAAAAACACACACGTCCTTCATTCATGAAGTTTGCCTGGCGTTTCTTTCGCCCATTTCCAAATCCCGTTTGAAAAAAATGGTCGTCCTGTTTCGGAACACACAAAAGAGAATATGGAAGTTGTGTTGAGAAGAAAAAAAATGGTCTTTATAATGCAATGCAGGAATCTATAAACCCCGAATCTACTCCTCGTCGTCGTCCTCCAGCTCGATCTCCTTGCCGGTACCCTCGTACAGGAGCAGCGACGCGACCCAGCCGGCGACGCTGACGCCGGCGACGGCCCACCAGGCGAAGGCGACCATGCCCCAGTCGAGGCCGACGCCGTACCACCAGCCGCCGACGATGGGCCCGACGGTGCGGAAGCCGGCCGAGACGGACTGGCCGACGCCGTGGATGGTGCCGAGCACGCTGGGGTGCGGCGAGCAGTTGTTGAGCAGGATGATGCTGGCGGGCAGCGTCATGGTGCGCGCCGACGTGTGCAGGAACAGGATCAGCACCATGGCGCACCAGAGCGCCGACGACGCCGAGTACGACCCGTCCGCGGCCTGCTCCTGCGGCATGACGGCCAGGAACGGCACGAGGAGGTACGCGAGCGGGAAGATGACGAGGAAGTAGCGGAAGCTGCGCAGCGTCCCCAGGCGCGCGTGCACCGGCGGGTACATGACCACCTGCAGCAGCATCCCCAGGACCCCGAGGATCGACGTGGCGCTGCCCACCGTGGACGCGGGCATGCCGAGGCCGCCGGCGAACCAGAGCATGTTCCTCTTGCCGACCGCCGAGCGGCCCTCGACCATCTCGGCCGCCGCGCCGGGGACGGCGTCGACGTGGGGGGAGGCGAAGCCGGGGCGGGGCGTGGACAGGAAGAGCGACCAGACGTTGGTGAAGGCGCCCAGGTGGAAGTCGTAGAAGGCCTGGGACAGGAGCGTGCAGATGACGTTCTTGGTCCACAGGCGGCTGAAGGGCAGCGTCTTCCTCTTCTTGGGGGGGACGGCCGTCATGGGCGTCTCGCTCTTCTCCTCCAGCATGATCTCAGAGTAGCCGGTGCGCGAGTGGTAAGTGTAGTCCAGGGGCTTGCGCAGGATGAAGCACCTGACGCGGGCGGCGGCGTACAGGCCTGGGTCGTAGGCGTCCTTCTTGGACTTGGAGGTCTCCTCGAGGAAGAAGAAGACGGTCAGGAACGTGATGATCAGGAAGACGGCGTTGACGATGGAGGGCAGAGCGAAGGGGTATGCCTCGATCATGGGTGAGTGGAAGGGAGCGCCGGGGCCGAACCACGACGGGAGAGTCATGGTGGGAGCGGCCAACCAGCCACCGATGATAGGTCCTAGGATACCGGCGACGTTGAAGCTCATGGGGAGGATGAGGAAGGCTCGGGACTGGTACTTCCTCTCGACGGTGATCTCGGAGATCATGGTGCGGATGATGCCGACCAGACCGTTCACAGCGCCAGAGAAGATCCTACATGCCATGGCGGCAGCGAAGCTGGTCGCGAATCCGTAACCGAGGCAGCCGATAGCAGTTCCCAGAGTTCCGACGAGGAGCACCATCTTGCGGCCTCCCCACCACTTTCCAGAGTCGGCGGCCTTGCCCCATGCAATGGCGGTAAGGACCTGAGCACCAGTGAAACCACCAGTCAGAAGACCAGCTTGTGCTGATATCTGAGAGTCGGAGAGAATGGTTTCTACAAAGGTAAGTCAGCAAACAAGACAGATATAGCTTTGATAAATCGAAATAAAATAAAATATTCGAAACATACCTGAGCCCTCGGTTGCGAGCATGCGCTGCTCGGCAATGTGCTTGAGCTGGTAGAAGACGTAGGCCTGCAGACTGGCGACCTGCAGGAAGTCGACGAAGCGGCACAGGAACAGGATGAAGAGCTGTCCCTTGTGAGGCAGGGAGAGCCAGGTGACGGGCTCGGGGGCGGCCTTCTTGGCCGGTGCCCGCTCCTCATCGCGGGACAGGAACGGCGTCGATGCCGAGTGGTCCTTTGCGAGGTCGTCCTCGGCGTCGCTGTACCTGTCGCGGTCGGCGCTACTTGTGGGGTCGAAGGCCGTTATGGAGGAGGCTGATGAGGATGAGATGCCGGACGTTGTGCGGTCCTGGTTCAGGAAGTTGTCGAAGTCGCCGTCGCCGGCTGTCTCGCCGGACTTCCTAGTCGTCACGGACTCGGTGGTGATGTCGAACTGGCTTGCTGCTCCCAGCTCACTCTGGCCTGAGTGGGCCGGTGCTGTCTGTAATGTCGCCATCGTCGAGCCGGGGGAAAAGGGATCTCGGGAGCCTGCTCCTCGGAAGAGTACCTGGATATGTGTGCGTGTGTGTGTGTGTGTGGCGGATGATATTGGAGGTTGCCCTCAGGTACTACTATGTATGTTGAGGAATCCCCTCTAATTTGTTGTCCTCTCTCTTCTTCCTACTGTAGTTTCGGTGACGTAGTTTAGTTATACTGTCCAGTTGATCCCGGAGGTTCCGGTAGGATGCACAATGATAACGTCGGTGATAATGCAAAGGTGGAATAAAGAAAATCAATAGGTGGAAACTCTAGACCCGGAAGTTGTCCAGAGGTATGGAGATCAATGAGTGACAGTGAATGTGGTTAAGAATGGTAGGTAGATAGAGAGATGTTTAGTAAATGACAGGAAGCCGAAGATATCGACGGTTGGCAAGAATGATTGAACAATGCAAGAACAGGAATGTCAAACATCGGAAGGACTGAAAAAGGAAAAGAGGATGGTTGGAAAGAAAAATGATGGTGGAGCGGAGACAGACGACGTACGTCGGCGAGCGAGCGGCAAAGTGTTGCGCGTTACTTACTTGACAAAGCATGCAAAGCCACAGTCTACAACGTATCTATGTACGTGTGTGCATGTGCGTGTGCGTGTATATGGGATATTAGGACCTTGACTGGGCCGAACCGGGATTGCTGGTGTAGGCTGGGGATGGCTTGGATGGCTTGGATGGCTTGGATGGGCTGGATGGGCAAAATGGGCTGAACAAGGTGAGGATGAGCTGGGACAATCAATCTCAGTCAATCATTCAGCCGCAGATGAACAGGACGTTACAGCACGCAGATGAAGCCAGGCAAAGACTGGAACTCGGCCTGAATGGTGGGCAGGGAAGACAGGGTATATCGAAGAAGTCAGGGCAGTCTGGCAAGGAAGACAGGGAACAGATGCAATCGGGCCCTTTTGAGGGTCCGGACGATCGCCCTCCCCCCCCAGATATGGTCCAGGGGTGGAGAGGGCCTTGTCTTTTCGGTCGTCGGTCCCGCTACCTACAGTAGTATGAACGTAGTCTGTGTATATACAGCATATAAACCTAGCAGGCTGGCCTGGCTGGCAGGCTAGGTATGTACTGTACCGAGAGAGAAAGGAAAAAAAGAAGAGGGGCAGTTTTTTTCTCCGTAGGGTCCCAGCAGCCCCATAATCAAGAAATTGCGGATATGATTGTATACTTTGCCAGTTTGCCCACCTGCTCTGTGCTGGGAGGATCGAGACAACAAAGGTTCCACCCCAGATAGCCAGATGATCCTGATGGTGGGAGACCTGGACACCGCAAGTAGGCTGGTACGGTACAATACATTAGTGTTTTACGCTGCTTACTATACCTGCTAGTATGTACCCAAGCATGTATGTAGTAGGTAGTATGTAGTATGGAAAGTAATATGCGAACGGACCGACAGTCGTCGCTCTTCATCAGCCGAGCTGCCGGGAAATGGCGACGATCTCCTTTTAGTGCATCCCCCCAACCCGACATTATGTATGTACTGGAATGTACACTACTTCTAAGATCCACTACCAGCCTGCCAGACTACCCACACACTAGGCCCAAGATGCCGGGCGCAAAGAGAATGGTCCAGGGACAGACAGACAGACTGACTGACTGACTGGCTGGCTGGCTGATGTACTTACTGTATTGTATGTAGGAAAAGAGAGACAGGCCTCTTCAACAAGCACAAGGTAGAAGGAAACCTCATTCATACATATGACATGTAGATAAATACAGCCAACTCGATTTGGATCATCATCCGCTGCCCAAACCGTTTCGCAATGCCACCCATTCTGCCAGTCTGCCAGTTTGCCAGCCCAAAACAGTTGTTGGGGTCCATGACCAGTTTTTGTTTTGGCCCCAGTTTCGTTCGCGATTCGCCTACACAATCTCTCTCGCTCGCCCAGCGTGGCCGAGAGTGGTTGGAAATTGGCTAAAGTATGTGGCCGGATCTGCTCAGATCTGGCCCAGAAGGGGCAGGGAGCTTACGCGTCTCCCTCTTCTACTGTGTGTAATTCTCGAGGAGTGGATCCTCCTCAGGCCCAGGGTGCCCTGGATGCCTCCCCTTTTGGCCCCCCATTTTCTGTTTTTGCGCACTTCCACACTTCCATACTTAGGTACATTATATTACACTACACTACGGTTCCCGGGCGGTTCGCAGTAGAAACAATAAAATGGCCCACAATGACGGCATTCCCGCTCTGGACTTACAACCACTCAAACATCTCCGCTGTCGCAGCCAAATCTCTCTTCCCCATAGCTTTTTCCTTTGAACCTCCCTCCCTGGCAGGTCTGGCAGGTCTAGGTCTCGTCTCGCCGCTGTCTCACAGGGGCAAACCCTCATCAGCAGGTGAAACATGGGTGAGTGAGGCTTCGAAGCATGTTTACTTCCTCGTCATCATCATCGTTGTCATCATATCAGTTCCAGCCCCAATCGCCCGATGTTTGGGCTTCGCGAATCTGGTGGCTACCGTCGACTCCACCCGCCAGTGCTCTCCACATGGCCGTCCGTTCAACCCCAGCCAGGCCTACCATGGTACTCAGTCGGCATGCATGTATATATGTATGTATGTAAGTATGTCAGTAAGCCTCATGGCCGACCAAGAGCAGGAGACTGTTTTGTCTACGGTATGGCTTCAGCCGTTCTTCGTCAGCCATGTCATGGGCCAGGCGAGCGAAAGGGTTAGATTGCTCAACACTTCATTAATGTTGGAGTTATTCATGGTTCACAGCAATGCCAAGAGGGAATCTCCCCCAATGTCCACCGACATAAATATGTATCCATTATTACCTTTCCATGTGCGCGTCGCGGCAAAACTGGGCTGCATATTTTATATTTCCTTTTCTGGTGTTCCCCATAAGGTTTTAATTGTACACCCCCCCCCCCCCTTATCGGTACGTTGTAAAGTATGTATGGGGGACATGGATGTACAAAAGCACATGGGTGGCCAGTGTGCCTCCCTACCTGCCTACCCCAGCCATTTTTCCTCAACTCTAACCACCAAACCCCCGGAACAGCCCTGGAGGATCAGCATGTCTGCATGTTAATCTTCATAGGGCGGCTGCACGGGAGTCGGACTGACCCTCTAGAACGGTCTCACGGCTGTCGGGGGGGCCACCGCGGCAAGACAGATGCCGTTTCACCCTGGCGCCTGTCAGGGCCTGTCAGGCCTTGTGTTTCTGGGTTCTGCAGGTGACAGGCCGATGATCACTTTGTGATCAGCGATCAGGAGGTTTTTGTCGATCTCCCTGGAGAACAATAGCGTGTCTGTGGTACACTACTGTGTACATACATACATACATACATACATAGAAGCGACCGCCAATCTACGGATCCATATCGTTATTATGGGCTAGATCCCCCAGACCAACCCCCCAGAGCCCCATACCCCCAGCTTCCTTTACACTTACATATGTAGTAGGTTACGTCACTGTCGCCATCTCGTTGATCTACGCAGTCCCATGGGTTGTATTATAGCGGGAAGGATGGCAGAGCTGTCTCCGTCGTTCACCGTCCACCGTCCACCGATCCAGAGCCTTTACCGACAGACTAACCAACAGCTGTCATCGGGGTCATCGAAGCTGGACGGGCGGGGACAGGTGAGGCTTTTTGTAGCATAGATAGATAAGCAAGCCAAAAGAGAAAAAAAGAAGGCAAGGCCCAAAGCGATGAAGGCTCCGTCGGACAGCGGACCTGGATGGCGATCGCTGAATCTGATAACGGACGGAGGGACGGCGCGCCATGTACCATGTATCATCAATGCACCGGCCCACGTCGTGGTGCCTCACAGTACGACTTACCTTTTGGGCCAGCCGTCCTTTAGGTCTCTGAAACCCACGATGACAGCCCTACCGGGGTACGTACACGGTATCCCGTGCCAAATTAGCCAGTACCAACAACGTGGGCTTGGGTTAGGGCCTCGACCTGCAAGATGGTGTTGCACACGGTAGGCGGGCGGGCGGACGGGCGGACGGGCTGATGAAGTCGTGCCTGGCAAAGATTAAAGAGGACAGCATGCACATGAGCAGGATCAGTCGACAGTGCTGGATTTACCCGCGTATCTTGACTACCTACCTGCTCCAGCTTCCTGGTTCCCAAGGCTTCGTCGAGGCGATAAACCCACTCCCCCGTTACCGGAGATGCTCGGGTGTCGGGGGCCTCGCCCTATCGACGGAATCAACCTTGGGAAGTCCCCTTTTTTCTTTCTTTTTTTCTTGGTCGTCTTCTTGACAAAAGACCCAGTCGAGGCAGCATCAACGGCGGGGAACGCGTGGCCCCCGGATCGGGTAGTTCTACGCCTGACCCATCACGTTGACCACTTTGACGGACTCACCGCCGTGGGGAAACCAAGCCATCTTGCTCTATCTTGTTGTCCTGGCCATGCAGCCTTTCGTCACCGTCAGAGGTGCTCAACCCACGAGACAGACAGGCTGTCAAGGAACCGTTGAGGAGGATTGGGTGCATACCCTAGGGTAGGAGTTGAGAACAAAAGGACCTCCACTGCGAGGGGTGGTACTGAAAGGAGGGAGGGGGGGTGTGGGCTGACATGACCTTGCTACCTGGGAATCCCTTCACTCCTAGAATCCTAGACTCGGCGGTCTGCTGCATCGGGTGTCGGGCTCTCGACATCTAGAGCAGGCCAGAAAGAGCCTCATCAGACAGACGGACCAGTTGACAGGGTCAATCCTGCAAGATATCAAGAGGAAGTTCGAGCCTGAAGCCCTCAAGACCACGCGCACGCACGCACGCACGCACGCACACACACATCTCATTACAATTAGCGTACGCAGTCTGTACTAATAAACTTGTAATGTACATACATAGATTACGTAGCGCCCTTGTCTCGAAAAAATACCCGCCGCCCGAGCAGCCAAGTAGGCAGTAGGATAACCTTGGTCTGTCGAGAGAGCACACAGACCTGACAGGATTAATTGGCCAGTAAAAGATGAACCGGCGACAGACAAAGGAAAAGAAGTGGGGGGTAAGTCACAGCGGGTGGTCGACCGATGACTGACTGGGTTTGGCCTCGAGTCATTATCGACAAATCGGGGGACACTTGTTTCGACCTTTTGCCGGCGCCCTTCTTCCTGAAACGACCTGTGAAGTCAGCGTTGTTTGATCTGGGCAATCCGAGGGTCGAATAGGAGGTCGTCCAGGGCCTCGAGAGACAAAGCAGCCCTTCTTTTTTCCTTGGCCAGTACCTGCTTGTGAGATTTGAATGTTGTTCAAATGTTGATCGTGATATGGTCTGTGGTCGATCACACCGTTGAAGCATCAAGATCCAGGGGCCATCAGATAAAGACTGGTGGTGTCAGTTGTGTCAGTGTGTCAGCGCGTCAGTGTGTCAGTGTATCAGGTTCATCAGTGAGTCTGTTTTGTCAGTGGGCGGACACGCCGTCTCAGGTGCGTTTCTGCCCTTATTTCCTCCTCCTCGGCTACCGGTGCTTGGACAAATTCGAGATGATGGTTTCCCACCTGCAGACTGCAGTCCAGTGGGGCGCCCTCGATCTGCGTAGACTACATACATACAGTACAGTACATGTAAGTACTTGCCCTAGGGTATCTGTGAAGAGGTGCGTGCCCAGGTGGGTGGGCACGGTTTGGTAGCTCCGACTTCCGGCCAACGGGGGAGAAATTCTCCACAGAATGCGACCCAACCCCTGGCAGCAAGGCCTTGGAAATCCTTGCTTCTGGAACCTTGGGAAAAACCTGGGACGAAACGTGAGAGGGAGACATTCCAGAACAAGGCCAGGAAGGCAAGGAAGGCCAGGGGTGTCTGGGTGTCTTACATATTATAGTACTGTGTGCACTACATTTTCTCAGCCGCCCGCCCTTCAGGGCAAACAACCCAGCACGGCTCGACTTGCTTGAGGGCTACCAGGTTCAAGGTTAATTTGGTTACACTACATACTTCAGAAGAAACATCGTCAGCACTGCCACATCAAACAGTCAGTCAGTCAATTCTTACGAATCTCCCAATCTCACTCAGGGGCCAAAGGCTAAAAATGGGAATCCAAAGTTGGGCATCGTCGATGATGCATACTTGAGCACCTACTCATCAAACCCAAACACAGTCTTCTGAGCAAAATACTGGAGCTGAAGACAACAAAAAATAAAGCACTCGAGATTCAAATTGCCGAGTACTTGCTACGTCTGTACGTGATGTACATCCCTCCGTGAGACTCCCCCCAGCCACTCAAGACTTCAGACGAGATGGCCGATATAAGTCACATGTCACATGTCTCATGTCTTACGGCCATGGCAAACATGGGATCACTTGTGGCTTTGTGAGGCTTTCTGAGCCACTCACTGACCTGATGACTTACGCGTACTATGTTTCTGGTCCATTATATGTCCTTGCCCCCGGCGGTACGCCTCACCACACGGTGTTATATACTTCGTCATGAATCGTTGTCCAGGCAGATGATCGGCATCACTGCGGCATTAGGTTCAACAAGCCACGGTACTCGAGTGGGAATATACTCTGGTATCACGGTCTGTAGAAACACATATCCACACATACACATATGTTATGTACACTACCGGGTAAGTAGTGTCAACGGTCGGTCTTGGGGGGGTCGTACTACCAAGTACACGTACCTCTTTGTGGCAGTGGCGCCCGCGCTTGTCGTCGTCCCGCTTCCAGGTTTTCTCGTCTATCTCAAGTCTTAGTAGTCCACCAGGCCACCTGCTATGCGCCCGTATGTAGGATCCCATCACAATGGCAATAGCTACACCCCCCCGAGGCCCGCAAAAAATATCGGTACGCGGCCTGTGAGGCCGCTCCTCCCGTACCATACCAAGATGATAGTCAGGGATGGACTGGGATCGAGCTGGTACACGCCGCCGGCTTACCGTCCCACATTCTCCAAGGAAAACAAACTGGAGAAGAAGAAGTACCCACCGAAAGGCGATCTTCTTTTCTCCCCTTAGCCCCTTGTTAATGTCCCCATGGTCGTGGACGAATTTCCACTCTTCTACTTTAATTGTGTTCTGCTCCTCCTTCCCGTCGATGTGGCCAGGCCTGTGTTCTTCAGTTTCATAATTCTTCATTCACTTTTCCCGTTGCGGACTATCATTTCTCGACCAGCAGATCCCCTCGTTGTTGGACATCATACGATACAATACAATAAAACAGACCGGACACCCATTATCCTTCCAGAAGGCCGTCCTGTCGTTACAATCATCACCGGCGATCCACACATATCAGCCGAGTACACACTCTTTGAACGGACCCTCCTCAGATCTATTGCTCGCTTCTTTTTTCCAAGATACCCCCAAGTTTATATATTATTTCGCTAGAGTCCTACCCACTCTCGCATATCGAGCATCATCACCACCACCACAACAAAAACCACACACATACATACATACATACCATCACAATGCAGGCACAACAGGCAGAGAAGCCATGCCAGCTGGTCAAGGAGCCATGCTACGCGGACACCTACTCCCGCAAACCCATCACAGATGTCTTCACCAACGACACCGATTTCGATAAGCGTGGCCGAAGGAGGACGGTGCCCATGAAGGTCCTGCTGCTGGCAGTCGGAAGGACAGGCACAGCCTGTAAGTCACAGAAGTCCCTCCTCCTCCCCACTCCTGCTACTACCCACACATGCACCAAGCCGGACCGGGCAAACACCCCAGGCGCCCTCGCTCACCCCCTGCTGCCCACACCCCCCTCACCGGATGTCGGTCGGAGATACCCAATACTGACATGTGCCCCCCCCCAAAAAAATAGCCATGCGCGCGGCAATGCAGAAGCTCGGCTACGTCGAGACCTACCACATGATGTGCGCGTCCATCGAGAACCCGCCCGACGCCCTCCTCTGGCACGACGCCCTCGTGGCCAAGTACTTCCCGGAGCGGTCGCCGCTGCCCGCGGGGGCCATCCGCACGCGCGAGTTCTGGGACCAGCTGCTGGGCAACTGCCAGGCCGTGTGCGACTGGCCCGCGTGCGCCTTCGCCGAGGAGCTCATGGACGTCTACCCCGAGGCCAAGGTGGTCCTGACGGGCCGGGACGTCGACTCGTGGCACAAGTCCACCCTGCCCACCGTCTACTGGCGCGCCACCGACCCGGAGCTGCGCGCCCTGGCCAACACGCGCCTCCCCATGGGCCTCTCGGGCTCCTGGGCCGCCCAGATGTACTACCCCATGCTCAAGATGTTCTTCGACACCTTCTTCGAGGGCGACTTCCCCGGCCGCGGCAAGGACGTCTACCGCCGGCACTACGCCGCCGTGGTCCGCCAGGCCACCGACGGCGGCCGCACCCCCGAGCGGCTGCTCGAGTTCCGCGTCCAGGAGGGCTGGGAGCCGCTGTGCCGCTTCCTGGGCGAGGCCGTGCCCAAGGGCCAGAAGTTCCCCAACGTCAACGACTCGTCCGACTTTGTCAACCGCAGCCGCAGGAGGAACAGGATGCAGATGCTCAACGCCGCACTGCGCCTGCTCATGTGGTGGGTCATCATCGGTTTCGTGTGCTACGTCCTGATGGGCATGGTGACTGCTTAGATGGTGATTTTGTTGTTGTTGTTTTGTTACGCGGTTGTGGATGATACCAGAATGGTCCTTTGATACGGGGGGTTTTTTTTTTTTTTTCAAGGGGGCTGGGACTTCATGATTACACTTAATGTAAATCTCGGAATCATGTTTCACGGGCGTTTTTTGTTTGTTTCTGTCTTGGGAACTTATTAGATGGTTGGGATAACAGCATTCCAGGCCCAGCCGCCTGGCAGGTGTACTGGAAAACTTCATTATTGGTTTCTTTCTTCTTCGAGGCCTCTCTCTTCTTCGAGGCCTCTCTTTGCCTCGAAGAAATCCTACTTGCGGAACATCATGCTTGGGTACATCATACTGGGGAATATCATACTTGGGAATTCAACCTATGCAAACAACTGGTTCGCCTCGCAAAACGTGAATTGATCATGTCTTCGCCCCTCCTTCGACATGTCTACTGGGTCCACCTCGTTTTGATCGCCGCGTTGGGCTGACCTGAGAGAAAGAGTGCGTACGTACACGCGTACGTCTCCCTGTTCTAGACCACAGCTGGAAAACCGATATCTCGGCCCCATCAATACTGTGGAGCGGTTTGTCAATGGTCTGGGGTGGAAGGGTGGCCGGAGACACCGCCCGGTGCCGAGTTACGGGGACTTCTGCCGGGGAAAGGCGCTGACAGTTTTCATCAAATCTCGCCGAAAGTAAGAGTCCAATCGATAGTAGTTAGTAGTGAGTGGACTTGTCATCGGAGAGATGAAACGTACGAGGGATACGTACGCCCGCCACAAGTGTCACGACTGCAGACACCACAAAACATCAGCAGCCGCGACAGGATCAGCATCATTTCATGGTGATGTGCTTGCGCAATCAAGTGCCCCTCAACGTGAGTCGCACCGCCTCCGCCCGGGCGCCTCTGGGCCTCTCATTCTTGTTTACAAGGCACACAGTAGACACCAAAACCCCGGTTTGGGGTGCCCGGCTGCTGGGGTTGTGGCCAAAACAGAGCGGTCGATCGTCGGCGGCAGTGAAGCAGATCGAAAACGCAAGGGGGCCCTTGGGGTCTCGGGCGGGGGGGGGAGGGGTGTCTCGATAATATGGGTATGGGGTCCCATATGAGAGAGACCGCTTTTGTTGCTAATTTTGGTATAATTAGGGACAGGTGAATCGTGATGTATACATGCACGATGTAATCGATCATTGTAGGCGTGATGCCCTCTCCACCCAATGTCTGACAATATTCGATTGTTGTGACCTCGTGATACCAAATGATTTTCGAGTTGTTACATCTTTCTCTCTCGCAGAACCGGCAGTGAGATTTATTGTGGGTGGAAAGTGTGAGCTGCAGCACTGCCCAGATGGATGTTATCATAATTTCCTCTCCCTCGTGTTCCCTCTCTTGTCGAAGGTCGCCGAGCGCGGTCACTCTGTGGTTGCTATCGTCTTGTTCTAAATTTGTCTATCATGGCTTTGGAAAACCTGTTCTCACATGTATATACACCCTGCCAGTTACCCCGGACTCGAGGATCGGCCAGATATTACGAGATGTTACTCAGACCTGGAAGGATATTAAAGGGAGGACTTGCTGATCTTGATCTTCGACCCCTTTCATCCCCAGGGTCGGTAAGGTGTGGTTCAATGGATTATATAACACACCACACACTGAAGAGCCGCCCTTGTGAGATACTCCTGGCCACTGATGCCAATATACCGTGTTTTCGCCTGCCGTTGTCGGGATTCCTTCGACTTAGGGAAAGACTTTATCCCGAATATCCTATTCCGACAACCGTATTGCGATCCCTACATCTGAGGCTACACATGTAGCGAGCCGGTGTGCCATATATCTGCGACCTCTGCGTAACACTCCACAATAGAGCCATGATATCCGAGATCGAGTGACATGTTTTTCCTGGAAACCATGGGAAGGCTTCAAGTCGAGACAAGATGGATGACCTCGATCCGGCACTGCGGCAAACTTCTTCAGTTACTTTTGTACGACACGACTCTGGAGTACTTGGCGCTGTCGGCATCAACGTACCTTTAAGAACGTATACTCTCTTCTCTCTCGAGCTACCTGGTGCCGACATCAGCGGCGAAAATAGTGATTCTGCCGATTTTTGTAGCGAGCCTTTTATGCAGTTGAATCCGGTAATTATATTCAAGCAACCCACCAAAACTGTTGGCAGCCCATTGCCAGGCACAACAGCCATAAGTCCAATGCTGGGTTGTAAAACTTGAGTAGATTATATACTAATCGATATCCAGGTCCCCATACCCGTTTCTAAAAATGCACTATAGAACTGATGTGGTACTAGAAAAGTCAGATGGTGACACAACGAAAAGCCCTGAGAGTGCTGGGGTGACGCCCAGAGGGAAGATAGCATCCAGGGTCAAAACCATACCTAAGTGTGTAATTCGACTTGCTGTAGCTTTCGATTTGTGGAAACTGGGCTATGTCTTCTACCGCGTCAAAGTAGTTGGGCCACAGACTCGGTGATAGGCCTAGCTCTGGCAACGAATGCTGGTAGAAAGGTCCCATGGCATGTAGTATGTGACTTGGAGCGGTTGCACTGTTATATTCGACCCAACCGGTAGGAAGAACGGAATCCTGTATATATTCATGAAGGATCTAACCGGGATATTCAGTTTCCATAATGTCTCGGGTTCTTCTACCAAACGATCTCATCAGCCAGTATGGAGAAGTTCACCCTCATGATTCTCAAGTATATTTTCTTGCTAGTTCCAAGACAAAATTCCGACTAGAAAGCAGAGACGTAATAGCAGACAGTGGTACAGTACAGTATAGAGATATGGGATTTCATTATGGGGAGGAGAGAACTTACTAGAAACGGACGATGAAGGTGGTTCGAGAAGTAATGTAGGCGTGTTCATCGATGCGTATCTACTTAAGTAGGTACGGGGTGGACGAGACGTCTATGGAGATGGAGATGAACTCAAAGAAATCCAACCTCACATCCGCCTGTAGGAAGACGTAAGAGCAAGATCAGACATTGAAGCATATAATCATAAACAACATCCAAGAACCTGGCGTAACCTGTCCACGGGTAGTACTGGAGCAAGACTCCCGAACGGGATATCATGTGTCATGATACATCATCATTTAGCTGATTACCTATGTAATAGAAGATTGATACACCCCCTTCTGCTGTACCAAATATGTGAGCATAAGCCCGTCTATCAATCAGTCATTAGTCGTGAGTTATGTTATGTTGAACATTGTGCTTCGATGCTGCCACCCCCCCCCCCACCTTCATGTTCCATTCCAGTCCAGAAAACGCCCCAATGTATGTTTCACCTCGGCCAGCCCTCCTCATCAAACTGCAGCCAAACCTTCGAGCCTCATGTACCTGTCGTGCCGTCAGGGATGCCCACCCTGCGTGCGGCACACGATCATTAACCTCTCCTTTTCACCATCATCATCAACATGGAAGACATCAGTTAACAGCAGCGGCCCGAGCGTGGTCAGACGCCAAATATCCGACTGAACCGCCCCTTCTTCTGCGTCCTCACCGAGTCCTGGCTCATCATGCTGGGCATATCGCTGTGAGCACTCACGGTGCGCTGGCTCGCCATGGCAGGCCGGTTCTGCCCAGGGCCAGGGCCCATCCTCTCCCTCTCCCTCTCCATCATCTGCCCCTGCCCGCCGCCACCACCACCACCACCCATATTAGGCACAGGCGGCACAGGCGGCGCGCCCTGGCCCCCCCTCGGGCTCGGCCCGCCGCCCATCAGGTCCCCCTTGAGCGCCCTCTCGACGTCCTGGTACTGCCGCCTGTACTCGTCGTGGCGCGACTTGGCCTCGAGGAAGCGCCCCTCGGCCTCGCGCTGCCGCTCCTGCAGCTGCCGCATCTCGTCGTCCAGCCGCGCCATGTCCCCCTGCGCCTCCGCCATCAGCGTCCCGTACTCGACCACCTTGGCGTCCAGCGGCTGCAGCACGCTCGTGGCCAGGCTGGGCGTCGGCATCCGCTGGATGTGCGCCGCCGCGCCCCCGGGGGACAGCATCGGCGGGGTGTCGCCCGGGCTGGGGTTGCCGCCGGGGTTGCCGCCGAGGTTGAGGTTCCCTCCTGCGCCCACGCCGTTCCCGCCGCCCCCGATGCCCGACGACTGCGGGCGGCCCCCGCCGGCGCCGGACCCGTTGGTCGACGGCCGGCCGTCCTTGGCGGTGCCGTGCGGCCGCCGCTGCTGCGTCTGGCGGTACCGCGCGGCGTCGAGGTCGACCTTGTTGGGCGGGAAGACGGGCTCCTCCGGGGACCGCTGGGCGTGTGCGCTCCCGGCGTAGCTGGGCGGGCGCGAGTTCCTCCCGGGGCCTGCTGCGCCGCCGCCGCCGTTCCCGCCGTTCCCGCCGTTTGTTGCTGCCATTCGGGCGGCCGCGGCCATCTGGGCGGTGGTCACGGGCGGGGGCCGCGAGTTGTCGACGACGCGTCCCTGGCCTTGTTGTTGCTGGATGGGCACCTGCATTGCCATGTTGGCCATGGCGGCGTTGTGTGCCACTTGTTGTTGTTGTTGCTGTTGCTGTTGCTGCAGCTGTTGCAGTTGAGAGGGTAGTAGTGTTTGTGGCTGGTTCTGGATGTTGAGAGGTGGCTCGTTCTCCGAGTAGTCGTAGTAGTTTGGGTAAGCAGTAGTGGGATTTCCCCTCTCGCGGTCCGGAGTGCCGGTGCTCGCTGAGGAGATGGAGCCGGAGCCTGAGTTGCGCTCGCGGAGATAGCGGCTCGTGGGTGGGAAGAGATCGCTGTCGTGTGCGAAGTCGATCTTTGGTGGGGATGAGCGATCGAACTGTTGATCAAAGTGGTCGCGTTGTCGTTGGACGCGTGATTTGGATGGGGAGGTCATCTCTCATCTCTCAGCTCTCAGACTTGCTTGCTCTTTTCTCTCTCTCTCTCTCTCTCTTCTTTTTCTATCGCACCGCACCGCTTCCCATTTCACAGTGAATGTAAATGTGATTGAAGTCCGTGTGGAACAAAACCCGAAGGCGAAGGTGGGAGGAGTGAAGAAAGAGCCAGCAGCACGAGTGGGAAGAGCAGAGGGAAGAGCAGAGGGAAGGGGAGGGAAGAGAAGGAGGAGGAGCAATGCGGGCGTCCGATGTTGATGTCGACAGGATCGATCGACCGAGCAACGAACCAACGAACGGAGTGAATGAGTGAGTGAGTGAGTGAGTGAGTGATTGAGTGAGTGGGTGACGGAAAAGAAGGTGGTGGGGAGAATCCGACCCGAGAAACATGTACTGTGTAATAATGGTAATGGGGACGTACCTAGGTAGGTAGTAGGTAGTGTAGGTATGTAATGCGTACAGTCAGTCAGTCAGTCAGTCAGTCATGCAATGCACCAATTAATTAATTCCGGGTGGCTGGCAGACAGACAGACTTCCCAAGGGTTGAGAGAGCGAGACGCCCAAGGTCAGGTCAGGTCAGGTCAGGTCGATCCAACGCAGCAGCCCAACGATACAGGGGACATCTATGTAGGGGGGAAAAAACAATGCCTACTTCTCTACATACATACAGTACTCAGTAGTACGTAAAGAGAAAAAGGAGAAGCAACGTCTTCATTGTCGTCGCGTCGACAAAGTCCGCCCGTCCATCATCGATATCTACCACAGTAAATATCGGATGGCTGGAAAGTCCCACACGTCCGCTCTTTTTAATTGGCCCAGCCACTCTTTCACTCCACTATTCTCCTGCAGTAAACAGAATACGAATATTCATCGACGCCGCAGGCCGAAATGTGCACGTCACCATGCATTTCATGTTATACCGACTTTCACCTGCACGAAATGTTCGAGTTCCAGGGGGTGTTTTCCCTTCACAATGCGATAATATGTTGATTACCTAGGGTAAGTACTGATGGGAAAGGAGAGACCTCATATATGGAGCAGATACATACATATATCCATATACACATCCATACACACACACACACTGTGCCTGAGATTCATGATATCCAGTGTATAGAGTTTAGACCCCTTCATCCAGACCAAGATGTGTTGATCGTTAATAGATTGGCGCCGGCACGTCCCGTCTCCGCTGCAGCCTCTTTCCAACATCCAATATTCACGACAATTATCGACATGTGCACCAGAGAATACCTCAACTCGACATACATGCCAACGGTTAGAACCTCGAGGCGCTAGTGACCTCGAACAGTCATGCCGAGTATTCAATGCTCCTTTGCTTATGGATATGCAGGCGGGCTATGGGATCCTACTATGCAATCCTACCTGAAGTCAACCTTGCTTAGGTCTCCTACGGATTCCTACGGATTCCCCCACAGATCCAAGGCCGAGCCGGCAGATCCTTTTTATATGAAACCTGCAAGTGAACCAAATGGCACCTAGGTTGGTTCTCTTTCTCATCTCGCAATTGCTCTGCAAAATCACCCATCCAGTTCGAGGTTCCTCACCATCTGACACCGGCTTCCATGAGGTGACGATATATTCGTCGGAATTACTAATTTGTCGACCTCTCGTGATACTCGATCCATCCTAATACACCAGCACAAATGTGTCTTTGGGTCCTTGAACACCCTGACTCTTGTCCCGGGGATCGTAGAGAGGCAGCCACCTCATGAGAAAAGGGATTGAAGTTAGGGGAGGCGATAGTGAGCCTCGGTATAAAAGCTGTATCTATAAGCTGCCTGAACACGTCTCAAACTTTGTTCTCTGAAGTCCAGAGCCTGCCCTCCATTCCAGCGCAATATAAGTGACGCATCGATCACCTGAATATATTTACCATTACCCAGCAACGTGAGTACAACGGGGGCTGCACTGTCATCATCAAGTTATATCCCGTTGTGTTACTAGCCAAGGGATATACTGTGTGTAGGAACAAGAGCCACCATTATTCCTCCAAGCCTGGGAGGATTAAGGATCGCCCCTTTGCAGATGTTCCTCCTCCTAATGATTGTTTTCAGATTTTGGGCTATGCTCTTGTGTAACCATCCAACAAATACCATGTTCTCGGAACCCCCAGGGAACAGACACTGTTCATGAGACCGATGAGTTGGTCTCTGCTCTCTGAAACTGACTATATGAGATAACCACCAAAAAGATGAATAGCATAGTATACAATCATACTACCACATACGCGGCTGCTACTGCGAAGAATATCAACTAGATTCTTCAAGCATTTATATGCAGTACCTGTCTTGACTCCGCTAGCATGCCTTACTGTATAATCACATGCCAACGCGCACATGTGGCTGCACGGCTGTATACTATGGCGCGATCCACGACTTGGGGTCCGGAATATGACTGCTCAACTTTTACCCATCTGCTCTACACTACATCGATACCTCCACCGTATAGGATCGGCCTCCAGAACTCATCACAGACCACACAAGGCCTGGGCCTAGGCCCAAAGCGACGTCAATTTCTCACCCAGCCCGTGCTCCTCGATGTTACGGTTGAACAGGTCCGTCTGTACCTTCACGTGCATCTCCATGAGCTTCCTCCTCTGGTCCTTCCTGACGTACCCAAGGTCCATGACCGGGAAGTCCGGGCGGATCGTCCACGTGTGCTCAAAGTTGACGTAGCAGCTGTCCTGCAGCTTGAACCGGGCGCTCTTGAACTTGATCTCGACCGCCTCGTTGGCGCCCTTGCCGCCGCCGCTGGGCGGGGGCTCCCCGCTGCAGTACACCGCGGCGTGGGCGCGGTAGAAGCTCGCGCGCTCCTCCCCGCTGTGGTCCGGGTGCCGGCAGAGCGCCAGGCACTCGGCGTAGCCGTTGTTGGTCGTCGACAGCACCACCAGGGTCCGCCGGTCCAGCTCGTCGTTGCTGCCCGAGAACGGGTTGACCACCCGCCCCGGGTGGAAGAAGTCCCCGCCCCACCGCGGCCTGTGCTCGGCCCGGCCGGAGCCCCATTCGACGAGGTCGATCCCGTCGCCGCTCGTGTTGGCGATCCGCCGCGCGTCCGCCGTGTTGCTGGCGGCCATCTCTACCACCTCGACGATGTCCACCTCGTACTCTAGTAGGGTCTGGTCGGCAGTGCTTGGGCCCTGAGCATCGACAACCCTGTCGCCACATGCAGGTGGTACCTGGCCGTGTCCCTCAGCCGAGCTGCCAATCAGCTCGAGCCGCTCAGGGTTGGGTAGCGAGGATAGCGCCGACGAATAATGAATTTCCTCGTTTGGCGCTTGTGTATGGGTGGGAAGGGTGTCGTGTGGTCTTTGATATGCGGGCAACGTGTCACCTAGTATATAGCTGGAGCATTAGCCACTCTCCATCAACCACAATTGTTTCGCCATCCTCACAAACACCTTCTTGGTTGTCTGGACGAACCGCGGTGCTGCTGAGCCCCCTGGTGGCCAAAGTGGCCAAAAGATTGGTCGTGGGTGTGGTTTCCGCTCCAGTTGTAAAGGCTTCGCAGATCGGATGTGCTGAGGCGCAAATTCCTAGCATGGAAATTATTCGCATGGATCGAGAGGCTTGGTGTCCACTTGATGCCGTCTTTCCTCTGTTCACTTTCCGGGGAGTCTTTAGATACGGGCATATTATGTATGTGTAACTTTTTAACAGGCTCATTGTTACGGAACAGATTTGACGTGCATATGTGTGTTGATGAATGATGGTGTATGTGAAGAGAAATTTTATTGGAATTGCGGCTGTGCAAGACATCTGTGTGTGTGTGTTGTGTCCACGAAGTCGTCCCCCTCTGCATAGGTTCAGACCAAGAATTAATCACCGCGTCTTGGTGTAAAAATATAAACCGATTGGGCCATGCCTACACATGCATGCAGTTGGTCCTTACTACATCTTAGTGTGATGCTGTGGCACCAGTGATGCAAGGACTCATTAGCACTGCTATGTGGCCCATGATAGGACGTATCCCTCCCCTGGCCTACTACGTCAGATGCCATGCTTAAACAGATCCTTTATTATAAGGAAACTCGCGGCTCCTGTTGAAGATGGAAGACGGCGATGTTTTGGTCCAACTTTGGATCAAAATCAGAGTTCCTGTCCCCTAGCCGAGCCACTGCAAACGGTGCGAGAGTAGACATGGCCGAAGCCACCGGACTAGCACTTGGCGGCATAGCACTCGCCAGCCTCATCACAACGTGCGTCGAGTTTCTCCAATACTTTGAAGACGGGAGGGACTGTATGAGGGATTTTACCATGGCCGTGACTAAGATGAAGCTTATGAAGGCCCGTCTTGGCCAGCTTGGCCAGCTTGGCGAACTTGGCCAGCTGGGTGACACCGAAGACATGTCGATCCAGCCTTGCCAGCCTGACCGTGTCGCGGATGAGTGGCACCACGTAGCCAGTGCTCTGCCTGAGGGCCTCTCGGCCATCCACGACATCATCCAGAGAACCACTGAGCTTTGCAGAAGGTACAATCATGGCGGTGGAGCCGACGATGGCGATTTCTCATTTGCAGCCCAACCCTTAGCCCAGCAGAGGACTGAGTCATCGGGGGAGACCCCTCCAGCTGGCCGACGGGCTATATTAAGGAGCATCAAGAGGAAGACGTCTTGGGCACTGCACGATAAAAAGAAGCTCGATGTCCTCATAGCTGATTTCGAGTTCCTACTTCGCAACCTTGAGAAGATCATCGAGAGCTCTGCCGCGAAGACAAAGCCAAAGCCGTGCCAGGAGACCCCATTCGTCATGGACGAGAGAGACAGCACCCCGAAGAAGATGGACGAGAAGAGCAACACGGCGAAGAAGAGGGACGAGAAGCCCAGCACCTCGAGCAGGCCGGACGCCCACGCCGGCGAGAAGGCGGCTTCGCCCCCTGGTCTTGGCCGCACGAGGGCCCCAGCAGCCGCCGCGGCCCCCGCGCCCGTTTTAGAAACCGTCTTCGTCCAGAACGCCGCCAGGAACCAGGCCGTCTTCGCCATGGGGGGCCAGCGGGACGGGGACCCGACCAACATGAGGTTCCAGGAGAACGTGATCCACGACCAGAGCCTCGCGTTCGCCGGCAACTACGCCCTGCCCCTCATGCAGGAGGTCGTCAGGGCGTGGGAGAGCGTAGCCAAGGGTGCCGTGGCGCTCAAGCAGCAGAGCCAGGCCAAGGCGACACCGGTGAGACGACTTCGTTCCGAGACCAATGATGGCGAACCTTTCGTGAAACTGACAGGGGAGACAGGTGCCGGTGGGTGCAGAGCCTGAGACCGAGTGAGGGGGTGACGATGCCGGGAAGCCCGAAGGGCCTTGACGAATGGACTGTGTCGGATTGGCAAAAACCAGGACGCGAGAGGGAAGCTTCAGTCAGGCTCGGAGGTGTTGACGACGGCTGGGTCGAACGGGCGGCAATCCCGTGAAAATTTCAAGGGTGTAGAGACAGAGAAAGAGAGAGAGAGACAGAGAGGAAACGTGTCAGCCAAGAAACGGCTGAAGGCGGAGGGGAAACAAGGTCACGGAACGGTCACATGGGATGACGGGAGAAGCGATCTCGGTTATGCAATTGGGTAGACACTTACCAGGCCAGAATGTGCACTTTCTCCGGACGACTGGCTGTAACTTGCCCAGGTGATGTCCGTTCCTGCTCATGGTCGTTGTGACGCTCGAGTTCTTCCCCCACGTTTCCGTCCGAAGAGGTTAAACGATCTATCCGCCATGGTGGGATAGATGAGATATATCGAGTAGATCCGGACATGCCAGATCTGGTAATAGTCCCCGTGCCTTACCTTGCTTGACATGAGAGTGTGCGGCAGTCAGACCAACAGGACCCTTGCGTTACGTACTTCGGAGGCTTGGAACTTTCTGGGAAGGTCTGCTCGATAAAGCGCGCACGTCACCCAATATCTCGCATATTTGCACGTGGGCGGGCAGTGGCTGGCCGGGGCAGTCCGTCCATACACCAACGACCTCTCATGCGGCCTATCTCCAGCACCCAACTTCTGGCATCCACCTGGGCTGCATCCACTCGTATCTTCGTCTTGCTGCATGGCGGCTTCGAGGGATTGTAGACTAGAACCTCGCGGCACGGCAGACTCAGCTCGCGATACCTTGCTTGGCATAGGCCGCCAGGCCGGACATCGGTTCGTAAGAAGGCCTGCCGGCGTTAGAGCGGCATGACGGAGGGTGGTGTTGCCGGATATCGGCACCGACGAGCGAGCAAGTTGACCCTGACGAGGGACTGGCCTCAAGTTGCTATGCGAATCATCGTCCCAGCCAGCTGTCCTTGACAGGCATCCCTTCTTCACGATCAAGTTCCCCCTTTCTCTGTACGCCGAGTATCAGCAAACTCCTGGTCAACACCTTCAAGCACCTTCAAGCCAATGTCCAGACGATAGGTCAACCGGCCAAGGGATCCAAAACATGCAGTGAATTCAACCTATTAACTCCATCTATAAACTCGTAATATGCAGTCGTCCATCCCATGCCTATAGTATAACCACACCCCCTACAGCAAGCTCTCACCCAGCGCACACCTGACGAGGCTGCACCCAGCCCGGACCGTCTCGCTGGCGCCGATGTCATCCACGCCCTTGGCAAGCTGGGGGTTGACCTCGACCAGGTCCATGGCCACCAGGCTGCCCGTCTCGTGGACGCACTCGGCAATGTAGTCGCCCTCCCTCAGGGTCAGGCCGCCCCGGACGGGGGTGCCCGTGGACGGCGCCCACATGGGGTCGAGGGCGTCGACGTCGAAGGAGAGGTGGATGGGGGTGTCGCTCCCGATGTGGGCGAGGGCCATCTCCATGACGCGGCCGATGCCGTGGCGGTCGATGTCGAACATGCTGAAGGCCTTGATGCCGTGCTCGCGCAGGATCCTCTTCTCGCCCGGGTCCACGTCCCGCAGGCCGATGTACACCAGCTTGCGCGTGCTCAGCCGGCCCTCCTCGCCCAGCCACCCGAAGTACTCCTCCTTGTCCTCGCTGGCCAGCCCCGTCAGGAAGGCGACGGGCATCCCGTGCACGTTGCCGGACCCGGACGTCTCGGGGGTGTTGATGTCGGCGTGGGCGTCGACCCAGATGACGGCCACCTCGCGGCCCAGCCTCTCGCGCACGGCGCGCGCCGTCCCGCCCACGGTGCCGATGGCGATGCTGTGGTCGCCGCCCAGGGTGAGCACCAGGCGGCCCTGGCTGGCGTGGCCGTAGACCTGGTCGGCGATGCGGCGCGTCACGGCCGACACGGCCTTGGGGTTCTTCATGCCGCGGTAGGGCGGGTCCTGGCCCGGCGGCGGCACCAGGTCCGTGTAGAGGTGGACCTCGTCGTCGCCGTGGAGGCGGTAGCCGAGCTCGTCGCGGAGCTGGGTGAGGAGCCCGGCCTCGATCAGGGCCGAGGGGGCGGCGTCGACGCCTGGCTTGCACTGTGTGGTCGGGAGTTGTCAGCATGGGCAGTTCGTGGGGATTGTCCTGCTTGGGCTCTCAAGTCGAAGAAGGGAAGGGGGAAACAAATAGAAGAGAGAGGCCGTACCTGTCCACCAGAGAAACCAACAGCGACGACACCCAGGTCCTCGGGGTTGCTCAGGAACTTGCTCTTGACCATGCTTGTGTTGGTGTCCTTGTACTGGTTGTAGTGTCCGTAAGGTCCAGCCTGCGTCAGGCTGGTCTTGCGCTTCTTGTTCTCGTTGTCAGAGACGCCGTTGCCGTTGCCGTTACCGTTGCCGTTTCCGACGCTGCGGTCTTGGAGGGTTGGGAGGACCATGTTGGTGGTGTTTGTGTGGTGTTTGTAGTGGTGATGATGATGACGTCGTCGTCGCCGTCGCACTCGAGTCGTTGTTGTCGGGTTTTACGAGCTAGCAGTGTGTAGGACGAGAGCCGTAACAGCACTACCTAGTGGCGTAAGACTGGAAAAGGACCGACTGACTTGGTTGTTCCTTGAACGTTGCGGTCAAGAGGGAACAATCAAGGGATGGATTGAATTGGGATGGTGGTTTGTGTCCGTATTTGTTCTCAGAAAGATGACGTTGCAGGCGGATTTGATGGCGGCAGGCAGAGAGAAACAGAGAGGGACAGAGAGAGAGGCAGAGAGAGGAGATAGATATATATGTAGAGACAGGAGATAGAAGACGACCTTCTGCTATCACGACCGACTTTTGAAGTTCGGGTCTCGAGAAAAAAAAAACAAGGGAGGTCTGATTGTTTGTTGGAGTGGTGGATTGAGTGGTTGATTGAGTGGTGGACTGATTGAATTGATTAAATAGGATTGATGGTTGTTGTTCAGGTCAACGACAACCAACCTCGAACGGCGGGCATCACCCTCCTCTTAAATAGCTCAAATAGCTCATCCATCCTCTCGGCATTGCTGATGCCCCCCTAAGGTCCATCCAGGTCGGTCACCTGGTCACACAATCTGTGCGTGCGTGCGCCAGTGTGTGTGAGAGTGTGAGTGTGGGTGTGTGTATGTGTGGCCTTTTTCCCTTCCTCCTCTACCGGACACTCCATTCGTGGCGGCTGGGTGAGCGATAAGGGCGTGAGGAGGGAATTAATAAAACAAAAAAGACACCACCGGCCCCATTTAGCAAAGAATTGAGTAAGAACTGGCGGTCCGGACCAGGAGGGACTACCAAGGTTGACGATGATTTTTCATGGTGTTTTCCCCTAAGTGCAGGTGATGGCTATTCCTGCACTTAGGGGAACACGGCGGGTCCGGAACCCGACCAGTGCAGCATGCGTGGACCCTGCAAGTGTCCTGTCTCCGTTTTATATGTAATAGGCTGTGCTGTAGTGTTACTTGGCTGCGCAATCCTGCCAATTGATCCATACGAGCAGGTGGCAGCTGGTGTGGGGCCCAAATCCCTATCAGTGTACCTATCACAGCTGTCACAGTCCCTCCACCCGCTCACCCGCCCTGGCCGATTGATGATGGTGATGATGATGATGATGGATGATGATTGATGACCGGCAGACTGGGTGAGCCGAGGGTTGAAGGAGATAGACAGTACTACCTAGGTAGTATCGGTACCGTATTCAATGAGGTCAATTGAATGCGTAAAATAGCATCAGCCGTGGCAACCCGCCGCCGGCATACTACTTTGTATCGACCTAGGTACCTAGTCCTCAGTATATGCTAAGCAGGTACTGTGTAGATATCAATCTGTGCTAAGAGTGTGGGGGAGAAACAATCCTCTGCCAGCGTATGACGTCCATGAAATTGATGCTCATTGACCAAGGGATACACCATCAGAGGATAAATACAACACAACACCACACAACACAACACAACACACAATGCTCTCCCTCGATGATGCTGTACACATCTACTACACCCGAAAACCCACCAATCTCATCACAGGAGAACAGCCCAATAGCAATAATACTCATAATATATTTCCAAAATGCTATTATATCAATATTGACAACGCTGCTTTCTTGCTTGCTGGCTTGCTGGCTTGCTGGTGTGGTGTGCCGGCTCTGATATCCCATCTCCTCCCTCCCGGCCTACCGCTTTTCCCAGCTGAAGAGAGTGAGCCTCCTATCCAACGCCTTGAGAACAAACTCCCTCAATCGATCCCGCCGGATGAAAAGGATACACCATGCAAAATGCTTGCTTTCATCGATCCCGTCAAGGAATGAGGCCTTGGCACCCATCACCTGTCCCTTATCCCTCGCTGAGGTATTACACCCATACGACTTCGTTCTTCCCAGTCTCTCCCTCCCATCTGCCCAGACAATTTCACCCATTGCTGTCCACCTTAAGCCCTCCATCCAATTTCAAATCTCCTTTTGCTTCCTTTTTTTCACTTCTCCTCTTGGTAATTATCCCCTCCATCACTAGGCGCTACTATCCGTCATCAGGTCCTCCACCCACCCCATCTTCTCCCTCCTCTCGTCGCTCACCCTCGCGTACTCCAGCAGCAGCCTCAGCACGTAGATCTGCATGTCCTCCTTCCGGAGCACCCGCTCCGCCCACTCCTTGCCCGCCGCCGCGATCCTCGAGGCCTGCTCGTCGTGGCCCCTCACCTGCGTCTCCCCGTCGTCGTAGCCCAGGAAGTACTCCATGATGCCGTACCAGTCGCCGTACCGCGCGTCCATCGGCACAAAGTGCTTCCACGCCATGAGCCTCGAGTCGTGCCACTCCCGGAACAGGGTGGCCTTGATGGGGAGCGACGTCGACCGCAGGAAGCCCAGGTACCGGCCGCTGAACGAGTTGCCGTCGATGTCTGGCAGGTACTTCCAGTTGAACTGCTCGGCCAGCATGAGGCCATCCTGCACCTCGAAATGTGGGCTCGTGTAGCGGCACCGCCCCCCTGGCTCTTCGTCCGCGCACATGAGGTCTATAAAGGCGACGTCCGCCCAGCTGTCCACCCAGGGCCCCAGGTTCGTCTGTGGAGGTCCTTCTGCTGAGACCTGCTGTGCCGTGAGGCCGTACGGCGACGGGGGAAGCTCAAAGTTGGCTGGCAGCTCTGTCCACTCTTCGGCCCGGCTGATCTTGGTGCCGTTGTTCATCGCTACGAACCGGTGTCGCTGGAACGCCCGCCAGTTCGTCTCGCGGTTTCGACCACCGGTCGCGACACCTCGCCAGATGACACCGTCCTTCTTCAGCGACCAGTCCCCGCCATGCTCGCTGCCCCCTGTGAAGCGCTCCTCCTCGTTCCAGTACATGGGCGCGGGCAATAGGATCTCATTGTTGACAGCGAGCTTGGAGCCGCCGAACATGGGGAACAGGGTTTTGGTCGCCGACACGGTCTGCGGCTCGACAAAGAAACCGTTGAGGCCTTGGAGGTCCGGTTGGTGGCAGACCTCGGTGGAAAGGCTGTAGTTCGACACGTAGCCCTCGTACTGATGTGGCTCTGCAAAGGCCGGCGTAAACGCTGGTGTGTGGTTGAAGTCGGACATAATTGCTGCCTTTCGCGTAGGACTGTCGGGGGCGCAGCCGCGTTGGACGATGTTCCAGTAGGGTTCTGCACGCAGAGAAGAAGCATGTCAGCGACGGTTTCACGTAGTCTCACCTTGCTTGTTGCGGTGACATCACTTACTAGTGCCCTCCCAATTCTTCTCAGGAAGCTGGAAATCTCTTTCAGGTCCTTCTCCAGGACTGGCCTGGCTCTCAAACTTGCTGATGACATCCTTGGCCGCCACCATGCCCCTGGACGCACTGGCCTTGTTCATGTACTCGTTTATGTCCTCCCAGGGTACCACCAGGCGGGGCTCGTCCATGGCGTTGAGCGCAATGTCCATATCCGGCAGCAAGTGTTCGATGGTCTGGATCATGTTCAGCCAGATCTGCGTCCAGAACCATTCGCTCCCAGCAGTCGCTTTGCCGTCCCTGATGTTGATGGTCATCTCGTAGTCCCATGCGCCCTTGCGGATCTCGTGCGAAGAGAGCGCCCAGAAGGGCTCCAGGTCGTGATAGATCTGGTCCCAGAAATCCTCAACCATGACGGCATTACGCTCTGTCGCGAAAGCATACCACTGGTCGAAGCCGGGTGGGGGGTGTCGACCGCGGCGCTTGCGGTAAGCGGCGGCAGCGTGCGCGAGGGTATGGGATTCGGAGGAGAGTAGGTCGGCGAATTGCTTGTCGGCGATGCTGATGAGGCGATCGATAGGGTGTGGGCCTTTGTTTGAGGATGATGACTGTGGCTGGGACTTGCTATTGCTACTGGTACTGCTACTGTCGCTGTCGCTGCCGATGCCAGTGCCAGTGCCGGTGTTGGGCGTCTTGTCGTAGTCACCCTGGAGCACAGCATCTCCTCCTTTTTCATTCGCATCTGTTATAGGATCTTGGGGCGTTTGAGGTTTGGGCTGGTTGATATCGTGCTGTTCCTTGGCGCTGTGATCGAGAGGCTGCTCTCCAGTCTTGCCTACAGGGCTCTGACGGTTCACCTCGATTGGTGACGGCTGTTGTGCGGGTGGTGGTATGGTATTCTCTAGCGCGTCGTAGGATGTAGGTATCGACGTGATCTGGTCTTGAGGTGGACTGAAATAGTAGAAGAGGGTGACGAGGATGATTGCGGGTACGAGGTATCGCAAGATGGCAGAGGGCCGGCGAGGGAATGCCGCGGAGCGCATCTTGTGTGGAATCATGGCGCCCCAAGGCATGGGCACATTCTTATGGACGAGTGGGAGTCGCGACTAGAGACAGCCCGTGTCGAGAGTAGGAGAAATGGGCGAGACAAAGGGGTGGTAGGGCAGGTCGTGGTCGTGATTAGGTCGTCGTCGTCGGCGAAGAAAGAGGGAAAGGGCCGACGTAGGTATAAGTACGGCGCACGATGAGGGATCGACAGAAGGTCAAGGAGAGGATTGTCGCCGGATTGTTACGCCGGATTGGACGGGGATAATTGATGATCTGTGCCGCTGTCGAAGTCTGGTTTGGATGAATATCAAGAAGATGGCGTCATTATTCGTTCGCTTGGCCGCTGAAGAGAGGAAGGCACAACACAACACAACACAATAGCTGACAGTGCTGACTGGCAAGCTTTATTTACTCAAATGCCAAGGTGGTTGAGGTGGTGAGACGGTGAATTGGGTCAGTCAAGGTGCCAACCTTTACCTTGGAAAGTTGGGTTATTGGTGGCGCCAATGCTGGGGAAATGTGAAGGAGCTTGGCAGGCCGCAGAAAGGTACGGGCGCGAAGTACGGGGTATGTACCAAGTACCTGGCTCGGGTAGCTACATGCTATGGGCCAAACCCGTACTATGGACCGTAGTCTAGGCTCTAGAACCCTTGGGAAGACCTTTGAGAAGCTTTGGCGTGCCGAACGAAGGCTAGACGCTGCAGGGCTGTTCCTTCTTACTGCGTAGTGTAGACTTGCCCAGGCGGCCCAAGGCGGTCCAGGCGTTCCAGGCGGTCCAGACTGGGGGATGTGATTGGTGATTGGGGTCCGTATTAGGTACCTAGGTACCTACGTACCTACCGTAGACAGCGTCGTATGTAAGCATCCTCAGGTACGGCAATCACGCAGCGCCCCGTTCCAAGCCGCCGTTTCACTTTTAGAGCTAGTGAGCACTGACAGGTTTGGCTGGCGGGCAGGTAGGCAGGTAGGCAGGCAGGTAGGCAGGCAGGTAGGCAGGCAGGGTGGTGTCAAATAACATACTAAGTACTTACTTACCCAGGTACCTACCCAGGCAAATATCTTCCTAGGTCGGTGAATAGGTACTCCTGGTACTTAAGTACTCAGGTAGGTAAGTAGGTACATACCTAGGTAGGTGGTGAGTGGTCGGAAGAACACGCTGGGCACGCTGGGCCCCCTGGAAATGCAAGCCCCTGAGTCGAGCCTCAAATGCACACTAATAATGCCAGCAGCCAAATGTCATATCATAATTTTGGGAGAATACGACGTCCAGCAGTCATAAACTGTGTAGAAAGATATGAGGACATCCCAGTTATACGACAATACCCACGGGCTGCAACCCTCGCTGCTTCTTGGGTTGAGAGCCGTTACATACTGCGAGGACGGTATAAATATGTGCACCTCAACTAACATAAGTAATTGATTCGATCGTTTTTGCTTATTCCTGATGATTTTGCACCGGTAACAACCGAAAGACCAGTACCATGTTTGACAGGTGTTACGAGACAACGGAGCGGGGCAATTGGGATGTGAATCATGATCCATTCATGAGTGAGTACAAGTACAACGGCGACACACTGTTATTTCCCGCCGTATCTCTCTCTCATCAGGGCCGAATTTGCTACCTACATATGTACCAAGGTATCTACAGAATGTGAGAATCACCGGAACTGTGCAAAGTGATACAAGTTGGGCAATATCTTGCGATACATTTGGACGTACTATTCTATGTCTTCTAACCCGCTATGAGTATTATACAGACACCTAGAAAGCATCCATAGTATTATTCCCCATCAGCGAGCCCGTCCCCTCACCATCAGACAGGATCGAGCTCTCGTCGATCAGCTTCTCGTCCGCCAGCCGGCCCACGAGCTCCGCGTAGGTAGGCCTGAACGGCCACTTCATGAACTCCTCCAGCACCTCCATGAGCTGGCCCTCGTTGGCCGCGCGCGCCCCCACCGCGCCCTCGCCGAACAGCGGCGACCCGCCGTGCTCCGGGTCGCTCAGCTTCGGGCACAGCGGCGTGATGCCCTCGGACGTCCCCGGCCACACCTGGTCCAGCAGCTTCGGGATGGGCTCCCGCACCGACTGCAGCACCACGCTCAGGATCATGTCGAAGATGTCGCCCGCGTTGTTGGTCCCGGGCCCGATGGCCCGCAGGCTCGCGTGCATCCCCTTGGGCTGCATGTCGAGCAGCGTGCACGCCACGTTGGGGTAGAAGTCGGTCGCCTTGACCGGCAGCGGCTCGTACGGCCTCCGGTCCCACATCATGAGCGGGCCGAGGTGGTCCGGCTGCCGCAGCGAGTGCAGCTGGTCCTGCATCAGCTTGACCTGCGCCAGCATGTACTCGGGAAGCGCGTCGCACGCCGCGTTGTAATCCTCGTTGAGCTTCCTGGCATTTTCCAGCAGCTTGTCGGCCGTTGCCTTCCCCTTGGCCTGGGCCCGTAGACCCTTCTTGTATGCCTCGGTCACCGTTTCATATTTCCGCGTGAACTCCAAGAGCCGTGTGGCTCGCTTCTCCAGCCAGCCGCTGTAGGCCCTGAGCATTTTGAAGCGCGTGTAGATCGGCGCCTTCGTGTCAAAGACACCTTGTTCGTACTGTTCTCGCAGGACCTCCAGCTCCTTGTGGAACGACTTCTCGTATATGGCCGATTCCTCAGTGAGCGGTACGGGCTTGTCCAAAGGAAGCCCGGACTCGAGGAACAGCCTCATCATCCGCGTCTCCCGTCCTTCCGGTGTGACGAAACCTCCCTCCTTCATCCGGACCAGGGTCTGCCGTATGCTCTCCATCTCCATCTGTTTCGGCCGGAGCCTCAGACCCCGGCTCTTGGATTCTGGCTCTTCGTCGTCAAGCGTACTGTCCGCACCGGCCACCTCGCCGATATATCCAGTGATCAGCTCCCCCTCGATGGCCAGCTTCTTCCTCTGCTGGATGGTCCGCGGCAATATGCCTCCTTTCTCATCGTCCGGGAGCCATACGAGCATCCGGACCTGGCCATACTTTTGAAACAGCGTCGACGTGCGGAGGGACGACAGGAGCTGGTAGATAACCATGCGGGACATGGAGTCGAAGAGCATGTATTTCCTCTTGGGATGCATCGCGAGGTTCATGCTAACTAGTAATGTATCATTTTTGGGAGGGTGTTCCTTCAGGTTCTTCCTGTCGAATTCCTTTTGGTGGGGGAGGTACTCTGGCGTGAGGACCTCGGCGAGGTCCTGCCAGACGATACCTGACTTTGGTACCAGCCGGGTGCCTTTGTCTTTGAGGATCGGTTCGAGGAAGGGTGTGTAGAGGGCTTCGTCGGGCTCGAGGAGCAGGTGGGATCGTGGCTCGACGGCATTGTGGAGGGCTTTGGTGAAGAGACCTGCGCCGGGGTATATCGAGATGAGGTCGCAGCCCTTGTGGCGTTCGAGAGACGGTTTGAGGTAGTTTATCAAATCGTCGACAAGTTTCTCGTCGACGATGTTCACTCTTGTCCTGTCGCCCATCGGCTTCTCCTCCTCCTTTTTCTCTACCTTCTTCTTTGGCCTTCCCTTCTTTTTCGCCCCCTTCAATTTATCTTCCTCTTCCGCTTTCTTCGCCTCCTTCTCCTTTTTCATCTTCGACACGCGCCGGGCAGCAGCTGTGGTAAATACACCCGTCTCCTTCAGCTGCTCGGCCAGCGGAGTGACAGCGTCATAGTAACCGCTACTGGCATTGTTCCTGGACTTGTCGGACCAACTTTTCCATCTCCGCTGAGGCAGAAGACTGTTGGCGGCGTTCAGACGGGCATGGGGCCGTAGCGTGATAAATAGAGCTCGTCCATTACCGCGACTTGGCTGAAACATGAATATAGTGGTGAGATAATAGATGAGAGGGTGGAAACAGTTTTATGCGGGAAAATCAATAAATGAGAAGATCTTCTTGTCCGGCGGCGGCGCATTGCATCAACAATGTCTTCGGTCCCGTTGCCGGCTCCAAATTTATATGACCGGCAGAATCGAGAGAGACTAGAAGGCGGTGTGGGTACTGTACATACCGCCTTTCAAGACTGGGCTGCGTATGGCCAGACATGAATTTCCATGGGGTCTCACGGCTGTGCTTACCTACCCAGGTACCTAGGTACTTAAGTACATACATGCAGATGCAACTAATCACCTGGGCAGACTCGACGGTGAGGCTTTGGGACAAACTTTGATCAATGCAGCAAGAGCATGCAGCCTTTATATAAACTTCGTGATAAGAAGACAAGACGGCACACTAATGACATCCATAGATCCTTGAAGATGCAGATGCAACTTACTTACCTACTTACCTACTTACGAATTAAGTTAGTTACTTAGTTGAATAGTTATTCCCCCTTCTCTTTAACTATTTTAGAGCTCAAATAACCCTAACCCCTTATAGATTTTAATATAGCTTATATATACTTCCTATTAGTACTAAGCGGTTTTAAGGGCGAAATCGGTTTATCAGTTAATAGGCCGTTATTATAAGGATGGTTAATAGGCGAAAAGTGCTAATAAACTACTTAAAGAATAAGACAGCGCTTGCGTATGTAAAGGAAAGAAGTATATGTGCATGTTACAGGAGCGCCTTGCGGCGACGTTGCCGTCTTTATAAGTGTGAACACTTGAGATCGGCAGCATCGATGCACGGACTATTGAGGTGTAAGCACGCAGCAAGGAGCTAAGCCAACAGAGGGATGTGCGCTGGAGCATACACAAATAATACTGAATCTTCGAAGTGGCTGTGACAGTGTTGCTAGCATAAATGGCGATGAACACAAAGGAAAAGCCCGGAGATTTGCCGGTTCCTCATAACCCTGAAGATTGAAGATGTTGTGCTGGGGGGGGGGGGGGCGATGACTGGCTGGTGGTGGCAAACAATAGTATTACATAATCGCCGACATCGTCTTCAACTCCAAACTCTGGGGCGGCAACATTGAATCCGCCGTCTTCAACAACAACGGCGTCCCATACCTCGTCGACGCTTACAGTGAATCCAAGGGCGTGTCCACCATGGTGTTCTGGATGAACCATGCCATCAGAGCATTTCTCGTCTTCGAGGTGAGCATGTCGCTTCCCCTCAACCCTTCGATCACCTGGCCCGTGGACGCCGAAACCTGACTTATTCTGACCTATTGCTTTCGTAGAACCATATAGTTGCCCAGGTTCGTATGACCAACTTTTCTTATCCTCGAAATCAGATGTTCTAACCTCAAACACCAAAGATCCTTCGCAGTCCCGGCTTCCACAATGTGGTCCGTCGAATTCATCGCAGAGTCCAAGACCACAAGCATGGTCGCGATCCCCACGAACCCCTGCGACCCGGCGAGGCCACCGAGTTACCCGGCTCGGAAAGCAGCGGTTCCTTCATGAAGAACTTCGTCGAAGAGCTGGGGAACCAATTCCGGGGTACACCGACGAACCCTCCCCCGCCTCCTGGTCCTCCTCGCAAGCCGAGATGAAGAACACTTAGTTCGCTTTTGGGCCGCATATTAACAACAAGGAGGAGGATATTCCCTAGAGTTGAATCATGGGCTGAAACTGAAGGATGACTTGTCCATAAGAGTTCCAGTACGAGGGCGGAGCGACCTTGTCATGGAGTCACGGAGTCACGGCAATACGGAGATTGATGAACATCCCAATCCTACAACCAGAAATACGCCAGAGGCGCCGCAGGAAAATGCGTCGCTCTATCCTGCAGGGAAAGTCACTTCCAAGAGGAAAGACATTCGGGCATCGGCCCTACGGCGAAATCCATGCTGGAGAACACGAGGGAGCAGCACAGTTTACTTGGACCCGGTAGGGATCTGCGCTCCTGGTGGATGTCGAACTCTGGAAGTAGATGAGTGGGTTGACCAAGCAGTAGGTAGCATTAGAATATTAACGAATAAAGAAGCACCCCCTTCATGACCTATCGGAACCACTACGAGCGACTTTCTTCCATACCTCCCCCACTGGATCCCCATGGTTGGCGACACACTCCCACTCTCCCATGCCATATTCTTCAGGCGCGATCCTGCAACCCCTTCCACCACCACCAACAATCAGATTTCCAGGACGGTATGTTTTGTCCATCTGCATTCGGCGGAGGACACTCCCGTGGACCCTCACATCACTGGGAATGTCTCTGACCTCGCCGCACGGCAGAGGCCAACGGATGGGCTTCCACGATCCATCAGACCGAAGGTCCATTCGACGGAATGGCAGGTACTCCATCACCTTCCAGGCGAGAACTGAAGTCAAGGGCATGCCGCAGTCGCGGCTGAGACTGTCATGGGTGCGAGCCACATGGGCTTTCTGCATCAGCTCGTGGAAAGAAGATGGTCGAGGACCGCCTTCTGTCGTAACGGCCGGACCCGCATCGATGCTGTGTAGCTGGTGTCCTTTTTCTACATCTGGTGAGGCGAGATGGCTAGCCGTGTCGATGCGGATGTCAGGAACAACGACTGGCTCTCGGGGTTGAAGTCCGGGTGTGTTCATCAAGACCTCACTGCACCCCATGGCCACAACCTTCCCCATATCAAAGCAGAGGCCGGCTCTCATCGCCTCGCGGACCATCCAAACTAGCGGCACATGACTGGCACTCTTGGTGTGCGGCTCAACTTCCCATCCGCCGCCAACGTCGCCGTGCCCTCCAGCAAACCATACCTCGTCGATGTCTTGCTGTGCATCGTTCTCGTACTCATAGTCCTTATCCCCATAGTCTTTTGTCGGACCGAATTGTGAGACAATTGACGCACCATCACCGGCCGTGCGATGAGTTGTGCGAGACTTGGAGCGCGAAGGTGCACGATACGGCGCCTGTTCTTCCGGCTGGTCAGGCTGGGGAAGGGCAAGTTGACGCGGCTGGCGACCACGGTGCTCTTTCTCAACGACACCAGGCTTGCTATTCGTTGTCTCCGACGTGGGTCGATGTCGATACTTCTGATGCATGTTATGCATCATCTGGCCCATCCCGTCCAAGGTGTGCTCATAGTGGTGCTGCTTGTGCTTCCTCCCGCCTTGGCTCTGGTACATCAAATCCTGGCGAAACTTCGCCCTCCTCTCGTCTATACTAACAGCATGACGGATCACCTTGGCCGAGCTCCGCGACGTATAGGGGAACTTACTCCTCTCCATCCATGCCGTCTCAAACCTCGGCACGGAGTTGACCGTGTCAAACAGCCCCAAGAACTGGATCCTCCTCACAGGCCTGGAGAAAGTCTCGCGGAAGCCCTTCATAAACTCATGCATCTGCCTCTTCTTCTTCTGTTCCTCAGGGTCATCCCCGGCCGCCGTCCGCCGGCACTCCCACTGCGCAAAGGCCTTCCACGCAAACGAAACCATCTCTTCGTTCCCGTGGCTCAGCAGCCCGACGTGGTCCAGCATCTCGGCCAAAAAGCGCGCAATATACGCCCCGCGACTGAAGCCGAAGATGTAGATCTCGTCGCCTGGGCTGTAGAACCTCATAAGGAACCGGTACCCGCCGACGACGTGATGGTCAAACGAGGACCCCACGGCGCTGTCCTTGGCTTTCATGTACCAGGAGCGGAAGCGGCTGCTGATGGAGGTGTGTGAGAGGGACTTGGAGACTACGTATGTGCCTATGCCGGCTATACTCATGGAAGTGAGTATGTCAGCCCTGGCTTGGTGATGACGAGGGAGGCATGCTTGGGTGCTATTGCTTACGCTGGTAATAGTGGTACTGGTCATCGGCAGTGCGGTCCAACATCCTGTAAATCTTGAGGATATTGGAATCGCTATCATTGCCATTGAACCTGTTCCCAGTGCCATCGAAGCACAGGACAAGTTTGCGAGGCTTGTGTCGTCGCTCTGGGGCTGCGCTCATGTTTCTGTCCATCATGTATCTCTGGCTTGAAGTCTGCTGGGTGCACGAACGAAAAGGGAGTACTGGGGAGTGTCCTCTGAGAGCCTGGTCTGTGAGCCTGGTATAATATGGAGGGGCCTGGTCTTGATCACCTCACCCGGCCGGGGCTCTGTCCCGTCCAGAATCAGAGTCCTCGATTGCCGCCACTGCCGTATTGCCCCACGATGTTTCTACGCCCCATGATGCAGACGATCTCACGCGGTGTTGCCGTTGGTGTCAACACAGAGGGGATGGAACACAGCAGATACGATCACCATCGTACAAACAACCGCTCTAGCATTATTGGCTCCCCTGAGCCGCAGATCAACCTCCAAATCGTCTCGTTGTCTTGCGGTCGCTCTCTCACATTATACCTTGGCATCATCATCCAACGGTTCCTCTGCGATTGATGCCCACCGTCGAAAGCCTGCGGGGTTCTTCGTGCCACCCCAATCAACAAACCATTGAATTCGGCAGTCTTGGCGACCATCGGCTGAATCTAGGGAATCACAGAGCATGTCTGAATCGGTTTTTCTCAGCATCGGAGTTCACATGTCTCGGTTCAATATCGCATGCTTTCGTCAGCCATCGAGGGTCCTGTCCCCCCTTCATGGATGTTGTAGTCCCTCGTCAGAATAGCATCCGGGACGTTCCGATGAGGTCTTGATTCGACGAAGAGTGAGGGGATGGAATAACGCCCACCAGCCACGATGCGGTTCAACAGTACCCAGGTTATACCCGCCAAGGTAGTGAACAGACAAACGACATCTGATACGCCAGCAACGGCGACGAAAGCAGTTGATGTCTAGCACCACCTGGGCAGACTAGGATCACCGTATCACACGAACCCAACGGAGAGATAGAGGATTTGAATGGCCGATTTGGCATATATCGGTATCGAATCGCGCCATGCAGATCCTCTCACCGGTGGCACCTTGTCCTACAGGACAACCACCTTCCTTGAGGCATATTCTGCGTACAAGCTACAAACCTTTGCTTCTTCTGGGATTGCCTTCTTCAAAAGTGCAATAGCTGCAGCTGATAGACCTGTGTTACCTCGGTCTTTCAGCTACGAAGACTCCGTGGTTGGCCAATTCCTCCCCGATGGCTTGGTCACCCTTCGACGCTACTGCGAACCACGGCCAAGTGATCTTACGCTTGAGCATCCTGATCCTAGCTTCTTGCGTCAAGTTCTTGACAATTCTGGCCCATCAAGACATGCCACGACGATTACATCCACGATCAATGTCGGCTAGACACGGCGACATGAGGCACGACAAACGATCTGCTCACTTTCCCTCCACCCTAAGGACACTGCCGCCGTCATTGGCTCTCTCTCTGGACACGACATACGGATGATCGCATGCCGAGGCTGCCACAGATAGAACCACGGTTAGCCGTTTCACGATGAGGTTCTTGGCGGTATGTAGTTTGGGACACTGATTCACGCCGTGGGCGTTATCTCGAGCCATTCATATCGCATCTGTTCGACGCCGGCAAGGCCTCATCGAGCGGGGTTTCTTCGTTATCACGCCCGAAACGCTCAGCTATTGGTCTCTGCTCAGATCTGTGTCCATCTGGATCGGTTTTTGGGGAGGATCATCTCGTCTCGATCGTCCCTGCGGCTTGTTTCGGAGTCAGGCTCTTTGTTTACTGATCATTGTGTTACCTTCGACCTGCAGATTACTGGTAGGCCCGTCTCACTGGTTTCCGGTAAACTTATACTGGGCTGGAAGTATACAACTTTTTCCTTACTCCGGTGTGGAGGCCGTAGAGCAATCTCTGTCTGCTCAACTGAGAGACCCTTGAGACATACAAGACCTTTGGTGACTGACACCCATTATGGAATCACACTCTGGAACCATGAATGGTACCAATGGAACCAGCCGTCTCAGTGGAATCAACGGCACCAATGGCATCAATGGCACCAATGGCACCAATGGCACCAATGGCACCAATGGCGACTATACCGTCATCCACTCAAGCTCGTCAAATTCCAAGCTTCCCGACAAGATCAAACCTCCACCACCCGGACCCCTTCCGCCATTGTCAAAGGCGAGCCACCATGGACCTCTGAGGGCCAACCGCGAGGGCATCACAGCGGCCCTCGGGCAGTTCGCCCAGTCCATCCATGCACCGCAGAGGCCTCTGCCCACTCAAGTTGGGGATGGGACCTATAGCGTCAGGAAGAGGGAGACAGGCTTGAAGTTGGACCTGAAGTATATCGGATGGAAAGGTCAAACACTCGATATCATAACCAATATGTGCCGTTGACTGACAACGCTGATAGATATCAAGACCGTGCTGGATATCATCAAGAACAAGATCCAAGGGAACGAACCTATGGATGACAAGACGATGCTGATGGAGCGCATCATCCAGCTTGTAGCTGGTCTCCCAACCAAATCTCGGACCAGAGTCGTTCTGACGGACCAATTCATCAATGAACTGTGGTACTGCCTCGACCACCCTGTACTCACCTATATCGGGGATAAATACATGTACCGCACCGCGGATGGATCGTTCAATAACCCGCTTTTCCCGCAGTTGGGCGCAGCAGGAACAAGCTATGCACGCTCCGTCCGGCCGACCATCATGGCACCGGGTGCTCCTCCAGACCCAGGGCTCATCTATGACAGCGTGATGAAGCGTTCTAGCAGCGGATACAGGAAGCACCCCAACAACGTTTCCAGTATCCTCTGGTACTGGGCGACCATTATCATCCACGACCTGTTCTGGACTGACTACAGTGACATGACCAAGTCCAAGACCTCGTCGTACTTGGACCTGTCACCTCTCTATGGCAGTAACCAGGATATGCAGAACAGCATTCGGACCTTCCAGGACGGAAAGCTCAAGCCGGATGCGTACGCTGACAAGCGTCTGAACGGGATGCCACCGGGTGTCTCGGTGCTCTTGGTCATGTTCAACCGCTTCCACAACCACGTCGCCGAGCACCTGGCACTGATCAACGAAGGCGGTCGCTTCACTCCACCGCCAGGCCCACGACCAGGACTATCAGGCCCACAACCTGTCAGTGACGACAAGAAAGCAGATGATTCCAGGCGCAAGAGCGATGACGCCTGGAAGAAATACGACGAGGACCTCTTCCAGACCGCCCGCCTCGTCACCTCCGGCCTGTACATCAACATCACCCTCGTCGACTACGTCCGAAACATCGTCAACCTCAACCGCTGCGACACCACCTGGACGCTGGACCCGCGGGCACAGATGGGCCGCGACTCGGGCACGCAGCCCGGCGCCGCGGCGGGCACAGGCAACGTCGTGTCCGCCGAGTTCAACCTGTGCTACCGGTGGCACAGCTGCATCTCGGAGAAGGACGACAGGTGGATCCAGGATTTCTACATGGGCCTGTTCGGCAAGTCAGCCACCGAGGTGGGCATCCAGGACATGGTGAGGGGGTTCGCCACGTTCGAGAGGGGCATCCCGGATGACCCTGCGCTGAGGACGTTTGGTGGGTTCCAGCGTGACCCGGACACGGGCAAGTTCGGGGATGACGACCTTGTTGAGTGTATCACGTCGGCGATTGAGGATTGTGCTGGGGCTTTCGGAGCTCGGAACGTGCCTATTGCTATGCGTCCTGTTGAGATCTTGGGGATTATACAGGGAAGGAAGTGGCACGTCGCGGGTCTGAACGAGTTTCGCAGGCACTTTGGACTGAAACCGTACGATACCTTCGAGGAGCTCAACTCTGACCCGGAGGTTGCAAGTTGTCTGAGACACCTCTATGAGCATCCCGACTTTGTCGAACTATACCCGGGTCTCGTGGCGGAAGAGGCAAAAGAACCTATGGTTCCTGGTGTTGGCATAGCGCCGACGTACACCATCTCACGTGTTGTCTTGAGCGACGCTGTGTGCCTGGTCAGAGGCGACAGGTACTACACGACTGACTACAGCCCTAGAAGCTTGACAAACTGGGGATTCAATGAAGTTCAGTACGACCTGAACGTCAACCACGGCTGCTGCTTCTATAAGCTTTTCCTCCGGGCCTTCCCCAACCACTTCAAGCATAATTCCGTCTACGCACACTACCCCATGGTCATCCCAGCCGAGAACCTTCGCATCCTCAGAGCTATCAACCGCGCCGAGCTGTTCACGTGGGAGCGTCCATCGCGCACTGCCACTTGCGTCGAGGTTACCACTTATGGCGGGGCAACGCATGTCCTGGAGAACTCGGACCATTTCAAGGTGATGTGGCAAGATCTTCTCGGCTCGAAAGACGGCAGCCATTCGACTTTGAGCTCGAGTCCACCCTTCCGCTCACAAGACGGGTTGAAGGAGGTCGCGAGACGCTTCTACCGGGAGATGACCGGGCACTTACTGAGTACAAAGAGCTATGTGCTGGCCGGCAGTACATATGTCGATCTAATAAGGGATGTTGGGAACCTTGTGAACGTGAGTGCATGACTCTTTCCCTTACCGAGGTGCTCGACTCTGCTAAGTCTTTCTGAATAGGTACATTTTGTCTCCCGTCTCTTCAATATCCCCCTGATAACCACCTCAAACCCTAAGGGTCTCTATACCGAGGAAGAACTGTATTCTATCCTAGCACTCATCTTCATTACCGTCTTCCTGGATAATGATGCCGTGAAGACCTTTCCCTTAAGACAAGCGGCCAAGACCGTGAGTGAGCAGTTATGCGAGCTCGTCGAGTCTCACGTGGGTGCTACCAAGGGCTGGGGGCTTAGGGGGTGGTTCTCCGGCGGCGAGGAAAGGAACGATCCGGTACAAGTCCATGGATCGAACATGGTTGAGGGCTGGTTGAAGGGAGGTATGAGCGCGTCTGGTATTGCTAGTGGACAGGTCCTACCCACTATTGCTTCCCTGGTGCCGAGCCAAGGCATGCTTGTACGTATTTCTTGTTTCCTTTCTCGGCCTGGAACTCTCAACGTTCGCGTACTTCTCGCTGACATCGTCGCAGTTCGCTCAAGCTGTGGACTTCTACCTGTCGCCAGCCGGCAAAGAGCATCTACCTCGGCTCCATCTCCTGGCCCGCCAGGACCCGTCACAGCAGACTGACTCGGAGCTTCTCGGTTATGCGATGGAGGCTGTCCGCATGGTTGGCTACCTTGGAACATACCGCGAGGCAGCCATCTCGGATGTCATCAATGAAGACAATGGGAAATCTGTTACTGTCAGGCAGGGAGACCGCGTCTTTGTCAGCTTCGTAAGTATACACTTATCTATCACTTATTACCAGCCCTCACGCCAAACATACCAACTAACGCACACCTGTAGGCATCCTCTACCAAAGACCCATCCTGCTTCCCCAATCCGGAGAAGATCAACCCGAATCGGCCTCTAGAGAGCTACGTGCATTACGGCCTTGGCCCACACGCCTGCCTGGGGCCTGAAGTGTCCCAGGTTGCGCTGACGGAGATGTTCCGCGCTTTCTTCGGCAAGAAGAACCTCCGACGAGCTCCGGGGCCGCAGGGTGAGCTGAAGAATATCTCGAGGGGAGACGGTGTTACTGCCTACCTCACCGAGGACTGGGGCAGTATCTCGCCGGTCCCTACGTCGATGAGGGTGTGCTGGGATGAGGACTAGGGGTTGGTGTGGAGCGACACGGCACGTGACAAGATGTCTGGAGGAGAGGACTGGATTTCTACTCATTTCCGCTCCATTACCCTAGGTTAGCTACCAGATTGTATCAACTCGTACTCTAACATCCGTGATTCGACCTTCGGTTCATGTAAGTAAGTGTATTTTATATATAACCCTAACCTTGAGTATTACTTAGATTCTTGGCCCCTTGATTTGATAGACCTGGGTAGCAAGCCCTACTTAATTATAACGTACTACGGCCAGCAGAGCCTACTTCTCAAGCCGGGCATGCCGATTTCTAGCCAAACGCCCTTTCTAGAGATGGTGTTTTGGATTCTGGCATAACACGGGGCTTTTTTTGGGCCTATGGTCTTGGTTACCCTAGGGTACTTCCCAATTTGCCTATTGAGACACCGGTGTGTCTTCACATCTTCCATTGATGGCAACCTGGAGGCCTCGTCCAGAGGGTAACGGGCGGTACCCCCCTGAAGGGCGTATTGACTGATAGGCCAGGAAGCCAAGTAGGCTGGGTTGCACTGCACTGCGGCTATGTAGTCGACTTGTCACAGCTGCAGGTGCTATTTGCCGTACAGCCAGCCACACTGCAGATAAACGCTGCGATGCAGCCAACCATACTCCCACGTAGCATGTCTGGTCCTCAAATCGATGCTACTACTTACCTTCGATACTACAGGAGGCATGCCACGTCAGCACCGTTTCCGTGACTGTGCCCCCTCCCTTGGTCCGAAGACTTGCCACCATAGACAGTTGGTCCTGTCCCTACATCGAAAGCCCCCCCCCCCTTTTTGCCCCTCTAATCCTCCCTCATTCATCTTGAGACTATCAAAACTACTGACTTTCAGAGAGTTTTGTGTTTCTACCATCGGCAAGCACAAGCGACTTTACTACTCCACCACTACATTGCATAGTGACAACCTCCCAAGATGGAAGCGCTCGCCGCGATCGGTTTGGCTAGCGCCATCGTTCAATTTGTCGACTTCTCCTCGACCCTTGTCTCAGGTGCACGTGAGATTTACTCTTCTGCGTCAGGAGCCAAGACCGAATCCGATGCAGCGGATCAAAGCATTGACCGTCTGAGAGACCTAACGCGCCGCTTACCCCGTATCGTACTTACAGCGGCCATGACACCGGATGAAAAGAGGCTGGTGGCCCTCAAAGATGGGTGTCATGACGTCTCCCACGAGCTCGGAGAGATCCTGGGGGCAGGAAGGGCAAAGACACCTGGTTCTAAACGAGCCAGTCTCCGAGCCTCGTGGAACACCATACGAAACACAAAAAAGGTTGCAAATCTCCAGTCTCGCCTGGACAGATACAGAGCAGAGGTGCTCGGGGTTCTTCAAGCGATGATGAGGTATGTAGCTCATCACCAAGCCTTGCTTTATAGCATGGTTAGCGACTGACACTTGGAAGTGATGATGTCTCCGAGATAAAAGGTTACTTGGATTCGTTGATTGAGGCTCAACCGAAATACGCCGAGAGCTTGCGCGAAGAATTGGGTCGTACGAGAAACTCAATCATCAAAGCTATTCAGGCTGAATCACAAGCAAGCCAGAATGAGCAGCACATCAGAGCAGACGAACAACAAGCAAGCCTAGAGCAGATTCATAAGGACCTCGCTCACCTCCTGGAGACGACCAAGGTCATCCCGGCCCAGGATGCTGTACTAGACATGCTGTGGTTCGAAAGCATCACGACGCGGCAAAGATCTATCAATCCTGCACACGAAGCCACCTTTCGCTGGTTACTAGATCAACTGGAACCCGATCGGTCGACTTCAGGAGACGAGACAGAACGTAGCGACTCGGATTTTGGAGACAAGACCAAAGACATCGAAACATACTCTTCCAAACTACGGAGAGAACGAGAGGAGCAAGAGGCGCTCAAGCGATTTGAAAATCGGAAAGCTTTCCTTGACTGGCTCAGGGTCGGAAGCGGTGTGTTTTACATATCCGGGAAAGCAGGTGCTGGCAAATCTACCCTGATGAAATTCTTGTCTCAGGAGGAAAAGACTCACCGGGAACTGCAAGCGTGGGCAGAGGATGACAGGAGGCGGCTTATCCTTGCCCGCTTCTTCTTCTGGAACTCCGGAGACCAGCTCCAGAAAAGCCTCGAGGGCCTATACCGGACAATGCTGTGGGACATCTTGCGGCAGTTCCCCGATTTGATCCCACACGCCTTTCCTGATGCCTGGTCCGCTGCCACCAGCAAGGGAAACAAGAATACACGACATCATCCCTCCTTCCATGTCGAGCTACAGGACTTGCACGACGCCCTTGACCGATTGTTCACCAGTCCAGTCACCAGGTTGCAATATAAACTATGCCTGTTCATTGACGGACTGGACGAATTTGATGGAGACTACTGGAACCTATCACAAGCTATTTCCTCCTGGGCGACAATGAATAGCGTCAAGTTCTGTGTTTCGAGCCGGCCACACAACGAATTCATGACGATGTTCGCATCCGACCCTTCCAGACATCTCCGGCTGCACGAATTAACTCGTCAAGATATGCTCAAATTCGTGCAGTCCGAATTCCAGGGCGACGAGCGTTCCGCGGCTATAAAAGCAGAGACACATTATTACTTCAGTCTCATAGACGACATTGTTAAGAGAGCGGACGGCATCTTCCTCTGGGTTGGTTTGGTCACATATGAAATGTTGAAAGCCATGGGAAACCATTCTTCACCGGTGCAACTTCGGCAGAGGCTGGACAGTATACCAAAAGGCCTCGACGGTATTTTCATACGAATGTTCGATGCTATCGATGGACCAGATCGGAGAAGAGCTGCACAAATGCTTTTAATCATGAAGCTGGAACCAAGCGAGGATTTAAACGCTCCTAACCGCTGGGTCTACACTCATTCAATGATGGATGAAATAATAGACAATCCTCAAATGCTGGAGGCTATCTTTTCAGGCAAAACTGGGCCTCCAATGATGTCTGCGACCTGGGAACCCAGCTCTCAAGTGACCGCTGCTAGGTTGATAGCCAGGTGCAATGGTCTTGTCGAAGTTGCACCTTTGAACTCTGGCCGCTTAGAACTTTCCGATTTCAAGTTGCAGTTCATACATCGCTCGGTGAGCGACTTTTTGGACGATGAGGATATTCATGGTGAAATCCTCAAATTGGCAGGTGGCTTCTGCCCTTGGACAGCCTTTGTTCATTCTATGCTCGTACTGCTCAAGGTTTTCGGCCTCTACCATTTGGACACAGGATACACCATTGACTCTATCTTAAGAGCCTGCGCGACAGCAGAATCTATGGGTCTTCCACCTTTCACCAAAGAGATGGGAGCTCTCATTCATATATGCCGTCAATTGGCAAAAGCCGACGAGAATGGTTGTATCAGTATTGTCGTTCATCATTTCGGAATTGAACGAACTAGACTCTTATTTGACTCTGCTCACTATTTGGAAACACCGTCTGATGACATAGATTCAACAATACTTAGCCAGGGGATTCTAAGAGGCTGCATCAACCCTTGTTTGGAGCGGGTGGCTCAGGACATGGCCCTCATGACCCCGAGGCCTAGGACCAACATCCTGCTAGTCACAGCTATGGTCGATCTCCGTATTGCAGGTAGCCCGCATCGAAGCTCAAGTGGGAAAGCCCGACATGCTCCCGGGAGAGCTGTCCCAACCGATCTGATGATACATCGCATTCTTAGTATCGACCCATCTTCTATCAACGCTCCTTCTTTCTCCTGCCGGCGGGATTCAGAACTCGAATATTTCCCCAATCCATCTTGGACTACCTGGACGACCTTTCTTTTCGTGCTCTGGTATCGTGTACTTCATTTGCACAAGATAAAGGATAACCCGGAACGGCACCAGGAGTACGGATTTGGCAAACAGAAAATTTCGAACATGATCCAGCTCTTCCTAGAGCATGACGCCGATGCATCGGTCTGTTTTGTCTTTTGCGATTGGAATCGCTACATACAGATACGTGACGGCACGCAGCAGCTCGAAGAATTCGATACTAGGGACATTGTATCATTTGCTACCATGCCAGCGGTGGTTGAAAGCTGGGGTATACCGCTTGGGTCGAAAACGCGCCAACTTATGAATCAACATGCACAGCGGTATGGATCAGTATGGAATGTCGCTAGGGTCATCAATTTTTTCAAGGCGACTGAAACACCTAAAGTAAATATACGACAACTAAGTTCCCAAGATCTGGTTTCTGGGGATCTCATATTGATAAAGGTTGTCGCATTCACGCAGTTGCAGGATATCAAGGATGAAGTTATTAAAGAAGAGTTGGAGTGGCAGTATATGAACCCCGGGTGGCATGATGAAGATGACCCTCTACAAAGGTTGCGCCTGCCACGGATATACTGTTGAGCTGTTTAGTCATCCCAGATACCCTCTCGAATATCAATGTTCTTGTTTATTTTGTTTGGCATAAATCTTACAATGTACATAGACTCGTACTCAGCACTTAAGAGGCGGATAGCTTCGAGTTGCCAAGGTGTTGATTATAGGGCAGCATCGGTAACTCATGTTTCCTAATTCATCCTCGTATGTACGGAGGTCAAACTACTATCATTGCGAGACAACCTAGAGAAAGCCTTAAAGATTTCGTCACAGAAGGAGGTGTGAGTTGTCAACTGGTTAGATATGTCCCGTCCAGTTTCTCGAAGCGGAGACTGAAGCACCCGTGGACTGCATATTTGCTGCAATGGCAGTCCAAGTGCACAATCTGGACATTGAAAACCAGGCTGTACTAAATGTCTCCTTCAAAGCTTCCTATAACCAGGTAATTCTTAGTTCTCAACCAAAGACCAAAAGCGGAATTTCGGGGTATGACCTCAATGCTCTTCGATAGGCTTAAGTTGCATAACATGGAAAACAATCACTGATATAATTGATTCAATGTTGACAGACTGGACCCGTATATGTTGGCATGTAAGCTTGGAAGGAAATTCTGGCCTTGTTCTTGCACCCCGGCTGTGGGCATTGTACAACGATGCGAATAATATAGGACGTGCCGGGCCCCATGGGAAAACATGCAACCGCGATCGTTGTTTACCTACATTCTTTGTGTGTGTGGATTTCCCGACCCCAGTCCTGCCTACCTAGGTACTTAATCAACTAGCTTTTAACAAACTGACCTTTCCCCGATATTTAATTGTATTCCTTTGATGATAGACAAGTTGCGTCACAAAGCAATTTCGGGCTATGTATCTAAGTAGTTTGTGAACATTGAAGGGTTCCCGCCTCGTCAAAGCCGACCAGTCTTTCGTCTAAATATGGTAATACGCAAGTTCCATTGTCAACAGGTATCAAGTGCTTCCAGCCCGTGGACGATTCGTGTATTTATTTGGTCCGGCCATGCCAGGAAAACATGATTTTATCCGAGCGTATTCATACAGCAGCCAGGGACCAATACGAAAAGCCTAACAGTTTAGAAACATTACAAGCATTTTCAAACCCCCCAAAGATAGTTAAACATTTTCCATGGCCGGTAACGCGAACCTAACAGTTAGTGAGCAGTTCGAAAGGGCGGTAGAGCTTGGTCGATTTGCAGCCATTGGCGCACCACCCCCTCCTGCGCCAGCACCTGCCGGGCCAAACATGCTTCAGCTACTCCCGTACGAGCTCAGACGGCAAGTCTTTCGAGACAGACTTGTCGATACAGCTACCCGCATTGAATTGGATAACCTCCGACCACACCCATCTTTCTACATCTCCCAGCAGCTGGGCGCCGAGGCACTGAGCGTGTATACACAGGAGAACACATTCACCGCCAAGGTGTTCTCCAACTACCTTGATATCTATCTAATCCGCAAGAACATACGTAAGGGGAGATGGGACCGGGCCAGGTTTAGAGACCCCGGAGAGCCGAGAAGGCACAGGTTGATCCCGAGAAGGGCGGGCACGGCGCAGTGGCCAGGCTCACGCCTGGCGACGAACCGTTCGTGGACGGCGTCAGACCTTGCGTACACCTCGGGAAGGCTCCGGGCCACCAGGAGGAGGTTCCTGCAGCGTCCGGAAGCCCGGTTCAGGAATGTCGATATCGTCGTCCAGGCACCCGAATCCAACCTGTCAGCCTTCCTGAGAGCCAAACTGGAAGTGTCGGTGCTTGAACTGAGGTTCGTCCAGGGGAATTTGGTAATGAACGCCACGCCACCCATCACGAGACCTCCCTTTCCGTCAATCTGGCCTCCGGCGGCCAATGTTGGGAATGGCCAGCTGCCGTATCGGAAGTCCTGCTGGAAGATGCACAAGAAGGCGAGGAGTGTGGCGAGAAGGATATATCGGGCTGAGCTGGCGGCCAACAATGGTAGCTTCGCGGGGTTTACGCTTGAGCACTTGAGGCAGATCGCTGGAGCGTTTGTTTATTGGCCGTGATTTGTTTGGTAGTAACGTTTAGTGGAATTATTGTACATAATAATTTGTTTCTGTTTGATGTTTCAAGGAGCACATTCGACGCCAAATGCCTCCCACACGCTTCACCTTCAGAACAAGTGTGTTAGGTAGGTAAAAAGGGACGGCATGGTTTATAGAGGAGAGGAAGGTGGGCGTTCCATCGGTTTAATGTATTTCCGCTTTAAGCATATACTGGTACTGTGTACATAGTAATCATCTACCTCGCTTATTAACAACGTCAGTGTGGCCGGATCACGGCGTTGCATGTCCGGGCCGGCCGGGCCGTTCCTGGTGGTGTCACGGATCACAAATCCGGAGGCTCGGGGCCCACTTCTCGCCGCTAATTGCTAATTGCAGGTGTATGAAGTCATAGCCATGTTCTTCCTTGTGACGACACTCTGACATGCTTTGAAGAAGGCGAGAAAGTAAGGATGATCGATCATGATGTTTGGACATGATGTCTGATGGTACTTAAAGGATCGCTGCTCGACTTCAATTGCCGTTCTACTACTAACTTTCCATTGTACATTGTAAAACGAACCTTTTCCCTGCCTACACATACAAACGATATCCTCCACCCATTTCCTACCTACTCTTAGTTTCAAACAATAGTTGTAAACAAAACTGCGAAACACAACGATACCACCCCCTACCTAATTCTTACGACCAACCGGATCACACATCCATACATCCTCCAAAATGGCACCACCACAACGTGTTTTCCAGCTGAGCGGCACATGCAACAACTACCCATGGGGAAAGAAGGGAAAGCAGTCGCTTGCTGCACAGCTCTGCCAGAAGACACCAGGCTTAGACTTCAAGATCAAGGAAGACGAGTTCTACTCGGAGATGTGGTTTGGCGACTACCCAGACTTCCCTGCCCGAGTACTCGAGACCGGCGAGCTGCTGGCAGACGCAATTAAGAAGGACCAAGCTACGCTTCTCGGCAAGAAAGTTCTCGACAACCTGGATCCTCAACTGCCTTTCCTCCCAAAGGTAAGGGAAACCCTCATCTACCTCGTAAGAGGTTCAGAATAGGAACAATAGCTGATAGCCGAGAGCAGATCCTCTCAATCGCAAAAGCACTACCACTACAGCTCCACCCTAACAAGGAGCTCGCCACCAAGTTACATAAGCAAGACCCTGACCAGTTCACCGATCCCAACCATAAGCCCGAGATCGCCGTTGCACTGTCATTTTTCGAGGTCTTCGCCGGATTCAAACCCCTGGCAGATATCCAGGCCATCTTTACCCTCTCCCCCCTGAGCGCCTTCCTGCCCGCCGCCCCCGTGGAGAAATGGACAAATGAGACCCTCCGGGAAGTAACCCGCAACCTACTCAAGGCCGACGAGGCCGCGGTCAAGACGGTCGAGAAGGAGCTGCTCAGCACGCCCCGCTCAGCGCTGGCCCAAGTAAAAGCCGAGTTCATCCAGGACCTGCTCCCCCGCCTGCAAGACCAGTACGACCCCGGCGACGCGGGCTCCCTCGTGGCGCTGACGTGCATGAACTTCATGACCTTCCAGCCCCTGGACGCCATCTACATCCCCGCCGACGGCATCCACGCCTACCTGTCGGGCGACATCGTCGAGTGCATGGCGCGCTCCAACAACGTCCTCAACGTGGGCTTCTGCCCGGCCGCCGACAGGAACAACGTCGACGTGTTCGCCAACACGCTCACATTCAAGAGCCACAGCAGGGAGGACGTGGTGCTGCCCCGCCAGAAGAGCGAGAGGAGCAAGACGGGCAAGACGCAGGTGTACAAGCCGCCCATGAGCGAGTTCGACATGCTCGTGGCCGACCTCAAGGCCGGCGAGAGCGACGAGGTCAAGGCCGGCGAGGGGCCCGGCGTGATGATCGTCACCAAGGGGTCGGGCAAGATGAGCGCGGACGGGAAGGTGTTTGACCTGAAGGAGGGCTTCATCTACTACGTGGCTCCTGGTGTGGATGTGAAGTGGGAGACGGAGGGTGGGTTGCAGGTATTCGAGGCTGTGATCTAAAGGAGGGGGGTTTTAGTAGCGATATTTGACTGTAGAATTTACTACAATGGATGTCATGAACACTCAGTGAGTGTAAATACTTTACTCGTCCTAACTTCACATTGGTGGGAAAGGTATGTGAGAGGTCAGGATGATTGCTTAGAGGTAAATCAACTGCCTCTAGAGTTTCAGGGGTGATTGCCATGAAGTAATACGTAAATATCGCGGTCACAACAACTATAGTGGGGTATGTCAATACATTGGCCTCACTTGCACATAGTGGAGTATATAAGACGTTGGCCTCACTTGCAGTAATTATATATAAACCATTCTGCTGCTGCAACACTTACATTTTTGTCGACTCACAAGACAACCCTGAACCAAACTGAATTATGACATCCCCTTCCACCTCAATGTCAGTCTCACGATACGACAAATTTCGGAAACGTTGGCAAGGCTTGGTGCTTCGCGACCACGACGGCACGCTCCTTTACGACCCCCCATGGAAGACTCTCGTCAGCGCCATAATCACAAATAACGACGTGTTTCTCGTGAAGCAGTGGCTCGAGAAGAACCCCTACGCCCAAGGACTCGGCGAGATAACCGACACCCGGCCGTTCCACACGGCCATCTGCCACGGCAGTATCGATTGCCTCCGCCTGATGCTGGAGTACTGGGCCGCGAGCCCCTCGACGACGCCGACGCCCGCGCCCGCGCCCGCTGAGCGCGAGTACGACCTGCTGCCGCTCGCCTGCCGTTACGCCCGGCCTGACGTGGTGCGCTTGCTGATGGACGAGAGCCGGCCGTGGGCCGCCCGGCTCACGAGGCTCCACGAGAGGAAGGGCCCTGACGGCACCCGCATGGAATCGGCCCTGATGGCGGCTGCATCGTCCGCCGGCGCCAGCTGGAGGTGTACGGCCGAGGGGATGCGGGACGCCGAGGAGCTCATGTGCTTGCTTCTCGACATGGGGGCCTGTGCCCGTGATGTTGAGTACTGTGAAAAGGGAGCATACCCAGATGCCGACGTCTCCCAGCTTTCGGCCACGGTGTTGACCCGGGCCATGCCTTGGGCCAGCGCCTATATTGTGCGGCGTCTAATCGACGGAGGAGCTGATGTACATGCCAAGGTGATAGTTGCCAACCCAGATAGCGATTCCAGGTACTATGGACCAGTATACTGTTCTCGGGACGCTACCGCGCTTCATGTTGGAAGTTACCATTTCAACACCGAGGCAATCCAGGTGTTATTGGAGAAAGGAGGGAGTGAAGTCAGCGCAGCAGGTATGGCATCATGCCGCGACGACAACGGCCGCACGCCCCTTCACTGGGCTACTGGAAGCCACGGGTTTCCTGGCACGTACCCACACGAACACGACGACGACACCATCGACGTCTTCACCTCGAAGGCCATCAGCACCGTCAAGCTCCTCCTGGCCGCCAACGCCGACACCATCAACGCACGGGACGTGCATGGAGACGCGCCACTGCACCTCGCCGTACGGAGACACAAGGAAGGCCCCGGTAGACGCCCCTGGACCTACAACATCATCCAGGTACTGTGCGAGAGCGGCGCAGACGCGGGCGTGCGCGACAACCGAGGGCAGACCCCACTGCACCATGTGTTCAGCCACTGCGATGCACCACTGCCTACCGAGGCGGCGCTTGCCATCCTCTTGATGGGGCACGGCGCCAAGGTGGGCGACGTCGATGCAGGTGGCAAAACGGTGATGCACTTTGTCGCGCAGAAATGTGAGTAACATCGACACAAGAGAGAAGCGAGTTCTCCGCCTTTTGGTTCCCGCATGTCCCCCGAGTCCCAAGATGTGTTCAATCCGGGAGCATCAAAGGTCGGGTCGCACCAAATACTCCTGGCCCCTTGTCCCGCGATCTCCGTCCCTCCCTCAGTCTCTTTTTAAGCCAATTACTGACTCGATCGCTCCTTGTAGTGCTCAACGTCGATATGGTGCGCGTTTTGCTGGACAATGCAGGCTGCCCAGCCGAGGACATCCTCCGCGCCGTCGACGCGGAGGGCAACACGCCGCTGCATATAGCCGCCGGGAAGGGCGATATAGGGGGGGATAGTCAGCAAGCCCGGATGCGGCCGGTAGAGATGACAGAGGGAAGACTGGAAGACCGGCTGCGGGAGCAGGATGCGATGATGATGGCGCTGCTGCCACATGGCCGGGGAGGGGGAGTGGAAGGGCCTGACAAAGGGGACAGTGGCGCTGGCCTTTCACTGTTGGATATACCGAACGCGGCCGGCCAGACGCCGAGAGAGTTGAAGGAGGCGACACGGAGGAAGTGGAGAGCGGATTACGAGGTCGAACAGGCAGCTGAGGAAAATCGGAGGGAAATGGACAAGGAAAGGGCTGCGGGAAGGCGTTGAGGATGCCCGGGACGAGGTTGCAATCCTACATCAAGAAAGCAGGCTGAATTAGGTTCCGTCTGGTATAGGCCAATCTAGAATTGTATATCAATCTACGGTTATAGATTTATACCTAGAAGTAATGTCAACAAACTTTGCATCGTATCTGAATTCCATGGATGTTGCCCAAGCATCCCGCATACGCCCGACACAGAGATATCACAGTATTCTTGATTATTACTGGCTAAGTACCAGGCAGTCGCATTGCCTCATAACTCTGGCTTTAGGTATAATCGTGCCATCGCCCAAGCGGTACCTATATACAAAGGGCAGACACGCATTGTTTGCACGGTCTGCTCGCACGGCCTCGTCCCGACAACTAGTATGCAGCAGCCCCATGTGCATTCTTATATCTCAGTACAGAGTCCAGTTGGCATTGAGGTTGATATCATTTAGTGATTGGCACTAGCAGCTATCTTAGTCGCACGCTTTGAGTTTCACGTGAGCACAAACATGGAGAATTACTAAAGGCCAGATACACCGTTTTGTAGTTGGGCTTGTGAGAAATACACTGCGGTCGATCGCCTGGTAGGTCTGCCTCATGGACTGAAAAGCATCTGAGCAGGTTATTACGGCAGGGAGGACGGAAAACTGGTTCTCAAGAAGATTTGAAACGTACGGGCCAGGGACGATGATGTAGAGAGACGAGTTTTATTCTACCAATTCCCACAATACAAGAAAAAGCATGCCCAACTTCAAAGACACCGCCTTCCTTCTAAGCCCTTAGCAAACAAGTGAAAACTAAATACCTGTTGCCCAATGCTGTCTAGACAATACTTTCTTGAACTTGCTATATAATTCGACTTTAACTTATGACACGCCCAAGGGACCGCTTATGCGGACTTCTTGGTGGTGTCAGGCCTGAAGAAGGTGCTGGGCCCGAACCAAGTTCCCTTCAGGTAGCTGTTCCAGTAGACGGTGGGGAAGATGTCCTTCTTGATGTGGTAGAACAGCCTGCGGGGCACGTCCTGGCTGCCGATGCCGGGGATGCTGGCAAAGGTCTCGTCCGGGACGCCGCCGTACTTGAACTCGCAGAGCATGAGCTCGTTGTGGCCCGTCAGCAGGGGGCACGAGGCGTAGCCCGTGTAGCCGGCGGTGAGCTCCTTGCCGCGGATGGTGGCCAGCAGGTTGTCGACCAGGACGGGGGCCTGCGACGTGATGGCGGCGGCCGTCTTGGAGTTGGGCAGCGACGAGGCGTCGCCGATGGAGAAGACGTTGGAGTACTTGTTGTGCTTGGTCGTGGTCTTGTCGACATCGACCCAGCCGGAAGCGTCGGCTGTGAGATTTTGTTAGCGGATCATCCTACTTGTGTACTGTGCTGAAAGACTCAGAAAATGAGAAAGTGCCCTACCCAGAGGTGACTTCGCCACCCAGTCCCAGGCCTTCTGGGGAGGAACGACGTGGAGGAAGCCGAACTCCTTCTCAACCTCCTTTCCGTTGTCGGCCAGGTTCTTGAAGGTGGCGGTCTTGTTCTTGTAGTCCACACCGACCAGGTTGTGCTGGAACAGACCCTCGACGTTGCGCTGGACGCGCAGCTCCTCGAGCGCCTTGGCGTACTTTGGCACGGCGAACATGGCGGGGGCGCCCGTGGCGAAGATGGGCAGGATCTCCTTCCTCACGGCGTCCCTCTCCCACTGAGAGAGGGCCATCCACAGGATCTTCTGGGGGGCACCGGCGCACTTGATGACACCGGCGGGCTGGGTGAAGATGGCGGTTCCGGCCTTGGTGTCCTGGATGTTCTTCCATACCTGCTCGACGGTCTTCTCGGAGTAGATGGAGCTCACTTTGCTGGTGGGGTCCTGCAGCGACTCGGGGAGGCCCTTGATGCCGTTGAAGTTGGTCTCGAGGCCGGGGGCGACGATGAGGTACTCGTACGAGACGTCGACGCCGTCGGTGGACTTGAGCTCGTTGTTCTCCGGGTCGAACTTGGAGACCTGGAGGGGGTAGTGAGTGACACCCTCCGGGATGACGCTGGACATGGACCTGTTCATGTCACTCAGGGGCTTCAGGCCGGAGCCGACGAGGGTCCATCCGGGCTGGTAGTGGTGCTCCTTGGCCGGATCGATGATGGCGATGTCCTCCTTCTGGAACTCCTTGGTGCGCATGAGCTGCGCGGCTACTGAGACACCGGCGGATCCTGCTCCAACGATGACGACACGGTGGTGAGGCTTGGGTGGTATGGAGGTGACGGTGGCGTATGTCCTGAGAGAAGCCTTCTTGGTGAAGCTCGCCATTGAGGCGCGAGCGGCCCTGGCAGCCAGTGCGCCAGCCATGATACTAGGTGGTTATTTGGGGGGGGGGGGAGATATAATCGAGCAGATAAATAAGACAACTAGGTAATAAGTGAGAGTGGGGCGGAGAGCAATGGGTATCTGAAGCTGCTAAGAAACGATAATGAGAACGAGACTGAGAATGAGGGTATCGATACCGGTTGTCGTGGTTGGACTGTTGGACTGCTGCTCTGCTCCGTACTCCGTTCCGTAGTGTTAAAAATTGTTCGAGACCGGGTGCTGCTTAAGGCCCTTTCAGGGATCCTTACAAAGCAGATGGCGACATCCCATCAAAACTTTCTGGCGTGATCGGACCACCTTAGCGGGTCAAGACGCCTTACGTAAACATAGTCCGAGCGATCAGCGAGCCAAAGTACCCTAACCCTACTTTTATTTCGGGCTCAAGCTGGACAGGACCCCCCCCTCTTTTGACGTCTATAGTGATGTTGTCCACCATTGCTGACTGACTATAAAGATGAATATATTCCACTATGGGTACACCTCAGTTGCTACGTTGCGCCTGTCTGCAAAGTCAATTTGACCCTAGTAATCTTGAAGTAAGTATCTACAACTGGGAAGTGAAGAGACCAAGATGTGTCTAGTTAATCTGGATCATTGAATAGGTGGACTTTCATACTCCCGGCGACAATGAGCACTTGAGGCGGACCATGAGCAACTACTCAGGGAGCTAAGTTTATCCTCATACTCCTTGAAACCGCGAGGTATTGAGACAGAATGGATGAGAGGGTGCTGAGATTTCGGGAAATTTACTGCCCACCTATATAATTGCTCTAATTACCGACAAGCTCAACTTAATATGAATAGCGTTGATACTAATACAGCTACAATGGAAAGAAACAGAAAAGAAAAAAAAACACTCATCCTCGCGTGCCAATCAAACGAACCGCAAGTTGCATCAACAGGATGAACTGAACACAAAGTGCGTTTGCCCAACGCGTGCGTCAACTCCTTCAACCCAATTTGCCCTCCTAGTTGCCCTGCCAGTCCATGTATTCGCTCTGAAGTTCGAGGCAGGCGATGCGGGATCCCGACCCGTTGTCGGTCGGATAGCAGGATTCAGCCGTCGTATTGAGGAGCGAGCCCAACTGGGTGCCAGTACAATTACCGTTGTCACTCGTCTCCGAGTATGCCGTCCAATAACTAGGGTCGCTGTACACTTGAATCCCAACGGTGCTGTCCTCTGTTTTTGGCCAACTCATAATCAGCATTTATTGATTTAAACGACCCCTCGAGTTGCAAGGCACGACCCAAGAGTGTGGTCTCCACGATCAAGGTATGTCCAACGATATATTTATATATCCAGAGTCAAAAGAGAGCGAACAGAGGGCTTTCTGGGTGCAGGCAGTACTAACCAATTGGGATATGCTCCCCGTTGTCGGCATTCTCAAGCGACTGAGGGACAGCGTCGGAGCTGTCATTCATAAGTAGCTCGTTAGTCATCTACCTGCGAAATAAAAAAACGGCGGCATAGACATGGGCAGGCTGGAAGGGAGGAAAGGAGAACCTACCAGTCCGCGTTTTTAGACTGCTTCACAGTAGCCATGATATTGCCTGCTATGGCCAATCCCGAGAAGAGAATGGCAGCAATTGAGAAATGCATATTGGCTGATGAAGTAACCGTCTTTTCTTGAACGACTTGAAATATTTGGGACGGTGTTGTTCTGGTATTGGTGAATCTGTCCCGGAGAAGCCTTGGTCGAATTATCTGGTCCTGGTAGTAAGTCTACGATGTAGCCAGAAGAAGGGCTGCTTTAATACTTTTCAGTCTGTCGAGCCGGAAAACCTGTGGGCTTTGTTGTGTCCTGAAGGATTTGAGGAATGTTCCATAGCCGATCGGTAGGAGGATCCACGGACTATCATCATCACGGCGTGGGGTGTAGGGCAGGCCCATCTTTGTAGGTAACCATGAATCAGTCCCACCCTATACAGCTTAAGTAGCAATTATATGGGTTTAAGAAGGCAACGACTTAGCGAATGGGTTCCGCAGGATTCTTGTTATATACTTAAGCAAGTAGATTGTAATATGAAGGACCATTCTCCTTTCGATCTTCTAAATGGATAATCGCTTTTCTTGGTCATTACGGCCAGTAAGGACACTGACTATATCCATACCTCTCATTCCTTGCTGTGAGTATTGCACACCGACTTCGCAGTATCCAAAACAAGCCTCAATCACCACTTTCATCACTCGTCGACTGAAGTCGGTTCTCCGGCCCCCAAAGGATTTTAGGCGGGTAGTGGTGGAATAAGTACCTAGGTATCTTAGAGGAATTCTGAATGTATTTTCCCATTTTCAGCGTACATATCCATGTAGGAAAACGACGATAGCCACACAGGACCAGCTAAGAGAGAGCAAACTTAGACAATGCATAATACCTCAAGGCACGTGAGGGCCAACTACGAATCACTAGGTTGCTAGTTCACAGGTCACAGGTGCCATTTGGCGTGTTTGATTCCTCTCTATAGCTTGAAGAGTTCTCCGTAGGTACTGTCGAAAAACTACTCGGAAGGCAGAAGTCTGGGCCTCTCGAGAAATTAGGTCAATCGGACGGCCAGACGGCGTATGATTACCTCAAAATCCTGAGTTATCATTTACGGATCCTAAAACCAAAGATTTGCGCATCGGAGTTACCTTTTTAGGCGGTACTTCAACCTTGAGCCACCCCCCCCCCCTTATCTAGGCGGTATGAACTCGAGGTGATCACGACGATGCTTCCTAGGGTACCCTAGGGTAGTTATCAACGTGGAATACCTACCGGTACAGAAGCCGCATGCTATTACTATGGATCTACGTTGTATAGGAAATCTTACAGTCTGGAACCAAACACGTTAATAGCAGCAGGGATAGATATGGTATCGACAGGGACGTTGGAAATGAAAATTGAATCGTGTCACCGTTCCAAGGACATTTGAAGGGCCCGAGTTGAACTTCTCAAGTATTCTAGTGAGGATTGCTAATCAGGTCGGCAGCCTACCTAAGTATCTCTTGTCCCTATAGGCATACTTGTTCTATGTAGCTTGAAAGGGGAAATTTGAATTGACTATACCCTATATAGCATATGCTCTGTTATATCCGGGCCCTTATCAACCACCAGCCAGCGAAAACACTAAAGAGATCCTACGGCGATCTCAATGCGACCTACTCCTATCATCTAAGTCTCAACCCCAGAGTTAATAAGCTCACGCGATGTGTGTGCTCGCATGAGGGTTACCGATTGCATGACCAGTCACTTAAGAATACCTCACAATGCGCTCATCAGGGCTCTCCAATCCTGTCACGATAGCTATATTCCAGTCAATTAATTGTATTTAATCTCGTAAGTTCCTATACTCACTAAATGTGTATCTGATATTCCAATTTCAAATAAATGCTTCCTATCATGGATAACACCCTATGCCATCCAATATTAACATATAGAGTCTGGGGCAAACTAATCTTCCGCCTTAAACCAGTGTTATCATCAAACTAGGACCTTGTGTAAGAGTTGCATAATACTTATACCACAAGTCTGGAAGCGATATTGCTAGCGGCCGGTTCACACAACGGCGCCCCTGAAACCACCCTAAGTATACGTCCGTGACGCATATACCTGTCCTTAGGCATAGTATTTGGGTGGTTCGGTATAACGTGCTCATCACGCAAAAGCCCGGAGCGGACACGGAGAACGTCATGGGCCGAATTACGACCCTTCTTGGGTGACCACCCTGTGATCTGACCCGACGGCGGCCGGAGAACACTGTTCTGCCGAGTCTGCGACCCGGAGTCTGATCCCTTGGATGATCACTATGGCGTATACCCCGACGGATGGCATTGAGTCGAAGGAAGCGTTAAATGGTATCTGTATAGGTACATAGCCTCCTCGTTCTCCACCCAGCGCGAATTCAATGCGTAGCGATATAGTCACTGTAGTATTAGTGGAAGACAGGATGGCTGGGCGAAGTTCACGAAAGGTTTGCTCATGTCCACCTACGGAGACTCGGAGCAACTAATGCGACAGATCTTTGCCGTATTCAGAAATCTGTCTGGACTGGCAGGCTGGGGTATGATGGCTGGCCACTGATAGGGGCCCTGGAGGCCCATCACGCCGGATTACACACCGAGAAACTTCGGTTTCATATTGCGGTATACTATAATCACCGAATAGACCATGATGAGTGATGCATGTGTCACGGGCTCTGCAACAAAAGGAGAGCCCGACTATATAAGGGTGCAGTATATTCTTCGACTGATATGAGACCATTGTTCTGCACCTCTTCGACAGCCCAAAACATAAACGACTCATCTTACTCTGCCCAAATGGAAGCCAATCCCGACTACCACACCTCTACGATCGCGGCCGCCCGCCATGAGTCGGCTGAATACATAAAGGCAGCGACTGAGGAACTGAGCGCCGCCGTCAAGGACTTCGTGACCCAAGGTGGGGACTTCAGCGACAACGTGGACAAAGTCCAGCGCCAAACCATCATCGATGCCGCACAGAGAATCATGGACTCTGTCAAGAGGCCAGACCACAGGTGGCATGACTTTGGCCAGATGACAGCGCTGTATGCCTCAGCTCAACTATTCTATGAGTGGGGTGCCTTCGAAGCCATTCCTGTCGAGGGCAGCATTACTTACCAGGAGTTGGCGGCCCAGACGGACACGGAGGAGGCTCTTCTGAGTAAGATCTGATGTAGAACGGGCAGAAAACGTTGAGCGTCGTCTAGCTGACAGACTGAGGACTTATAGGACGGCCTGGAGGAGTGCTTGTGTCCCAGGGGGTGTTGAAGCAGATTGGAGCAGACGCTGTATCCCACACCCAAAGGTCGCTTGACTATAGGCGGGAGAGCGCTGCCAGTCCTGTTCTGAACTTAGGGTAAGTTTCCCCATGTTATTCCTCGCACGTCCTTTCTACACAGCTTTCATACTTACTAAGAATATGTAGGTGGACGACTGGTTTCGTTGCCTACGCTCGATTTCCGGAGTATTTCAGAAAATATGGCCGCAAAGAGCCACAGACCAACAACCATGTCCCCACGACGTTTGCGTATGGCAAACCTGACTTGAACTTCTATGAAATGATTGAGCAAGACCCGGAATGGATGAAGAGCTTCCTGAAGGCCATGGCCCATATCTCATCGGAATACCTGTCTCTGGCATCTACGATTTCTCTTGGGTGGTGGCTGAGGCGGGGAAGCATCCCAACTCGGACCGTGCCGTCCTTGTTGACGTGGGCGGTGGGAAAGGCCATGCCATCAAAGCGATACGCGAGGAGTTCCCCGGCCTGCCTGTCCAACGATGCGTCTTGGAAGATCTACATGAGACCATCGAAGCGGGCAAGGCCTTCGCAGAACCGGAGCTGGCGGAGGTTCAGAGAGTTGCCGTTGACTTCCACAAGAGTCAGCCGGTGATAGGTGAGTGATTCACACGATCTGTTGCATTCAAGACCAAATTTCAGCAGAAGGAAGGGGTCATCTATTACATTGATTTCAGCTAATATCCGGTACGCAAGGGCATACACGTATTGGATGCGCCGATGCTTACAGAACTATTCAGATGAAGTCTGCAGGAACATCCTTCGGATTATTGTCAATGCCATGGCTCAAGACAGCAGACTACTGATCCAGGAGGAAATCCTTGACAACCCTCCAAGCCAGATGACTTCTTTCGTGGATTTCATGATGCTTGGGCTTGGCGGAAAGGAGCGCACCCTCGAAAACTGGTCCAGTCTTTTTGAATCTGTAGGGCTGCATATCTCGAGCGTGTCAAGGGGTGGCGGAGCTTGGAAGACGCTGGCCGTGATTGAGGTTGTCAAGACTTAGGGACAGAACCCCTGGGCAGCATTGGATCGAAAAATAGTTTCGGATATGAATTCTTCTTAGTAAGGAGAGATTATTTCTTTTCCAAGTACAAATACGATAGTCCCATCTCTCAAAGTTGCGAGGTAATTACTGAAACTCGAGCATTCTGCAGGCGGTAATTCGAACGTTGCTATATACCACCATCTAAGCATCTGTTGACCTTAACCATGAAGATATTCAACATAATCTGCTTTGAACCGAAGTTAAACCCAAATCTGATCCTTAGCTGTTTTATCTTTCTTGCCAACCACATACTCCATGAACTGGACAGCATAATAGTCATTCCCACCATACGCGGTAGCGTCCTGGACTATGGAATCCAACATGGTGAAGCCCATGTTCTTGTAGGCTCGAAAGCCTCCCACAAATGCCAGGACAAAGATGTCGATTCCGAGTTCTTCAGCCTTCTGAATACCATGCTTGAGAAGCGCAGTTCCGACCCCCTTCCCTTGATGCTCGGGGTGGACCGCGAAGAACTCAATCACTAAGCTGAAGTATCAGTCACATGTAATCATCACGCTGCAGAAATCGACCTTGGTGGCGGGCTTACCGATATACTCCTTCTTGGCGAGAAACTCGTTCTTTCTCCTCGTAAGCGGCTCATCAAGATGATCTGCCTCTTGACCCGGGTTCCAGTCCGCAGCGTCAGCCATCTTGACAATCGTCGCCTTCTCCTCAGGGTCCACGTCCGGAGTCTGACCCTCCGGCCAGACGGGAGTTCCGTCCTCGTTCTTGCAGTGATTCTGCGGCAGGTTCCAGCGAATATAGCCAAGGAACTTGCCAGTCTCCGGGTCCACCGCCTTGAAGTGCCTCAGGGTATCTCGCTCCTTCAGGAGGTTGCGAGGGGACCGAGCGGTGCACTGTTCGACGACGTAGGGAAGAGTCGTTTTGTGCCATGTAAGACGCCAGTTGGGGTCCTGCCAGAATGCTGTCATGTTGTTGCGGGCGACGTCGCCGCCATCGGCGACCGTACAGCCTTTGATAATGTACTCTGGCATTGTGGAGGGTTGAGTGGGCTTTCTTCAAGGAGGAGAAGGATGGAGGGGTCAAGCGTGGATCACAATCCAATGTTCAACTATTTCAACTCTGAGTTGTTGGTTATACACGGACTTTGTGTTGACGCTCAAGGTAATCAGGCCGGACTTTATATAATTAATGTTGCCTGTATTTTCACTCGACTGCCTAGGGATGCCTTGAACTTTCTATGCGTAGTCTCGTATGTGACGGAGGTCAAGGTTGTTAAACTGCAGCCTAGACTATGTAGCTGCCGTGTATCCGCCATTGGTGAGATAGAAGGTGTATTGTCAGGAAGCGGAGTCCATTTTGGGTATGGTAAAACCTCGATCAAGGGGTATCGATGGTGTGTAGGCTTACAGCATGACCGGGGGGCGGTCTATAGTATTAAGCCGTACGCCAGGTTTGAAGGACAAGTGTCAACTTTAAAACACAATCTGACAGACAGTCTCTAAGCCACAGTCAATCGACACCTTGAATACTCTTGCTCACTATATGTGACTGGCAGGATAAGAAGGCGAGATAAGATTTCGGGAGGCCCCACTGGTCGACAAGGGGCAATGTTCATCATTCCTGTGCAGCTCAGGGGTGTGACATCCCCCGCGTTTTGTGAGAGATAAACTTCATACTTCATTATTCCGCGGTTCTACTGGATTCTATTACTCATAAGCCAGGGTTCTACTCATATAACAAACTCACCTTGCTTTCCCTCTTCGCAATCCGAGGCCGCTCCAATTCGAGTCCAGCCATACTTGTCGTGAAATCCGCCCCAAGATCGAGCGACCTATTACCCGTCTCTACACAATGCTCCGACTGCCCACACGACATCACCGTCGTCTTGGTGGGCCTCGCCTGCTGAAAAGGATCTACCTGAGCACGTATATACCTATCCTCGGCATACTGTCTTCCTTTGGAGTTCAGTGTCCCCATCGAGTAGAGCTCACCCCTCTCGTTGACGACGTTGAAGTCTCCGGAGTCCCTTCTCTCGTGTATTACATCCACCTCGTACGTTACAAGGATCCTCCCCATATTTTCTTTGATGACAGGCCAGAAGACCGGCAACGAGGCGCAAATAGTGGCAATGTTCACCTCGAGAGCTGAGAGCATGGCGGCTGTGCATCCGTACCAGCTAGGGTCCAGAGTGGGATACGTTCCGGCCTGGGTCTCGACGAGGGTGACGAGGCGGATGATGGAACAAACGTTTACGCTGAGGACCTCGTCAGGAACTGCGAGTGGTTTTCATGGCAGCAAAGGGCCCACTTACATCGCTCCCAGCACAAATAGTCCCAACAGAGCCATACGCGACTTTCCCTGAATACTCCTGTCCAGCCACAACGACATGGGGATTGCAAAGGTGACCAGGTCAAGAATCATGTTCGTCGCGGCGTTGACGATGTACGTCGCCACAAACACGTTCTGGTTGTGGGAGCCGTATCCATAACGTGTGGCCTCGGAGTCGGGTATGAGCCAGTTCCAATACGCCCGCACGGGGACACAAGGAACCCATGCGAGGAACGCGAATGCGAAGCCCCACATACAAACCACCACGATGGTTATGATGGTGATAATTCGTGACTTGGAGCCTTTCTCGAAGAAGCGGAGGTACTGAAAGAGGAGGGCGAGCTTGATGAAGGTGGTCGATACTGGATAAGCGCCGTTGGCGACGTAGAAAAGCCTCGTGAAGTCCTGCATACCATCGATTCCCAACAGAATGAAGTGCTTTCCAAGTCCATGTTCAACCGACAGGCACAAGCCAACTGCCTGGACGATGTTGGAGAACATTGTAGAGACAACGAAGACATCGTCCCATCCGAAACTATGGGTGAGAAAGTGTCGTACCCATATTCGTCCAAATACGCAGAGTGATGAGACGACCAAGAAAGAGATCACCAGCCCGTATTCGACGGATTTGCCGTTGAGGATCGGCTCGGGATCGTTCAGGTTATCGACCTTGCCGAGGAGGTCATAGACAGACGACATCACTGGCGTGATGTTCTCGAGGTTGCCATGGACGCCGGGTTGTTCCGTTTCGGTCCTGTCAAAAGGACGGCTCGGCACGCTGGAGTTGTTATTGCAGAAGTCGGGCCCCAGTAATCTATGGAGATATACGATCTCGCAATAAGCAGCAGGGTTTTCGATCCTGCGATATTATACAGGGGGTCGTGGAAGGCCAAGAGAACCCAGAGTTCTCAAAAGTCGATAATGAAGATGCTCGAGCACCTGGGAGCCCAGATCAGAGGGAATGGGGGAGGGTTACTCATGAAACAAAAGAAGGACGCATCGTTCCAATCTAACATAATATCCCATCGTATCTGAGCATGCCATCCCATATCACACACATCACCCACATTGCCAGTCACGCTGCATCGCTCCGAGGACCAGCCAGTAAAAGGCAGAACAGGGGTCTCGGTCTCCCTCCGTAAATAACCCGGATGTGGCAACCAGCTCGGTTACCCCGGTATAGAAAGCTTCGATCCCCGGGCTGGTTCGTAATTAGGCTTTTGCGCAAACGTGCCGCTTCTGCATGCTAGACCTTGTTCGGCAGCCAGTGCATGTGTGGTCGCAACGGCGCCTTAGATGAAACATGAAACTGGCTGATCCGGCTCACAGAAATGCATTGCAATATAGCGCCCGAACGTGAGTGGCGTCCCGGAATCACTCGTCGGGTGTTGATCTTGCCCATCCCGGAAATGAAAATTGACAGCTCTATGGAAAAATGACAGTTCTACCCCAGCTATTGATATATGATCGGAGCATCTGCAGGGCTGACATCCAAGCCTAGGCAATGTCACCTGCCGTATCCGAATTACAGTCGCAGTTGGTGACGACATCTCGAAACTGTCCATATGTCGTTTCCTATTGAACATATCCATGCCATTATTAACGTCGTGCTAAGGGAAATCAGGGTCGACTCACATTTTGGATTTAGGCACCTGGGATGGTGGCTTGAGCAGGCAGTGCTGAGACACGGCGGGTTAGTGAGGTAGTCGCAGCAAATATAGTGTTGTATTGAGTGGCTACATATGCATTAGTTTCTTTGATGCACCACGCAGCTGATTGAATTATGTAGTGCGGAGGGTTGCATTGGATCACCACTCGACATGTGCTGTGAAGTACGAGTAAGCCACTTGATGCGGGCCCCCCGGCCTAATTAACGACTGCTGATATCGCGGCTTCAAATATTCCGTCATAAGCTTCCCATGTTGGCCACACCTGCTAAGGATTATTCAGGTTGTGGGATTGAGCTGGCCCCAACAAGTACGAATCATATAATGACAACAAAAAGTGTCAGACTTAATGCTACTACACTAGAGGTCAAAAAATGATATCTTGTACTTGTACTTTCCAATACAGGTATATAAGCTAACAAAAAGTGACATTGAATCAAAGATGCATAAGGTTGGTGAAGTCCAAACATTCTAAATGTTTAGACAAGCACCGTACAATATTTTCTGGTGTATGTCAGCAGGTGTGTCACATTACTTCTGCTGACATACAAGCAGGGGCCCTAATTGCTTACCCTTAAAACCCCATGCTGATAGAAACGTATGATTTCGAGTGCTAACAGGCTGAAGGCACTGCTCAAGTGCTAATTATAAGGTCAATGGATCCTGAGTGAGAGGAAAGTCGTGATCTCAAGTGGCCCCTTACCTAAGGTCCAAAGTGAAGCGAACGTCTTACACGATTACACCTTACAAATACTAATCATATCGCGCATTGGCCTCGGGAGGCATGAGAGATCGCAGAGTCCTTCCTATCAGCCCGACCAACCTAGAAACCGGCCAATTCCTACACTAGCAGATTGCTAGTAGCAATGAGATATTATGGGCCATGGCCGGCAGGATTGAGACAGGATTGCGGGACTCCACAAACATGAGTCAACATCTACAAGGGGGCACTTTCGTCGAGGGTTAATTGCGAGCATCCGTATAGTGCTTGGACTCTACCGCGTACTATTTATTACGTGAGTCACTATCTTCGTATACTATAATATAAGTGCGAGTTGAGTTCTAGACTTGTTACTGTTTTGCGTCTACTCCTCGGCAGCATTGAATCACTCGGACGGATTCTCGTCACCACCGCATTATTACAATACACAATATGGCGCAACAAGACTGCCAGCCGACGTTTACAAAAGCCCAGCTTACCAAGTATTTTGACCACGTTCAATTGCCTCTGAAGTACCGCGGAGATGATGTGCCACGGAACCTTGCTCTTCTGACAGCCTTGCATGTTCACCAAATCACCGCCGTTCCTTATGAGAATCTCTCCCTACACTACTCCCAGCATAAAACCGTCGATCTCAACCCTCACGTTCTGTACACCAAATTTGTCGAGAATGGGCGTAACCGAGGCGGGTATTGCATGGAAGGGTCCCTGTTCTTCCTCCATATCATCCGCAGCCTCGGCTTCGCGGCCTATCCAACCGGCGTGCGCATCAGGCTTCGGGAAGACGGTGTTCCTGCGGGAGATTACGTCGGCATGACACATATGGCGCTAATTGTCGAGCTCCAGTCCTCCTCTGGGGGAGGCGAGGCGGAGAAATATGTTTGCGACGTTGCGTTTGGTGGTGACGGCCCAACGGCGCCTATGCCTCTCAAGACAGGGGTTATATCCAAGAACCTTGGGACGCAGGAAATTCGATTCGTCCGAGAGCATGTACCGGGTGGTTATACCGTACATGAGTTCTGGACATACCAGTACCGCAACTCGCCAGAGAAGCCCTGGAACTCATTTTATGTTTTTAACGAGACAGAATTCCTGGAGCAGGATTTCCAGGTCGTCAGCTTTTTCACTAGCCAGGCACAGACGTTCCAAAAGACAACCATCATGATCGTCAAGTTTGTGCTGGAAAAGGGCAAGAATGCTGAGGATGAAGATAGGGTGGCGGGAAAGGTAATGCTAGTTAATGGGACCGTCAAGAGAAACATGGGTGGAAGGACAGAGGTGGTGGAGGTGTGCACAAATGAACCACAGAGGATACGGGCGTTGGAAAAGTGGTTCGGCATCACGTTGACGGACGAGGAGATAATTGGGATCAAGGGGTATGGGACGGAGCTTAGAGACGTTGAGGTCATACCTGCGTGAAGCTGGCTCGTAATGAGTGGAGCGTTTGAAGATTAATAGCACGGCTAATATGTAAATATGCAAAAGCTTCAATGAAACCATCATCGTTCATAGCCGAATTCGGCGGTGCATAGTGATATAATCAACTGTCCATCCGTTTCAGACTTGTTGCAGACTTGAACAGTAATTATTGGGCGTGCTCGGGGGGTTCAAGAATTTGCGGTTCTGGATATGCATTAATGCTTTATTTGGGTTTCCTCAAGTACACACGTATCCAAGCTATTCAGCCGACTGCCTAGGTGCTGTCTGGGAATGTGGATGTGATCTGCTGCATGATCCTGCTAGCCATGCGGCTTCTGACATGCAACAACTTGGGTGGAGAGACCCATACCACAGGCTTTAAACGTTCTTTGCTACCTAGCGAGTCGCAGACGAAGGAACCGGTTAGGTTTGCCGTACACCCCGCAGATATAGCTAACACCAAGTAGTTGGTTTCATTCGATGCATGTGAGGTCAGGCACTTCGTTGCAAAATGCCGTCTTAAAGCTCTGATTTTCTGATTAGCGAGCAAGCCTTCGATTCTCCTGGGAGCTGTGCCTGCTTAGTGGCCGGAAAGAAAGAAGAAGCAGCATAATACGGAGAGGAGCACAACGTACAAGAAAATGATAGGGGAGCAGACTATTAGGTCGGGGGCATACCATAATTGGGACAGGCATCGACTGCTCGACCAGTTGACGGCTAAGATGAAGTGGCTATAGGGACTCCCCTTTCGTGCCGCAGATGTCCTCATTAGGGATGGCCGAAAACACCATTTTTTTCTTCAAAACGTACTGTTTTGTTCTTCGTATTTCTATTGAACGACACCGTGTGGTTTATGCCTATATTTTCCATTGTGTCGGAAGACGACTGATAACCCTAACCCTTAAAGACCTCTACCCCCAGAGCCTATTTTCAAGGTGCCCTCAGGGGTTGGTGATAGCCTCAATATTACCCTTTTCGGAAGACTATTTCAGCACTATGTTTTTTCCTTCTTCAAATAAAACTGTATAATATGGAATTCCACATGCCATAAAAACAGAAAAACCCAAATGGGTGGCCATCCCTAGTCTTCAAGAGATGTCCGCCTTGGAGGATACGGACATGTGCAAGACTCGAGCAGCTTTGGAGATCAAGCAGCTTCAACTTTCTGAAACGTATCTGTGTGGAACCTGAAGATTCACCTCCTGAACAGTACCTACGTGGGTATATGGACACAACCGGACCATTGGGGATGTTGGGTCATTGATGCCAAAGGAGCGAGCTGCTATGGTAGGGTGATTCCACATGCACTTCCAACCTCTCACTTGTCCTTCGTTAAAGACATTAGACATAATCTGTAGGCTGATAAGGACTGTCCTCCAATCAGCTGGACTGCGGGGGATATCCATTCAGGCTAAATGCTTGCCATGCATGTCCACACAACCCACTCTATCTGGGGTAATCAATTTGTGGAGGTTGAACGTCCACGGGTAGTGGTCCACTCCCAAAATCCGGGGAAAGTAACAATATTATGGTCTCGGCTTAGATTGTCGAGGATCCGTGAAGCCTTTCTTAGTAGATACCTTGTGTACTTCTTCAGACAACCAGTCAGAAATATGGCTTGAGTTCATACTGAATCATACAAGGTTCTGTCGCCGGCGGTACTTATCTACCTATGCAGGCACTGGGTGTTGTCAATCATTCCACCCCCACAGGCCACAGCTGACAGTGAGCACCCGGGAGAATGCATGCATAGAGCCGTGGAAAGGCGGGAAGAGGTAGCGGCAAAGGCCTATATAGTATTGAATTGGCCCCTTGAACCAAATCTCACCCATTGGATCGTCTCGTTACATACTGGCTGACCTCAACGCTTGCTCGGACCGGCCACCGACCCTCCAGGTTCGATTTTAGGTATAGAGCCCTGGCCTGGGCCTGCCTTTGGGGAAGATCCTGAATTGTAGTTATTGGACACCACAGCCAAGGCACTCTGGCGCCCTGCGTCTCGTGGTATCATGGTATTATGGTGGTGGATGGCACACCTAGTATGGGCTGCATGGATGCACTCTAGCCAAAGTGATCTGCCGTCTGCCTCGGAACCGATATGTATATAGATGGCCATATTGCCATTCTTGTTCCCATGTCGAGATACCCCCTCTCCTGTCTCTCTTCTCCATCGCGACCCTTCGTCACGGCGGATCGTAGTGTTGACACTGGCCCTTGAGACACCCTCCCTGCTCACCTAGATCCTACCTCGCCATCATGGGAAAGACAACCTTCACCCTCGCCAACCGCGAGTGGCCCAAGGTCACTTGGTGGCGGATGAAGTACATGAGGTCTCTCTACCTCTTCCTCTGGGCTGCCATGCTCACCTCAGCGACGAACGGTAAGATTCCCATGCCCTGGTCGAACGTCGAGAAACCCAGTCCCCGTTCTGAGCGCGTCCAGGATACGACGGCTCCCTCATCAACGGTCTGCAGAGCATGTCCCAGTGGCAGGACTGCTTCCACCACCCCAGCCCCTCGATCATGGGCCTCCTGACGGCCTCCATGTCCATGGGGTCCATGCTCGCCATCCCCATCGTCCCCTACTGCGCGGACCTCCTCGGCCGGCGCGCGGGCGTCGTCATCGGCTGCGCCGTCATGCTCGTGGGCATCGCCCTGCTCTCGATGGGGTTCCACATCGCCATGTTCATCGTCGGCCGGCTGCTCCTCGGCTTCGGCATCGCCATCGCCCACGGCTCGGCCCCGCTCCTCGTCGCCGAGCTCGTCCACCCGCAGCACCGCGCCGTCTACTCGACCATCTACAACACCCTCTGGTACCTCGGCTCCCTCGTCGGCGCGTGGGTGTCCTTCGGGACGGACGGCATCCCGGGCGACTGGTCCTGGCGCGTGCCCTGCCTCCTGCAGGCCATCCCCTCGCTCTTCCAGGTATTCTTCATCTGGTTCGTGCCCGAGTCGCCCCGCTGGCTCATCGCCCGCGGCAGGCACGACAGGGCGAAGAGGATCATGGCCAAGTACCACGCCCAGGGCGACGAGGACGACGAGCTTGTCAATGTCGAGTTCCACGAGATCCGGCAGACCATCGCCCTCGAGCAGGAGTACGAGAAGACGTCGTGGAGCGAGCTCTGGTCGACTCCCGGCAACCGCCACCGCCTCCTGATCCTCGTCAGCTTTGGGTTGTTCTCGCAGTGGTCCGGCAACGCCTTGGTCTCGTATTATCTCTCTGGCGTGCTCGAGACCATCGGAATCACGGACGACAAGGTCAAGCTCGAGATCAACGGGTACCTGTCAATTGTGCAGCTCATCTCTGCTGTTGCGATTTGTTTCTTCGTCGACAAGATCGGCCGTCGTCCGCTGTTCCTGACCTCCTGCGCTGGGATGATGGTGTCCTTCATCGTCGAGACCATCGGGTCTGCTCAGTACGCCAAGACACAGAGCTCGGCTGCTGGCAACGCCGTCATCGTATTCATCTTTATCTACTACATCTTCTACAACCTGGGGTTCTGCGGCCTTCTTGTGTCATACTCAACCGAAATCCTGCCGTACAGAATTAGAGCCAAGGTAAGACGCCGTCAGGTCACGATCTCACCGCAATTATCACAGTCCAAGGCTAACGCCGCTCTCCCTGCAGGGTCTCACTGTTATGTTCCTCTTTGTTGACATCGGTCTGTGGTTCAACCAATACGTCAACCCCATTGCTCTTTCTGCCATCACCTGGAAGTACTACCTCGTGTACGTGTGTTGGATCGCGGTCGAGACCTTTGTCGTGTGGAAGTGGTTTATCGAGACCAAGAACACCCCGCTCGAGGAGATCGCCAAGTACTTCGACGGAGACGCCGCGATTGTCGGGGGCGACGCTGCCACGGAGAAGGCGCGGCACCTCGCTGGTGATGATGAAGGTGTCGACTTGAGTGAGACGAAGGGCGAGGTCTCTGTTGTGTCGCACACTAGAGATGTCTAGGGGGGGAGGACAGGTGGGTTGAGAGGTGTCGATGAGGTGTAGGGAGGTTCGAGGAGGGTTTGACGCGTTGGAACTGAATATTTGGGATGTTAATGGACATTTGTGTCACGATAGCTTATGCAGGGCTTAACACAATAACATTGAGGGCTCTCCAGGGGCTGTCTGTAATGGAGACTCACTGCCAGACCAGTTGACCTCAACGCACAATTCGTACACAACCAGGTGTGCCTCCCATGCTTGGGATCATTGTATCCCTTACGTTACCAAGCAGGTACTTCCATCGTCTTTGGTGTTTTTCGTCCGCAGGAATTTTCAAAAGCGTCTATGCAAGATGAAGATACGATTAGGCCAGGCAGACTCGCAAGGCATAATGGGGACATCAAAGTCTCGGACTCCCGGGCCCCAAGTGATTCACGGAGCCATCTAAAGGCAACACGTTCTGGTCCAATAAGAAATCCAGAATGCAGAATAAAGGGGCCAACATGTGCGTTGCCGGCTGAGAAACTATTCGATCAACAGAAGACCCTCAACATGGCAATCATCGAGGCTGGGTTTTTACACTTTCAGGCCCTGGAGGGATCAGGACTTATCTCCGTATATCTAAATTTGGATAGCAGGATTCGACGTTATCTCGATGAAACGCGTTTTCCCAACCGCTACACCCCCCCCCCCTCCTTTGTTGAAGCTATCCCATCTGTGATCATGGTGCGTGTCACGAATAACATTGCGGAGCCTTGGCAATGAAAACGAAGCCAACCACCAACAGACTGAAAACCAGTTTCAAGCTACCTCAGTTGTAAGTGTCCGTGTTTTCCGGCCAAGCTGAGGTGACGGCGTCGATTAGGCCCCCACTTTGTGGTGCTGTTGGTCGCCGAGTAGGGTAAGAAGTTTCATGTCACTATACGCGCCCGGATCGACCGGGACTTAGCCAGTCTGCACAGATAGACAGCTCGGGGCTGTAATTGCTTTCACTTGAGAAAGTACATGGTACGAGGGGGCAAAAGGAACCTTGATACCAGGAGACCTCGATCGGCTGTACCGTGTTACTCCCAAGACAGTAGTGAGCCCGCCTGGAGGAGTATAGGTACATAGACATATGTAGGAGAGACGGGAAAGACGAGATGACCTGTGGACTCGCCGGAGCTTTGGACTCGTCGACTGGTTATTGACCGTACCTAGGTACCTAGGTAGTGAAACCATCACCAGATTTACCATGTTGACTTGTACCTTGACGTTATCCCGGTCTTGTTGGCGCGCCAAAGTATCTCGAGACTGCTGGTACCAGGCTCTAACCCGCTGCCAGGTCAGACGGCAAAAAAATTGGTAGGGTTGCCTCTGCCCCTTGCCCAGATGCTTCCCACGCTGGAGCATCATTGTGACTTCCAAGGTTTCCAGGAACACGTGCACTATTGATGCTTCAACATTGGGTGGATTGTACATTGAGCCCTGGAGCTATGCCTAATTAGTGGTGGTTTATTTATAGACCCTGCTGTGTGGGAAAGTGCAGAAATATGATAGGGGAGGGGGGGGGCCGTAGGTGACATGTCCTGGTACACGGTCTGGTACAACATCTGGAGGTTACCCCCTTTTCGCCCGGGCTTCCTGAATTTCTTTTTCTTTTTCAATATTTTCGACGTGCTCTCCCCAGTCCTCGAGACCCATTGTCTCAGAACTATACAAACCAATTTCTCAAAGTCCTAATATGTTGCTTCTCTAAGAAGGAGATAGATTGGAACCGTGAATCACACACTCGCGGCCACAGCATCCCTCGCCAGGTCCCCACCCCCCCTTCCCCCTCCCACCAAGCGACAAAGTCGTCCTTACTCCTCCCTCCGCGCATTGCCCGAGACAGCGACATCAGCCATCTGAAGGACGTCCCGGATCCTCCGCGCACTGCCGGGGCCCGAGCAAGAGGGGTCTCGCAGCGCCCGGTCGACGGTGTACGTGTCGCGGAAACTCGACTCTATGCGTTCCTGAGGTGTCTCCTCGCCCTGACGAGAGGGGGAGAAGGTCTGCTGTCTGGGTGTCACCCCGGGCGACTCCGCGTCGTCGCTGTTGTTTGCCCACACACAGCTGTCAGCAACCACAAGACAAAACAAAAAACACGGTCTGGGCCTGCTGCCCCGGGGATAAGCGGTCTGTTACAAAGGAAGAAAGGTCGACCACCGGGGAGGAGATTATATCTGTGTTGGTGTTGGCTGGGACCCCTCCACCTTACCTCATTGTGGATCCTTGCTGGGCATGTGTGGATGAAGCCTGTTCAGGAGCCATGTCGACGATACCGGGGTATCGTGGAAGTTTCCGAATGTGATGCGTGTGACTTGACAATAACACCAAACAATGGGGATGATCTCCGCAAGGAATAGCGACGCCTTGGGAAGGTGGGCTCTGTTTGAGTACAGTTCTCAGCCACGCCGCCATCAACACGACGCGACAGCCTGTGTTTATATACTCATTCCATAGCATCTGCGAGGATACTTTTTCCCTCCTGCGAGGGCCTCACAGCAACCAAGACAGCACGGACGTAGGATGAGGATGCCCAAACTCCCAGCAGAAGTGACATCCTCAAAGCAAGAAGCGATCCGAGAGCGTTAGTCTCGCGGTCTATGTGCAGAACGCAAGAGAAGCAGCCGTTGTGCAGTAGTCCAGCTGGAAGCCATGCATGCCCTCCCTATCCCCATACTGATCGCCACGAAATCTCCTATTACAGAGCACGTACTGCATTGAGCAACCGATGTTTTTAATCTATCCTGCAAGGTAAGAGTCACTCGCCCATCCCCCTTGCCGGGGCACGAGACCATTGGAACGCGGGCTGCCAAGGGATTGTGGCAACCTATCCTTACGACTTGCCATGTGGTTTCACAATCAAGAGCACGATCTGCTCATGGATCCGTTCCCATTGGACTTCGGGCCATGAGAAGGGTGCGAGACTCGATGATGACTACGAGATGATGGGAAGCGCAGGGATAGACACAGTCGAGGCGTAACAGACGCTGACGCCCAAGCTGGTGTTTCTCGAGTCTGTCTCAGCGGCACCCGGGAATTCTCCCCCGGAAAGCCTCTGTAGGTCTGGCCCGCGGGGTTCTGGAATACAGTGGACAGGACCAGGTCAGTCTGTGCAATCTGTCAGGACTATGCATGGTCTGAACCGGGAGGACGACCTGTGCAGGGTGTATTGGATCTTGCTTCTCAGACCGACCGTAAAAGGAAAATGTGCCTATCCGTGAATTATCGGGACCAATGGCCTGTGAGCCCTGGCTACTTTGAGGCTCGCCAACAACTGAAGACGCCCCTCCAGCCAAGGGTTTGGGGGCAGCAATGTCATGCATGCATGACGCTATCGTACCGTTTCGTTTTAGGATCACCACCCCATGCATCGTGAATAAAGAAAAAGTGAATATTTTTGTTGCATTGGTGCTATATCCACCGTTGTCAGCGCGGTCCTTATATCATCGTCATCATCAAATCTTAAGCACAAACGCTCAACGCGGGAGAGACGTTGACATATAATCAGCTGCTTTCCTCTCCTCCCACTCGGCGGAAATGAGCCTCGGACGGTTGAGCTTGAAAAAGGAGGGTGAAGATGGAGGGCAAGGACCAGGGGGGGGGGAACAGGTTCATGCCGTCAAAGTCTTCCCGCGGGATCCTCGCCGGGTCTCACAGCAACCGTTACACCTTACTCGCATCCATGGATATGGGGGGAAGGGGCCGGCACCCAACGAGCCTACTCACTCGAGTGTGTATATAGCGGACCCGGCCGCGTACCCCGGAGCTGCTGTCCCGGTTTCTCTCTCCTCCCAGAACCCAGCACACTCGTGTGGTTGGTGTTGTGGGACAGCCCCAGCCAAGCACCTGGGCAGCAACTCCTCACCGAAACGGGTGACCGAGGATAGATTGCCCAGATTGCCTGCCGACAAGAGGAAGGCAACAGAGTCCCACGCAATTTAATTAGCCCCACGAGGCTGACTGACAGGCTCCCAATGAATGGAGATTACCACACCACCCGCCAAAGGTAGGCATGTAGTCGTCGTTGTCGTTCCGGAACAAGCTTCCGGCCTCCCCGGAAGCCGCATGGGCGTCTGTTTCGGGAAATTCGACAAGGGCGGGTATGACACCCGAGTGCAGTACATACTGATGTACTGATGTACCTAGCCCATGCAACTTATCGAAAACACCCCACGTTGCCACCTTCTGTACATACATACAATCGAGATTATGCACGCCAGAGAAGGAAGAAAGCACAAGGGACGCATGCAAAAAACTTTCCCCCGTGAAAAAAAGCGCCGAGTGCACCAGGCGGGGAACGACTGCGTGGGATTCCGCACGGCCTGAACCGAGAATACACGCGGCAACCAGCACCAAAAAGCAACAAAAAAACGAACCTATACGTAACCTAGCTTACCGCATATGTACATGCACTTCAAAAGGACTCATTTCGGAGCCCGGAACCACACGATTGGGCCCCGGGCATGGGGCGCACGTGGCGCAAGAATGCACAGCAAGTAAACGCAAGCAAGAGAAGACCAGGACATGTGAGGGGAGGGGAAAGCGCTCCAATTGCACTATCCTGTTTGTCGATCTGATAGCAAAGATGCGTCAAACCTGTCAAGCCCGGTACACCTCCCGCCCTTTGCAATGGTGGCCCATATGGAGCCACATAGTAAGCAAGGGGTCAAGGTTCAGCCGGCATGATTTCGAAAGTTCGCAGCCCTTCCTCCTACCAAAACCTTTGCCCCCTCTCCTCCTTTTTTGTGATTTTCGTATTGTTTTGTGTCAAATTGCCGCGAGTCCAGATCCAGGTGCGATGCTTCAATGGATGCTTGTCATCTTGGCCAAGGGAGAATGGGCCGGAGATGTAGTAATATCTCATTGACGGGACTCGTCGGTCGAAAGACGGAATAATGGTGATTGTCGGTTGTTGAGTCGTGCTCGAGGCAACATGAAGAAGCCAAGAGTACCCAGATTGTCGTGGTAGTAGGAAGTTTCCTCCCAAAAAGTGTGTTCGTGCAGCATCGAAGCTGTGTGCATCATTCGGAGACCTTGAGGCCCACAAATGCCGCTGAAGAAAATCGCTGCTGGAAAGTACAGGTGTCGTCCAGGCGAAAGGCTGTCTTATCCATGCATCGAGCCAAAGCGCTCGGATACCGCCGTGTTCGTGCTCCATCGTCATCTCCATTGTCGTAATCGAGTCGTGGAACAAGGCCTGCACACCACTCGGCCCATCTTGATAGACCCACCCCCCATCACAAGCATGCATCGGCATCACAAACACGCCTGTCTTCCTCGTATCGTGTGAGTCTTGTCCACGCCTCGGTCGAGACCGATTTAATGGGACAGACCCCTTTTGCGGCGCCGTTCCTTCCATGGCCAGCCCGCCTGGAAGTAGCCGCCCAACTCCGTGACCGGAACCGTCCGTCTCACCGTGGTGACACTCCGAACACCGTTATATATGATGCCTCCATTTCGCGAAACGCCTGGTACGCCATTCCGGTAATCATAAAGAAAACAAAACAAAACCAAACAGAACAAAGGCAGAAGATCTAGAACCGTCCCTCTCCGTTTTGGGGGACCCATCCAGGGTATCCACGAGAAATGGACGCCTATCCGCCTTGAACCCCTCCGCACGCAGAAGAATGCCCTCAAGGTATCAAAGTGGACCGTAATGCCGGCCAGATGAAAAACTTGGTCCAACTGTACAAGGAATGTTGGTGTCGTAGATGGGCGGCTTCGTCGCACCGCCGGTGTGGAACGAGGCAGTTGTTGCTAACTCGTGACGGAGGCGACTGATGAGTTTTGATGCGTTTGTTGCTAGATATGGCGAGGTTACGGGCGGAAATGTTGCGCATCGAGAAATTATGGATCGAAGAAAGGTGAAGGTACCCGTAAGTCGCGGTCCGGTCTAGGATATCATCTGACTGTAAGAATCAAAAAGTGGGGAACGCCAAAGAAAGCGTAGTCAAAAGAACATGAAAAGAATTACAATCGAAAGGAAAAAAGCACACGGGCACCACCTTGTTCCCCCTATGGTGAAAAATTTAGGGAGATTAGGCCTGCGGTGCAGGTGCAGGTGGTCCTTGGCCTCGGCCACCACGCTGGTTGCCATAGCCCTGGTAGCCACGACCATTGCCTTGGAATCCGCCGCGACCACGGCCACCGGGGCCGCCTGGTCCGCCACCTCTGGTAGCACCTTGGCGGTTGCCATTGAAGCCACGGTGCTGGTTGTTCTGACGATAGTCATTCTGACCCAGCTGACCGATCTGGCCCATCTGACCCATTTGTTGAGGCTGGGATGCCGAAGGCTGGACATGCTGGGGCAGTTGCTGTTGCGCAGGCTTCATGGGACGAGGAATGGATTCAGGATTATCGTAAACGTAGAGACTCTTGTCGATGGTAGCAGGAATAGGCTGGATCTCGATGCCCAGGTCTTGCTCGATGTTGTAGAGGTTGAAGCGGTCCTCCCAGTTGATGAGGTTGATGGCCAAACCGAGGTGACCATACCGACCGGAACGACCAATACGGTGAAGGTAGGTCTCAGCGTTCTTTGGGAAGTCGAAGTTGATGACGACATTGACGGCCTGGATGTCAATACCACGAGTGAGAAGATCGGAGCACACAAGGTTGCGGCATACGCCGTTGCGGAAGTCATGGAAGACGCGGTTTCGGGCCGCTTGGGGCATCTTGGCGTGACTGTAGAAGCAGGAGTAACCGAGCTCAGTGATCTTCTTGGCGAGCAACTCGACACGGTTGGTAGAATTGCAGAAGATGATGGACTGGTTGATCTGGAGTTTGGAGAAGAGCGTGTTGAGGCAGTGCACCTTCTGCTTCTCCTCGACGAAGGCGTAGTACTGGGTGATACCACGGAGGGTAAGCTCGTCCATCAGGTTGATCTCATGTGGCGTGGTCATGTGTTTGTCGGAAAAGTCCTTGACAGAGATGGGAAAGGTGGCGGAGAACAGCATCAGCTGGCGGTCTCTAGGGTGACGTCCGAGGATCTCCTCAATGGACCCCATGAACTCGACCGAGAGCAGCTTATCGGCTTCGTCCATAACAAGCATAGGGCACTCGCTCAAATCTGCAACGTTCTGCCTCGCAAGATCTGCAACACGGCCTGGCGTGCCGACGAGGACGTGGACGGGCTCACTAAGACGAAGGATATCATCTCTCAGGCCAGTTCCACCGGTTGTGACCATGACATTGATGTTGAGGTGTTTTCCAAGTGTCTTGCACACATGTGATGTTTGCAGGGCCAGCTCTCGGGTGGGGGTAAGGATAAGGCATTGGATTCGAGGGACCGTGGGCTTGATTCTGTGGAGGCAAGGGATAACAAAGGCAGCGGTTTTTCCAGTTCCGTTCTTCGCTCGTGCTAATATGTCGCGACCTTGTAGCGCAACGGGAATGCTCTCTTCTTGGATAGGGGAGGGCTTGTCGAAACCAGCTTCGAAAATGCCCATCATCAAATCACGTGAAAGCTTGAAGTCCTCGAATTCGAAACCCTTGGTGTTCGTCACATCCTGCAGGAGGGGGGATGTTAGCCTGGGGATGGGGGATTGACAAATCAGAGCCACAGATGTCGGGACGTACTTCTGTTTGGTGACGGCCATCTCTCGGTGGGAGGTTCAGGCTCTGCTTCCAGTCTTCTGAGGGAGCTCCATCGGTGACATTGCTTGCTCTCAGCTGCTCCGTCAACCTATCGACAGCATTTTGTTGTTCGGACATCTTGGCGGTCGACCAAGATGGGGTATTGTATGGGGGAAAAGGGGGCAAAGGTAGTATCGTTCGTGTTCAGATTCGAGTCGCGAGGGACTTGTTCGGTAGTAAAGACAACGGATGGATGAATCGATGGATCAACAATGGCGCAAAGGCGGGGCGGGGCGGGGAAGTGTCGCGTGGTGTCGGTTTTACGACGACTTGGTGAGAAGAGAGGTTGGGAGGATAATGTGGCTCGTCCCGAGTTGAGAACGATTGGGAGAGCTGGTGAGTATGGTTCGGGAAGGAAGCAGGAGGGCGTATCTTCGTCGAGATTGTTCGCCAAGGGGATGACGAGGTGGTCGAGTCGCGGAGGATGGTTTGTTGTTTTATGTTGGTGACGTGGACAAGAGTTGAGTTTGTTTGGTTCTGGGACAGCTCGAAAGGCCGGAAGCGATTTAATGTGGAAGTCGAGATGATCTTTGGTGGAAGGTACTGGTAGAAAATTGACCCTTCATAGGCTTCAGTGCGGGAATGGTAGAGTTAGGGAGGTGGGGAGGTGGGATGTAGTTGGTGAGTGATGGTTGTATTGGCTGCCTTAAAACCGGTGAAGTCTTTTCTTTTCCCTGTCGTGCTAAATGCCAGATGCCAGGGACGAAAACCCCCTAGCACGTGGCCTAAGCTGTCGATTGGCTCGGCTGCGTCCAACGCTCCACTAGAGCTGTGCCTTCCGATGCGGGGACCACTGTATCGATTGTTCTAAGATAGACAGGTAGGTACTGTACATACGGTTGTTGTTTTCCTACGCATCCTAAATTTAGACTGATGAGTGATTTGTAAACTTGTTGAGATCTTCTACACGTGCACAGTCTAATGCTTGGTTTCGCTAACATCTGGCGTCTGGAGTCACGTCGTCTCGTCATGAAGAAGCCAATGTGCCTATCTACCTAGGTTAGTACTTGAGTACCTGGGTAGGTTTATACGCCCTTGCTTGGGACCGATGGGCGTTATTCAGCCTTGCTGAGGTAAGCTCATGTGGGGTGCAATTGCGGGGACGGGTGACAGCTTTCTGGCCAATCAATAGCCTTGATCTGGGTTTTGTCACTCTCAAACTCGATCGGATTTCCCAGCTGCCGACGGCATACAGATCAGATCACTTGTGCAAGTTTCCTATCCAGCAATTCCGAACAATGACCAAGTGACCAACCCCCTCGTGGTAGACACAATGGTTTCCTTAGATCCATCCCCCTTTAATCATCTTTCTCCAGATTGAATCATAATGCTTCTGAAAAAGTCAACTGTTGCCCTCTGCTCCAGTAGCAGCTTATCCTCCACACTCTCCTTCCCCGCGTCCATAACGTCATCGAGCATCTCGCCATCTACGATACCAACACGACCACGTAACAAGACGGCGTCGCCTCCGAAGTCATGGCAGTCATCACGGTACTACGCCACCGTCCGAGACGGTCCCCGTGATAACAGCGATGGCCCTCACATTCCCTGCTGGCCTGTATCGAACACTCCGACTCCGTACGAGATCTTTGACCAGGTCAAATCCGCCCCCTACAGCAAGAAGACCTTCTACCAGCTCGTGAAGCTCTACCACCCAGACCGACACCACCACACCTCTCACATAAACGGCACAATGCCCCACAACGCAAAACTCGAACGGTATCGCCTCGTCGTGGCGGCGAACGACATCCTCTCCGACCCGGCAAAACGGCGGGCCTACGACCTCTACGGCTCCGGCTGGGGCGCCCAGGGCGACATGCGGAATAACTTTCGAGAGGCCGATAAAGCATGGAGATCGCGACCCGGAAGCGCTGCCAACAACGCCACGTGGGAGGATTGGGAGCGGTGGTACGAGAAACAGGGATCTGGTGGGAAGAAGCAAGATCCAGTCTACATGTCCAACGGGATGTTTGTCGTTTCCATCGTGATATTCGTGATGATAGGAGGATGGGGCCAGGCCACGCGGGCGGGCTCTCATGGCGTGAAACTCGTCGAGATGCAGGAGAAGAAGGATAGCCGCATTGGCGAGGACATGTGGAACAGGAAGAAGGAGAAAGCGTATCTCACGAGGGAGGGTCGAGTGGATAATTTCATCAGGCAGAGGGAGGGCTGGGCACAGGCGGCCGCCAATAACTCACACATGCCTCGGGGATGAAGAGATGGTATGCATATGTATTACATGTTGACCATTGGATCTTCCAGTGTCAGTGCGTATACACGGTATGTGGCCACGCTACTTGAGGAGCAAGGGGCTGATGTCCAGCGCTCACTGGTATACCGACCACCCGGCTAGAAGTCTAGCATGTCCCATGTCTTGAGCCTGTTGTCAGACGCATAGAGAAGGACCTGGGTCAGGTTTACTGGTGACTCCCAGGGCGCGGCAAGGAGAAAGGCCAGGACTTACCTTTTCAGGCGGATGAAACTTGTTTGGAATGGGCAATCCCTTGAGAGACCCACAACTTATGAAGGCCGAAATTTGATAGCAGCCATGGTTTCACAGGCAAGCTATGGAATATCCTTGGATAACAATAAACACACCACTCCTTTGCTTCGCAAATTACCAGTGGTGCCCTCTTTGATGCGACGGGCGTTTTTCCCACTGTGCACCAGTGTTGACCAGAGCAAATGAGGCTTTTGTGTGGAAAATTGACTTTGCTGAAGTGTATGTAGGCAAAAACATAGCATCATTCATTCGGCTTGGAGCACGTATGAGCAAGTGCTCTGCAAACTTCTGACGCCGTCCTGGACGTGCTGACTCAGCATACACGATGACTAACAACGACCACCCATCAAACCAGTACTTTAAGTACCTTCTTAGTAGGTACTTATGTTCATTAGTTTGATCAACTCATGGTTTCTCTATTTCCTTTTGAACAAATATGCAGATCCTTTTCAAATACCCGGTGCATTATATATCCATAAAATCAGAAGCCAATATGTCTATGGTGCGATCATGACACGGGGCTTCCAGCAGCCGTTGAGGTGGCGATATTCTTCCGAGTCTGTTGTGCTGCGACATCAACCTCCCGAGCCATGGATCACCAGCGAGACTTGAATATGCCGAATCATTCTTCTTTTCCCCATTTGCGGCCACTATCAGTCTGGACGACTTGACTTTCTGCCGCGGATGACTCGAGTGTCATGATGAAGACCAAGATGCGGTTTAAGTCCCACCTTCTGGGCTTCTTTTAGGGAAAGAACCCGGCCATTTCTCAGGACTTGTATAACCTCCTCGAACAGCGACATATACGTGAGACTGGACCGGACAGACAAATGTAGATTGTCGCATCCCGCAATCTGGTGATTCCGTGGTCGAATCTGGAAATGCCGGTGGTTCTCGCTATTTCCTATGCTACAGCTGGGGCACTCTCATCATTGCACGGCGCATTGGAGCAACAAATGCTGACTCTGTCAGATTTTGCCATCGGTAACCACTGATATCGGGGTATGATCCGAACGCTAAGTCGTCTGGACTGATTAGTCCACCTTCATGGAAGTTGGACTTGCCCATGGATTGATTGCAGTCCGGTTTATCTACTCCTGGGTAGAGACCACTGCCCCTCGGTCCTGCGATCCGAAATTGTTTTGACGGACAGAAAGCCGTGATCTTGGCTTGGAGTACCATTTGACAGGGGCACGATTTCCCAGCTCAGTGCCTTGTTCGAGTTTCGACTTGGAACAGCTCTGGATCAGTCCAATTCATCGCCTGTGGACTGGCTTGGACAAGTGGTACTATTCAAGGTTGAAGTTCTGTCAAGGCGAAATTTCCAAACTCTACTAGCTCCATCCAGAGCCACCAGACTATAAAACGATATTGAACGCTACGTATTTAACAAGACGCCGAAAGCAACGCCGCTGCAGGGAAATCATCGGTTCGTTGTTGGTTCTTATGGAATTTGTATTCGGTTTGGCTACCACAACAACTTCTCTAAGGCCTTCGACCTGTCAAATCCAGAGGCAGTGGTGTATTTCTGAGGAACGCTAATGCACCAACCACCGAAGTACCAGACTCGTTCCACTTGAAAGGCCCCTATGGGATCCAACCTTTCCGCCATCAAAAACGACAGACTTTCAAGGGCTGCCGGCCGAAGAGATTGACCACGAGTCTTGAGCTGTACTCTTAACCTTCTTTGGGTGCTCTGACGTGCTTTCCACAAGTTCTTAGCGGCCTTTCGACATCTGCCACGGCCGTTTGAGGGTGTAAGAGCATTCTCATCCTACAGAACATCACTTCTGGAGGACGGCCATCTGAAGAAGTCTCGCACCAGGCTCAAACTACATCCTTGCCTTTTTCGGCTCATCCGAAGTGCTTTCCGCAATACTTTTGTGTGGTATCAGGATCTATCGCAACTTCTGGAATTATGAAAACTTCCTCATCCTACAGACCGCCCGTCATCGAAGAATTCTAGCTGAGGAGTTTACACAACATTCTTGGACAGCATTTCTACCATATTCAATTCACCTCCAGTGCTCTCTACAGAAAGATCGTCTTCTCGTCCTAACGGTCGCCGATCATCAAGGCTGCAGCAAGGGTTTATGGCTGAAGACCTCAGCTCCAGAATCCCTTCTTGGACAGAGTCCTACCATCCTCAACCAGTCTTCAGTGCATTCTACAGGGTTTCTTGGGTTTCCGTCCTCTGAAATACCTATCGGAAGGTGCGAAGCTGTTTCGTTTTGCAGAACTCACTCCTAAGGCATGCCAACCTGACCTCTTCATATGCCACTTGCAGACATTCTTTTCACAGCTCAGTCTTCATCTATTTTTGCCTGGTGTCTCCAGTTCTCTCATGCGACAAAGTCTGAAAGAAGCGCCTTCGAATTTCGTCTAACAGGAGCGCCTTCGAAACTCGTCTAACAGGAGCACCTTCGAAATTCGTCTAACAGGAGCACCTTCGAAATTCGTCTAAAAGGAGCACCTTCGAAATTCGTCTGCAAGGAGCGCCTTCGAAATTCGTCTAAAAGGAGCACCTTCGAAATTCGTCTGCAAGGAGCGCCTTCGAAATTCGTCTGCAAGGAGCGCCTTCGAAATTCGTCTAAAAGGAGCACCTTCGAAATTCGTCTGGTCTTACATCTGGCTACTGACGTGGTGGGGACCTTTTATCACCTCGGCTAATGCTGGGTCTTGAACCTGCCTGAGAGAGCATCGTCTGATATTGTCGGCAGCAATCACAGACCTCAACACATCAGTCTTTCATAGTCTCAAACTCGCTGGTTTGATATTCAGTGCTGACCGACATCCACATTGTTAAGCTATAGGGCTTTGCCTACTTACTCTACGATAACCCCTCCACATTTGACGAATTATCACAGCTATTTGCTCTGCAGCGACATCGAGACTACATATTGATCACAGATCACCTCAAGTGCTCTCTGCCAACTGATTCTGGAACTTCGACCACATTCGCTCCTACCTACTTACTGCCCGCTTTCAATTACAGTAGCTAAACATCGACGTCACCAGCGAATTGGGACAGCATGGCTCCTCCAGGTCTTTTCAACATCAAAAAGGCGGTCCAGGTCGAGGACAATCATGCTCAGAAGCCTGCGAGCAAGGTCAATGACAAAGTCAACAAGCACCTCCAGAAGCCTGCTGAGGCGAAAGGCTTCCCATTCTCAAGGCTCTTCCCAGAGATTCAGCACATGGTCTGGGCCGAGGCTATGCAGAAGCCCGCTTGCCACACCTTCAAGGTCCACAAGTCGAGGGGCTATCAAGCTACTGGATGGGAGATCCATCTTCATCCTATTCCCAAGCGATATGACCCATCGGCGTATCGTCTTTGGAAGTCGCTCTTGCACTCCACGTCGGAGGACGATAAGAAGCTGAAGAACATCAGCTTTCAGACTGGCTTCCGTCGTGCCATGGTCAATTTTCAACCCATCGAGGTGAAGATCTCAGGTCAGTACCAGCTCGCCGCCGCCATTGACGTTGGAACAGACCTGGTGATTCTGGAGTTCGAGAGAGGACCAACCTCGCCAACAATCGGCTGGTTCCTGCACTCAGACAAGGCGATGAACCTCAATACCATTCGTAACCGCATGAAACATTTCAAGCGTGTGGCGATCCACTACAAGCCTGCTCACCAGCTCGCTTCTAAGCGCAGTGGTCCTTTCGCGTGCTACTGTCCCCCTACCTACAACCTGGGATGTGGAAGATACAAGGCCTGCTACTACGAGCTGGGATGTTTCCTGGACTGCTTTGAGAACCTGGAGGAGTTCTACTTGGTGGTGGAGATGAAGGGAAAAGCGGATAATGACTGGGCCAAGCAATACAGGAGCAAGTAATCCCATGGGACTCCCTTTTGATGGGATGCGACTAACCATGGGTACAGAGACGGTCCGCGAGAAGCGATACCATGTGGCCAAGCCTGAGGATTGGGGAGGCGGCACATTCGAGCTGTCGCACTTCTTCGACGCAAAGAACGAGTACATTCAGCATTGCCCGGTAGCCTTCTTCAACGACATCATCAACAAGGTGGGCCCGAGCCCCATCCTACGCCCAGGTGGAGCACGTGAGTTGCTGGTGAATGCCGTGAAGCTTTACCGTGGCCGGATCTACAACGAGGTCTTCAGGAACACGCAGGAGATGCGGGACAACGTCAAGTTTGGCCTGCTGCTTGAGTACCCCCTTAACGAGAAGAAGTGAGGCTCTTCTGGGACCCATGGGCAAAACCACGACGGCACGCATCCATCTACTAGGGACTGCAATTTCTGGGAAACCCTTTAAGATCTTGCTTCATCAGAGGACGGCTGATCATGGTATCACATGGTTTCTGGGAGCATCTTTATCCCCATCAAGGCCTGGACCGAAGAAGACGGAAGGACGTACATTTTTGGGACACGGGCATTTTACCAATCTTTGGACTGCAAATCGTTGAACACTGGCCTGACTACTGAGCAAGACAATACAGCATTTCATGGTCTTATGTGCTTCAGGAGACAACCGGTAGCATCAATATCATATTAAATTTGGACGCCCGCCCCATTTATCCCATGTATGCTTTAATTATGTTTACTTGTGGGTGCCCCCCTTGGCTGTGACAAGGGGTTTGATGATTGCCGATATGGGGCCGATATCGCCCGGGCTTCAGTGGAATTTACCGGAGATCCGGCAGCTACCCTGCGGACCCGGGCTACCGGCACACACCTTAATTCAACGTCAAGGTCAGCATACACACCGTCTTTATAGGAAACACTGTGCTGGTTTCTTACAAGATTTCCTAGCATGAGCTATCGTCTCTTTTGTTCCTCACTACCTGGCGATTAGTATGGCCGTCTTCAAGACTTCCATGGTCGACTCCACCGGCTTAATAGGGATCGCTGCTGACGGGCTGGTCGCGGTGAAGCTGGTACATATGAACCCTACCCTGCCTCTTTACCCCGGCGAAAATTGACGATGCTGAACTAACGTTACTCAATAGGCATTTTGGAATTCCCGCGAGAAGTTATTTCGATCATGGATATTTGTCCCGATCGGCACACTCGTCATCCTCGTGGCATGCTTTGGCGTTGACACCTTCTTCAAGCATTTCTCAGTGTCGTTCCCTGCCTCTGTGGCCTGCATGCTGTTGCTCTTTGCCGGGCTGTGGATCTGCGAGCTCGTCATTGGGAATCATCACACGAAGTACATCGTCTCTGTCGTCGATGTCCCTGTAAGGCTCTTTCTGTCTCCTCGTGATGTCCGGGGATAGGCTCTTGGGACCGGAGATTTGGACTCGCTAACATGCCGGCCAGGCTGGCTGGTCGCTACGATGGATAAGCACGTGTTTCACACCCACCTTCGTCACACTCCCACTCAGCCCATCGATCAGTGGTGCTGAAGTTGGGAAGTTGATCGCCGTGTTTGGTGAGTGCTGCTCGCAAACTCGCTGCCGTTTACATGCTCCGTGCTAACATTGAAGCACAAAGTACTCGGGTTCATCGTCACTTTCATTATCACGGCATACATGACGAGGGGACTGCAACTCATCAGCGGCTCACGCAAGAAAGCCCAGGCAGCACGTGCGGATGAGCTCGGTCCTCAGGAGGATGAGATTCCCATGAGCCAGACACCCCCGCCTCAAAATACTCCACCACAATCGACGGACGTGTCAGCCCACACCTCATCTATCGCCCTCACCGATCTTGCTGCCCCCGGAAGATCTTACGAGCCGACACGTATCCAGACTGTCGCCGAGCCCGCGCCGGCCAGTCCAAGCCCAGAGCGCCCCGGAACGCCGGCGAGCCAACATTCCTTGCCTCCACAAACGCCTCCTGCGCCGCCGCGGGCCCGTCTCTGGGCAGTCGTCATACAATCGAAGCTTGACACGATAACGTACCTTGTGTTCCTCATACTCATCGGAATACCCGTCTACTACGCCAACGGCTACGCCATGCCCCTGCACCTCACCTTCACCGTACTCATGTACTTCGTCGCGCTCTCCCTGCCGCTGAAATGGCGCCAGTTCCTCCACCCCGTCATCGTCTCCGCGCTCTTCACCGTCCTGGGGATCTGGATCTTCGGGCTGATCCGCGGCAACGGGCGCTCCCTCGACCCGATCCTGGACCAGTACACCACCGGCCTGAAGTACCTGCAGCTCTGGGAACACTCGTACGCGACGGGCCAGCTCCCCGGCGCGGGCGACGTCCTCGGCACGGTGCTGGACGCCTCCATCGTCAGCCTGGCGCTGCCCATGTACCAGTACCGGCGCGAGCTGGTCGAGCACTTCGTCGCCATCGTCGCGCCCAACGTGGTCCTGAGCATCGGCAGCCTGTACGCGTACCCGTCGCTGTGCTACGCCATCGGCATCTCGGCCCCGCGGAGCCTGGCGTTCGCGAGCAGGAGCTTGACGCTCGCGCTGGCGATCCCCGCCACGGAGAACCTGGGCGGCGATGAGAAGACCATCGCGGCGGTGGCGATCATGAGCGGGATCGTGGGGGCGCTGATTGGGAGTAGGGTACTTACGTGGTTGAAGATCCCGGAAGGTCAGTGCTGACTCTTAAATTCCGTCCTTGTTTTGTGTTTCTGTATTGTTGCGTTTGCTGACTCTTCCTCTCTGACAGATGACTACGTGACGAGGGGCGTGACGCTGGGAGCGAATTCCTCCGCGGTGGCTACAGCCCTTCTCCTCAGGACGGACCCGCGTGCTGCGGCGCTGTCGAGCTTGTCTATGAGTCTCTTTGGAACAATCACTGTGCTGTTTACGTCTATACCACCGATTGCGAATTCGGTCAAGTCGCTTGTCGGTCTATGAGTGAGAAGGGACTTTGGTCAGCAAGTTTGAGTGGCTATGGGATAAGAGGAAGGAAAATCGCCACTTCAAAAGTCTTGAATGGGCTTTGGAACTGATGGGGAGGCCCCAGATCCCTTGGATGAAAGCTACTCATGATCTCCTATCGACCTAATTCCTGAGAATTCTTGAGCGGGACTATCTCTGAAACCATCATATAGAAGATCTGATGGAATTTTGGGGTTATTAATTTTATCCGACCTTTTGGTCTTGCAATCTTGAGTATGTGAGGAAGACCTCTACCGTACGTGTGCGATTACACTGTCCTTCATATTAGAGAATTATGGCATCCACGACGTGGAATGCTAAATCACACTTCTAACAGACTTCCAGACACCCCGTCCTCCCTTGGCAATAGCATGCCGTCCATCCCACACCGGGAACACCACCACAGCCGCGAAGGCAAAGAACTGCCAGATGATAGCCACCGTCGTCCAGCCGCTGAAGAACGACTTGGTAAAGATGTAGTCCCGGTACAGCGGCATCGGCCACACCACAAACGTGATCAGGACTATGACGACCCAGAAGATCCACGCGATGCGGAGCCAGCTGTGCAGGCTCTGCAGCGTCTTCTCGTCGAACGGGTGCTGGACGTCGTCCAGGCTCAGCACCGAGGGGGTCCTCACGCCCCCCCGGGGAGCACCCTTGACGGGTTTGCTCCCCAGGGCCGCAGATGTGGTCCCGGGGGGCGGGCTCCCCCCCACCCCCTTCTTCTCGTCGTCGCTGCTGCTCGAGGGCGACACGAGCTCGCCTGCCCCGTCCTCCCTGTGCAGCATCGCCTCGTCGGCGAGCTCGACGCGCAGGAACTCGCGCCAGTCGAACCTGGACGGCCTGCACAGCGAGATGGCGACCGAGTACAGCGCGGGGGAGAAGAAGGACCCGATGGCGCCGTAGAGGGACGGCAGCGGGTTCTGGGTCGTCTCGATGGTGACGGACCCGTACATGTGGTACGCCGTGCCGAGCCAGATGGCCAGGCCGGTCACGAACCCGAGGATCGGCGACGCGATCGCCGCGAGGCGGGTCTGCCGTGACCAGCCGAGGGTCAGGGCCAGGGGGATGATGCCGGGACAGCTCACTACCGGCCTCAGGTATCCTAACCAGGTCAGATTTGCGCCACCGTAGTTGAGCGCGATGGCGATGCCTGACATGAACACGCCGTGGATGATGACGGCGAGGTGGCTCGCCTTGACGACCGTCTTGTCTGTGGCCTTGGGGTTGATGTAGGTCTTGTAGACGTCGAAGGAGAGGATGCTGCTGACGGCGATCATGGATGACGATATCGTGCTGGTCAGTGCCATGAATACCAGCACCAGGAACGCCATGACACCCTTGTCGCCAATGAGCGCCTTGATAGTATACGGCATCACAAAACCGGCACTGACATCAGCCGCCGTCAGGTCGCCCGGGAACGTCGGGAAGATAGGCGTGTTGTGCAGTGCTCGAGCGGTCAGGCCGATGACAGTGCCCAAGCCCCAGGGGATGCCAAAGATGGCCAGGGCGGCGAGGTTGTAGCCCGGGACGGTGGCGCGAACCTCGGTCGCGAACGACTTCTGCCAGAAGGCCGTGTCCATGACGACGAGGGCCAGGTTGCCGAACTTGAGGTCCAGGCCCCAGATGATAGCGTCCCTGGACTTCATGGTGACGAGGGAGCCCTTGTAGTTGCCCGGGATGAGGTTGTCGCCGGCCGTGGCCATGAGCTTCTCGTAGAGGCCGGATAGGCCGCCGACGGCATCGTGGGTTAGGATGGAGAGGGTGAAGTAGATGATGAGGATGAGGGCGACGAAGGTGTGCAAAAAGTCCGTGAGGAATGTGGCCTTGAGGCCGCCCATGGCAGTGTAGAGAACGACTTTATGAAGCGTTAGCTTCTTCTATCCTCGGAAGTGTTGAGCTGACCGAAGATGGTTGAAGACTTACCTCCGAGAGGAATGATTATACATGCGGCTACAAAATGCATGCCTGACACTCCGTATATGAGTTGTGAGCCCGTCAAGATCATGCTGGCGCACCCGAGCACGTTGTTGACCAGGTTCATCACGATGAAGACGACGTGCCCTATCTTCCCGTATCGTTGACTGATGATCTCGAGGGATGTATGAGCATATGGTACACGTATCTTAGCCAAGACGCCCAGCGCCGCCATCAAGGCGATCTGAAAGCAGAGACCAGATCCCCACCACTGACCATATTCACCACGTTAGTGACCGTCGCAGCGGATATATATCGTATAGATTGGACAGGAACATACCAGGGGAACAGCGATTCCATAACGGTAGCACATGGCCGCACATAGGACCGTCTCGTTGATCCACATCCAGCTCGAGAAGACCGCCGACGCCGTCAAGCCTGTTCCTACACTTCTGTTCGCCACCATGAACATCTCCGACGTGCCTGAGTCTTCGGAGAGATATGCCTTCTGGATACGGACTGCGCCTATGATCACCAAGCAGAAGAGTATCCCCAGCCCGATCAGCAGCCCGTAGGCGTCGCCCTGGGGCACAAGCTGGAGGCCATCTACAGATGCACCCATCCTGGCGGTGTAGGGGCTTGCAAGCACGGCAGGATGACAATGTTTCGAGGTCGACGGGTCAGTGACTGCGAGATGTCTTATACTCTAAAGCGAGCTTCCAGGAAGAACGGAGGAATATCAAATCATTGAAAGGCTGGCGAGGACAGGAGTGCAAGCAGCCAAGGGGAGCAACTTTTTATATGGTGATAGCCACTTCAAGGCATAGATCTCCGGACAGGCAAAGAGATACAACTATGGCGTTTTTTTTTGGGAATAGACTTTTCTTATTTCCCTGTCTAGCCCCTCTCTTCTCTCTTACTGCGAAGCTTTTCACGACCACCAGTGACATCTGGACGATCATCGGAGAAAAGACTTATGTGACGGAGTTGTTCCTGAGCGGAGTTCGATATCAGGGGGGTGGCAGCCAGTATATTCTCCGAGATAAACAATCACGCTGTCGTAGTGGGCAATTGCGCTATGCGCCTAGCACCATGTGGTTGCAGCACATCCGGTAGCGAGATGCAGTTGTTGATGATTGCGTGCTGCGGATGCGATATGACGATCCTACAGCATGTGCGGCGCAGGTGAGTCAGTTTCAACCCTGCACATCTGAACGAGCTTAACAGCTAAATACAGGATACTTTTGTGTTTGAAGTATGGGGAGACAAACCGGACGAATATAAATAAGTCTAAGTACTCGGAGCTGATCTAGGCGATAATAGTGGCGAGTGATGGGTGTGAACTATCGTACATCTGTGCAGGCGGGCATCGGATGGTTTAGCTTCTGCTGCTCGGCAGAATTATGGATTTCGATATCATATTTGATATGATGGAATTGCGGCATTTTGTATTATGTGCATATTTTCCTGAAATGATAGGAATGGAAATTCCGTATATCTGAACATTGAGAGGAAGCCCTGGGCAGCGGATGAGGCTACTGGGACAATTGACCTGAAATCCCTCCCGCCAGGACAGCTTCGATGGCGAATGGCATTATCAATGTATATCTTACCAAAATCCAACGCTACTTGAAGCCCAAGCTGATTACATTGAAGGTGACAGGCTGATTGTCAAAGACTGTACATATACGCTATATTGGGCAAGTGGATGAAGCATCACAAATCAGCAAGCTATAATACTTGTATCTTTGTTGTTTCAAATCAACTTCTGGGTACTTCAGTGCGTCTTTACAATGGTAGGACATATGAGCTGCATTAGAAGCTCTATCGCATCATTTATTCCTCAAAATGTGAGTATTTGCTTTCTGTTTCCGGACCATTGTCAACATTGTGTCCAGATATCGGCCCGGGTACCGGATGGCCTCGTCGGGATCTGACTATCGTCTCGACTCTACAATATACGAATCTTATAGACAGAATTGAAATTGGTCAAGTGGTTATTTCAGTTAAAGGTGGTCCAGTCGTTATCGTCGATCCTATTAATACCCAATACCGACCGACATCTGGACCACATGACTGTCTAATCACACCGAATCAGCTACCAATATCGGGACAATTGACCATATTGGCCATCCGGGGCCTTATACTATCCAATAATAGCTTCTCCTGTTCCAGAAAGAATGTCAACTTTGTAAAATAAGAACCAGGAATACAATCGACGCATCTTCTCAGACCCATCGCAGGTGGCAGTGATCCATTTGGTCACCCCCCCCCCCAAGCAGCAGACGGACATCAAGGGTTAGGGCCACTGCGCCCCATTGCTGCCTACAGGTAACACCTTCTTAAGACTCAGTGACTCCCCTACAAATCAGTTCCCCAAATACTAATTTTTGTGCCGGACGTTGTTATCCTATTTTATCGTTACCATAGCACACAGTCGCCCCAAGAAATCATGGCAATGGACTGGGAACCCGCAGGGCAGCCCGAGCCCTGGAACCACGTGGTCGACCCGCAACAGGGCCAGCCGCACACGCACACGGTCATATTCCTCCACGGACGCGGCGACAACGCCAAGGACTTCAAGAGGAGCATAGAATACAACACCTGGTGTAACTCCGAAAGAAACAGCCCCATCGAAACCTTCCCCACCTTCCGATGGGTGTTCCCCACGGCTGGCCTCAAGCCGTGCGAGGGACCTGGGAACCCGCGGTGCATGAGCCAGTGGTTCGACCTGTTTGACCACACGAACCTCAAGTTGCGGGAGGAAGTCCAGGCGCCGGGGCTGACGGACAGTGTTGGTCGGATCAGGGACCTCATCGCGGAGGAGGCTGCCAAGCTGGGTGGGAGGTACGACAAGATCGTGCTCATGGGGATCAGCCAGGGCGGAGCTACCAGCGTGCACACACTGCTGAACCTGGTGTTTCCGGAGGGGTATCAGGGCCCCAAGAGGCTGGGCGCCTTTGTTGGGATCGCGTGCCGGCTGCCGTTCCCGGGACGGAGCCTGGGCGACACGCGGGCAGTTCTGGGGCTGGAGGGTACGCCTTCTGACGAGGTTGTCCGGAACACGCCCGTCATACTGGAACATTGTGTGGACGACCCGACTGTCCGGTTCGAGGGTGGGCAGCAGCTGAGGAGGCAGCTGGAAGGGTACGGTGCCACGGTTTTATGGAAAGAGTATCCTGAGGGTGGACACTGGTTCAAATCTCCCGAAGGTCTCGACGATGTAACGGCATTTTTGAGCCATGTACTGCCGAAACAGTAGAGTCTGTTCTTGTGGGTGGTAGATTGGTAATCTCAGAGAGCATAGCATATTGAATTTGGAAACATGATAGACTCAACCGGGATGGCTATGCCAGTCATCGGTCTGAAATAAGGATAGCCCCAATCGACAGCAGTTCTGTGCGAAACGATAGCCTCATGTATGACTTTGGATCGCTGCTCTGATCGTATAACAGGCCATCACAGCACCTACATTCTTGTGGCAACGCCATGCTGTTTTCGAAGAGTAGAAGATACGTGACAGTAGGAGTTGAACTGCCTTTTGCACAGCTCGATCAGTAGCTGGAGTGCAGCCAAATTGCTAATCACCACGGTAAAGTACCTAAGTAAGTAGTTAGTCGACGAAAGGGCCTCGAATGGGAAAGTAAGAACTAACGGCCCAGGCACATCAAGTAAATGAGATTGATATGACAACGAAAAGGATTGAAGAACAAGTAATCGGCCTGCAGTTGGTCGTTTGCTTACTGTGACGATCCATGGTTGTCACTACAGTAGGACCGCCAACAGGCAAAGCATCTGTGGATGTTTCCAATGAGAAGCATGTGTGTTATCGGTGGGAGCCACTTGGGGGCCTACTTACAGGGCTGGACCCCTGAAAGCGGAGCTGCATTGCGCCGAGGCTTAGGGGACCCTCAACGTCATCCAGGCACACTGAAGTTCGGACCGTTGACGACCTCACAACGAACGCCCAACGCCCTCCTTGGTGAACAAACAAATAAGTAGACGGCGCCAGCTTGTTCCTGTTTCTTGACCAGCAGCCTCCTCCCTCACCGATATATCTACCTAATACCACTGGCCTGCTGCTGCAACCTCAACCATGCGCTCCCCCTTATCAGCCCAAGTATTGCTCTGGCTGAGCATCGCCGACCGCGCTATCAGCTCTCCCTACAAGGGATCACAACAAGTCCTCGCGCCGCCAGCGGACGATAAAGAAGCCTCAGCTACTCACGCCGAATTTCCCACAGAGCAAGTGCACGTCGTTGACGATGCCATCCTCGCCGCCCTAGACACCTATCCCGACCCCATCCAGGCCCTCAAATTCCTCCAGCCTGAGTCTGCCGCCGAGCTCCTCGAGCCACGGCTGATCGATGTCTTTGGCTCGCCGAAGCCAGTATGGATGACTGAAGGAGAGAAGCTGCGCCTCCGGAGAGATGGCAAGAAGTTTATGGACATCACAGATCACCAGGACCTCTATCTGGAGCCTCTCCACTCCTTGTCCGGGAAAGCTAGTACGCATCACCCTTCGTGACCCCAGAGCTGCTGGATGATGCGATTGCTAACAGACTCGCCATCTCACAGGCCTACCCAAGTTGTCGCACCAGAACCTCGTCAAGCCCCTCTTCCCCAAAGTATCCACCGACCGCATGCACGACGTCCTCAAGCACATGACGAGCTACTACAACCGGTACTACAACGGCCCGACGGGCGAGGAGTCCTCCCAGTGGCTGCACGACCACATCGCCTCCATCATCGCCGAGGCGCCCTACCACACCCACATCTCGCTCGAGTACTTTACCCACGCCTTCGCGCAATCCACCATCATCGCCCGCTTCGAGCCCAAGGTCCGCGACTTCTCCAAGCCCTTGACCATCCTCGGCGCCCACCAGGACTCTGCGAACTACTTGTTCCCGTTGCTGCCTGCTCCTGGCGCGGATGATGATTGCTCGGGTACAGTGAGCATTCTGGAGGCATTCACGGTACTGGCTACGAGCGGATACATACCCAAGGACGGCCCGGTAGAGTTCCACTGGTATGCAGCCGAGGAGGGTGGGCTGCTGGGCAGCCAGGACGTCGCCGCGTACAAGAAGGCGGAGGGCGCCAAGATCGGAGCCATGATGGAGTTCGACATGACGGCCTTCATCGGCCGGAACGCGACCGAGTCCATCGGCTTCATCAAGACCGACGCGGACCCGCCCCTGACCAAGTGGGCCGTCGAGCTCAGCACCGAGTACATCTCCATCCCCACCAGCGTCTACGAGCTCGACCCTGGCGCGGGTTCCGATTATATGAGCTTCACGAAGCTGGGGTTCCCGGCCTCGTTCGCCAGCGAGGGCAACCCCGTCGCCGGCGGGTTCCCCGGCGAGATGGACCCCTACGTGCACTCGACCAAGGACACCATGGACGTCGACGACGAGGCCGGGTGGTTTTCCGTTGATCATATGGCGAGGTTCGCCGAGCTGGCCATCGCCTTCGCCGTGGAGCAGGGCGGTTGGGATAATGCCTGGCGGTAGTGTGGCTGGGTAGCGGTCCTGTATCGTTCCTGTCCTGTGACGTATACTCTCGGGGCGGTTGGGCCGTTGGTGGTCCCCTTCGTGCCTAGTAAAGGGGATGACTCTGTAAATAGGAAATGCCATAACGCCGGCTTATGGGCCGCCTACCAGCCAAGCCGCCCATGGTGGGTCGCTGTGGTGAGTGTCAGGTTCCCGTCCCTGATAGTCCCCCTTTGCACGTATTTAGTATTTTTAACATTTATTTGGACTTTTCAGGGGGTTGAACTGTAATTCGTCACTATGGGTTTGATAAGTCCACTCCAGCGCGTAGCGATACTTGACTTCTAAGAAGAGGTATACTTTGATACCTACTTGTCAGGTATGGTATCATCTATATCGAAGTAGGCTTTGTTGCCATGGGTGAGGTGTAGACGGTGACCTATGCGTCCGTGATGAAATACCCACACAAGCAGATCTATCATGGGAAAATAGTACTCCGACGCAAGCCGTGAATGCCGAGCACAGAGTGGTCGAAATTTTGCCAATGAGCAAGGTAAGATCACACCGAATTCATCCTGACAGTGCCCGAGGCCTACATATGTACGCATGGATATTATTCTTGACGGATCCCAGCCGGAAGAATATCCTCCGCAGGTGAATTTACTAGGTCCTCTGCGACGGAGGACCGGGCTCGGATCCGCTACACCCCTCCCCACTGGCACAGATAGCATACGGAGCGAACGAGTTCCCTCGGGGATGGATCGAGGCTACCAATGGGTCTGCGATGCGTTCATCACCGGCGAGGAGTTGCTCATCCGGCTGTGGTCGTGCATGAGATCAGGTGGTTCAATAGGGAGAGGTTGATGTCGAAGGAGAGGGCAGATGCCGGGGATCTACAAACCCGTGTAAGTCTGGGAGTGATCTTGTGTTGGCTACCTAGGATGTTGTTAGCGGCTGATGATGACGACTAACGGATGGGACAGATCCTTGGACGATCTCCTACCTCAGGGCAACCAGACGGTGGGTTTCTGGCACGCCAAAAAGACTCAATATGACGGGGACACATCCGGCTCTGCCGTTGTATTCCAGGTGGGTTTCTATCGCGGTAAGTTCTCACTTGACCGCGCGGTATCCTTGTCTGGCTGACAGCCATGCAGTCTGTCACTGTTTTTGGGGGTAACGCGAACCTGTTTGTGACAGCCAAGTGGTGACGAGATGCTGGAGTAGCAATAATACATACAGCTGTCGATGTCAACGCCCTTCGATGACCACTCCACGGATTCCTGTCCAGTTGATTCCCGTCCTCCTCATCTACGGACTGCCCTTGTCCTCTTCTACCGAGTTGGTCCCTGTGCACCTTTTCGCCTTGGTTCTAGCCATTACAGCCTCGGTAGGCATTGGTCACGACGCCGCTATCTTGGCTTGCTCGTTTTAGGTACTATTAGCGGCACTGCCCACCGCCAATTCCCTGGAGACATCCTCCAGCGTTCTCTCACCACCCTGCTCCGGGAACATCCTCCTCCAGTACTTCTTCAGGTTCGGCCGCGGGCGCTGCAGCTCCGCCTCGCCCCCGTCGTCCCAGCTCCCCGTCCTGACGCACCGCTCCCCGAAGACCAGCTCCCGCGCGTACCTCTTCGGGTCCTGGTTGTACTGGAACGTGATGGCCCTCGCGTCGTCCAGGCCCTGCTCCTCGAGGCCGCAGACCTCGGGCGGCTCGATGGCGAAGGGGCCCTCGTTCTTGACGGACTTCCTCCGCTCGTAGTCGAACCAGGCCCTGACCTTCTTGGGGTCGAGGCCCGCCAGGAAGGACAGCGCCAGCATCTCCCCCGTGTAGGGGTACCCCGAGGTCTTGGCGAAGCCGTACTCGAGCAGATCGAGCTGCTCTTTCGTCTTCCTCTGCGCCCTGGGACGGCCGTTGTCTGCGGCGTCGCGGTTGGCGTAGTACCTGAAAGGCTGTTTAGCACAGTTTCACAGTTACTAGCGGACAAAGGAATAATTGGTTGCCGGCTCGGGCTGGAACTTTGTCGGCCAACATACCTGCCAATCTCTTAGGGCCAGCGTTGGGTAAGCCCCTTGTTAACCGAGAGCGATTTTTTCCCATTTTCGGCAGGTCTTAACTCCTGAGATACTGTTTTTGAAGTGTATTTTCGAGTTTAATACCTGTTTTTAGAGTGTATTTCGAGTCTAAGGCCTATTTCTAAAGTATATTTTCGAATGTAATATATATATCGTAAGTTAAAACTTATCTTTAGAGTTTGTCTTCGAGCCTTCGAAACTATAACTTAAGGCTAGCTTTCGAATCTTAATCGTAGCTATCTCTATTTTTATATCGTTCTCGCTCTCGACCTTCGAGTCTTAATCGTCTAGCTTTTATTACGTCTAATAGTCTTCTGTTTATTTAACTATAACTGTATTAGTAGTATATTTTTAGTATATTTTATAGTCGGTTTACTATAGTCGGCTTAAGTTATACCGAGTAAGAAAAGCTATACGGAAAAAGTATATCGTATACTCGGTCCGCTATAAGATATATAACTACTTAAGTAGTAACTACTTAGGTAATAACTACGATACCTCTTATAATCGGTCCGTTACGAAATACATAACTACTTAAGCGATAGTTACGATATATTTTACAGTCGGTCCGCCGTAAAGTACGTAACGTATAGCTATAATACTTTTAACGGTCGGTTTATTATAGAAGATATATAGCTATAATACCTTTTACGGTCGGTTTAAGCTATACCGAGTAGAAAAGGCAATACTAAGCTATAATACCTCTTACAGTCGGTCTACCGCGGAATACGTAACGTATAGTCGGTCCGCCTTAAAAGATTTACAATAGCTACGATACTTTTTATAGCCGGTCTGCTATAGTCGGCTTAAGCTATACCGAATAGGAAAAACAATCCGAAAAACTATAATACCTTATAAATAGTCTAGCCGTATATAACGTATAACTACCTATAGTATTATTCTTTAAGACTAATTTAGCTATAATAGCTATAATAGCTGTAATAGCTATAATAGCTGTAATAGCTGTAATAGCTATAATAGCTGTAATAGCTATAATAGCTATAATAGCTATAATTATAAATATAGTAGTAATTATACAGATATAGCCGGTTAGTAAGTTCGCCTTTTAATTTTAGCGACCGGTTTACTAGCCGGTTATATTAATTCGAATATTCGACCGTAACTATAACCTTAACCTTAACCTTAACCTTAACCTTAACCTTAACCTTAACCTTAACCTTAACCTTGACTTTAACCTTAACCTTAACCTTAACCTTAACCTTAACCTTAACCTCTTAGGTAATTACTGACCTTAACATCTAACTAGCCTTAAGTTCCGACTGGCCCTAAGTTCTAACTAACCTTAACATCTAACTAGCCTTAAGTTCCGACTAGCCCTGAGTTCCGACTAGCCCTAAGTTCTAACTGATTAACTACTTAGGTACTGACTAACCTGAACGTTAGTAAGCTCGCCTCTTAATTTCAGCGACCGGTTTACTAGCCGGTTATATTAAATTAAATATTATTAAATATAACTATAACCTTAACCTTAACCTTAATATTTAACTAGCCTTAAATTCTGACTAGCCTTAAGTTCTAACTAATTAACTACTAACTAACCTTAACTAACTAATATAAACGTTAGTAAGTTACTCTTTTAATTTTAGCGACCGGTTTATTAGCAGGTTATATTAAATAATAAGAAATAAATACTATTAATAGTTAAAGGTAACGAGCAGCCGGTAAGATAAGTAAAAACCTTAACTATAACTACTAACTTTAACCTTAACTTTAACCTCGATTACGTTATAATATATACCGATATTAATCGGGTTTATAAACTTATATATAGTTAGATTAAAATAAAGTCGAAGTTAATACTATTAATTAATGTGTTTTTATCGTCGTTTACGAATGTTTATTATATATACGTTTATAAAGTATATTAGGCCGGTTTTTTTCTTAAGATTATATAAAATATTAAAAACTAACTAACTATATAAAGTATATTATTCCCTTTCTTTAATTTAGCGGCGAAAGCCTATTACTCTTTATTAGTAGTTTAGTAGCCTTTATTATTAGTAGTTTAGCAGTCTTTATCGTTAGTTGTCTAATAATACTTATTCTCGTCTTTATCCTCTTCGATAATAAGCCTTTTACGTTTAAATAATGTCGTTTTAAAAGAACCGCTTTAAGAGATATTAAAAGAGGACCGATTATAGACTTTACAGCTGTTAGCTAGCCTAATAGCTATAAAGCAGGTATAACTATATATTATAGTACGGTCGATACTACCGGTAACTTAATAGTTAAATAAGTAGTACTTTTTTCTAACCTTTATTATCTTAGTTTAAACGCGTTATCTACGTTTAAGGTATAGCCTTAGCTTATTTTATATAGCGATCTAATATATTTTAAAAATAAAAGTATAGACGTAGCTTTAGTTATTTTTTAAAGCTAGGCCGAAGGCGTTAATACCTGGTATATAAGGCTTTTTAAATACTTTATAAACGTCGTTTATAACAGGGAAGGCTTTATAGAAGACTTTATAAAGGCCGGAGCCGATTAAGTATTATAAGTATTTATATATATAGAAGGTATTAGATAATACTTATAAAAAGTTTTAGCTTTATTTAAGTTTTAGGTTTCGGATATTTTATTAATAAAGTAAGTAAGTAATAGCGTTAGATAAGTTTTATAGTTTTTTAGCCGGGTAGTAATTAATTTAAAAGTAAAAGTATATAAAGTTTAAGAGTTTTAGGCTAACTAAAAGTACCGATAGTAGATAATTATAATAAACGACTAATAGATCTTCTCTTTAAAAGTTAAGTATATAAAGTTTAAGAGTTTTAGCTAACTAAAAGTACCGGGACGGTAAATAAATATAATAAGCGACTAACGGATATTCTCTTATATAGAATTAGTCTATATTTAAAGTAACGATATTTTATAAAGAACTATAAAGGTTTAGATTAAAGTTTTTTATTACTTAGAAATACCGTATATACTCTGTCTTACTACTATTAGCTATATAGAAACAGCGACTCTTATTTATTAAGCAGGTCTTACCTTATAAGCAGGTCTTACTTTATAATAATATCTGATTTACTATCGATAAGTAGAGAAAGAGAGAGAGGTATTATATAGTATATAAAACTTATAAAGTATATAATAGCTAATAACGTTTTATTTACTCGGCTATTTTTATAGTTCTAGCTGCTAAGAACGCTTACTATATATATTTCGGAATTATAAGGTTTCGAAATTATAGATAGCCGGTAATATTTAAAATATATAGTATAAGTAAGAGTTTTAAAAAGGGATTTTCTAACTCGAGTATTTCCTTATAAACGAAATACCGGCTAAGTAAAAAAACGATAAAAGAGCTAACTAATTAAAGTAATAAAAGCGATATATTAATTAAGGTTATTAAACGGTATTATACAATTAACAGTTAAAGTAAAAAGCGCTATATTATACGTTTATTTATTTAACTAAAAGAATTAATTACTTATAACGAGATTTCCTTATAAATATATTAAAAATTACATTTAGTATATTAAAATAGTATTCTACTAAGTATAGAATATATTTAAGAAAATATATACCTTAATATAAAATACTTAAATAAAAAAAAAAAAGTAAATAGTTAACCGAGGCGTTTATAAACTAAAGTAACTACTAGCTTAAAAATAACTATAACTACCTTTATATATTATATCTCTCTTTTAACCTATTAGCTATAAAAGCAACTTAACTTATTAGCTACGAGTCTTATAAGGTTACCCTTTATTATAAAAGTATTAAGTCTTTACCTAATTTAATACTTTTAGAATAGTAATAGTCTTTAATCTTTTTCTCGGTTCTATATAGCCTATTAAAGTTAAAGATTAGTATAAGTTTAAGTTTAGGTTTAGTTTAGTCCGGTAGTATTCGTTAGTAATAGAGATAGCGGTTTATCTCGATATACTTATAAAACGTATACTTTATATATTAAAAGCTATATTTAAATAAAAGGTAACTTTAACCGGTTACTTAACTTAGGTATAAGTAAAAAGGAGGTATATATAGTAGCCGGGGTAGGTGTTTAAGACAGTTTATAACGTAAAAACGAAACGGTAGAATAGTATAAGAGTATAAGCGCGGCTAGTATAGCGTAGGTATATAGGTTTAAATAAAAACAGTACGGGATTTTTTAAGCGTTTATATTAATTAAAGGGCAGCGTTTTAAAGTGTTTATATAATTATTACTTTATTAACTTTAGCTTTAACTATAATAACTACTTACTTAAGTACTTAGCTTAGTTAAACGTAAAAAAGGTTAAATATAAAAGAAGCTAAACGTAAAAGAAGCTAAACGTAAAAAATAGATTTTTTACCTCGAGCTAGTTATAAAAGGTAACCTTTTTCGTTACTTTATTAAAAGTATTAAGTTAAGCTGTTTTTACGCTTCCGATTTTAGTTAAAACCCTTATATAAAAGTAAACAGACTAAAACGATAAAAAGGCTAATACGATTCTGCTTAGCTTTATATATTATATAACCTGCCGGAAATCTGTATATATAGTTATAGCTACGGCTACGGCTACCCGGCTTAAGGTTTATTTTCTATTATAATATAGTTTAAAAGAGGTACAGATAGCTAAAGCGATAGTAAAGCGATAATAAAAAGCGGTTTAGGTTAAAGGATTTCTTTATAATAAGTCGGGGTAGCTATATTAAAAGAAGCCTTAGCCGGAACGTTATAGATAAGTTATTAGCTAACGATAAGTTTACAGTTATTTAAAAATAGTTTTTCCGTTTAAGCCTTAATTATTAAGCCCGAAGCAGGAAAGCCTTACGAAATACTATCGTGTCTTTTATAACTACCTGTTAAATATCTCGGTAAAAATATAATATAAAGGATAATATATAAATAAGGATATTATTACCGTTTTTAAGATATTATAATATAGACTTTCGGTATTCGGTTTAAAAACTTATAAATAGCTTAGCCTGTTTATATCGTTAAAACCTTTTAGCCTTTAAATATTTAATAAGAAAGCGATAACTTTCTAGTCTATCGAATTAAACGTTATCGGCTTAAATATACTAATTTCTTACCTTAAAGTAAAGATAATATAGCTTCGGCTTAGCCTTTTATACCTTCTCTGCTAAAAAAGCTTACCTTTTATACTTTCTTTATTAAAAGAGTTTTAGTTTAGCCTCTTATACCTTTTTTAATAGAGGTAAAAGAGCTTACCTTTTATACCTTTTCTGTTAAAAGAGCTTTAGTTTAGCCTCTTACCTTTTCTCTAATAAAGGTAAAAGAGCTTACTTCTTATACTTTCTTTACTAAAGGAGTTTTAGCTTAGCCTCTTACCCCTTCTTTAATAGAAGTAGAAGAGCTCGTCTTTTATATCTCTGTTAAAGAAGCTTTAGCTTAGCCTTTTACCTCTTTTTTAATAAAGGTAAAAGAGCTCGCCTCTTATACCTTTACTAAAGAAGCCTTAGTTTAGCTTTTTACCTTTTCTTTAGCAGAGGTAGAAAAGCTTACCTTTTATACCTTTACTAAAAGAGCCTTAGTTTAGCTTTTTACCTTTTTTTTAGTAGAGGTAAAAGAGCTTACCTTTTATACCTTTACTAAAAGAGCTTTAGTTTAGCTTTCTACCTCTTTTTTAGCAGAGGTAGAAAAACTCGCTTTTTATACCTTTACTAAAGGAGCCTTAGCTTAGCCTTTTACCCCTTTTCTAATAAAAGTAAAAGAGCTTACCTTCTATACCTTTACTAAAAGAGCTTTAGCTTAGCCTTTTACTCCTTTTCTAGTAAAGGTAAAAAAGCTTATCTTTTATACCTTTATTAGTAAAGCCTTAGCTTAGCCTTTTATACCTTTTCTGTTAAAAAAGCTTTATAAGGAAATCGTAAAAATATCTATTTTTAATAGGTTCTTCGACTTAAAACTAAAGTATAGTTTTACCTTACCGGTATTTATATAAACGGATTATTTTTTATAAAGACTTTATATCGAAATAGCTAAATATAACCTACCTGTAATAAAATTAGCGTTTATAAACTCGGCTAAAGACGATAAGATATCGGTATTTATAAACTCGGCTAAAAACGATAAAATATCGGCGTTTATAAACTCGGCTAAAGACGATAAAATATCGGCGTTTATAAACTTAGCTAAAAACGATAAGATATTAGCGTTTACAGAATAAGCGTTATATAGTATATAAATACTAAACGAGATAAATTTATTAAACTAACTTTATTTTAATAGTAATCGCAGACACGCTATTGCACCCTCCAGGTTTAACGCCCTTCTACTCTGCCTATTTCAGGTTTAGCGCCTTCTGCTAATCATATATCCGCCCTGCCGATAAACCTTACGTATAAAATAAATCTCCTGCTATAATGTTTATTCCTTATACTTTCGACTTTATATATTTAGTTCTCCTACCTTCCTTCTCTCTTATATAACGACTATTTCGTATTTAGTTGCTCTTTTAGTATCTGTTTATTGCCCCTTATATATTATATAAGGTTTATTTACCCCTCCCTTACCTACAACTTCTCCCGGTTTATTTAATTCGAGTTAGATTTATATATCGACTTATTTAATATTTACTAACTCTATACGCAATTAGGTATATACTACATACTACTATCGAGCTAGCTAGCTATTCTAGTATATTCTTAAGAAAGGCACCCGCCTTTACGTAATAGCCTCCCGCCTCTTATATATTTCGCCGCCGGCAAAGTGCCTTATTTATTCCGCAGAAGAAAGTACTTTAAACAACCGACTCTATCTTAACTCATAATAAATAACAACGACAGGTCTATTAGCTATTATAAGTAGCCGACGTAGGCACTAAACTCTACGTCTCCTACCTTTTATATATTACAGACCCTCTTAATAACCTCAACCTCTAACGTAAGCTATAATAGATAATAACGACAGGTCTATTAACTATTACGAGTAGCCGACGTAAGCACCCACTCCGCGTAATAGCTGCCCGCCTAACCTCAACCTCTATTATAACTTATAATCGATAATAATAACGAGTCTATTAGCTATTACGAGTAGCCGACGCAGGCACCTACTCCGCGTAATAGCTACCCGCTTAACCTTAACCTTTATTATAACTCACAATCGATAACGATAATAGGTCTATTAGCTATTACGAGTAGCCGACGTAAGCACCTACTCCGCGTAATAGCTACCCGCCTAACCTCAACCTCCATTATAACTTATAATCGATAACGACGACAGGTCTATCAGCTATTACAAGTAGCCGACGCAAGCACCTACTCCGCGTAATAGCTGCCCGCCTAACCTTAACCTCTATTATAACTCATAATCGATAACGACGACAGGTCTATCAGCTATTGTAAGTAGCCGACGCAGGTACCTACTCCGCGTAATAGCTACCCGCCTAACCTTAACCTCTATTATAACTTACTCTTACAATGTTTATCGCTAGCTAAGCCCCCCTACTTACTTCCGACAGATACAAAAAGTAAAGGGGATATATTTACTATAAACCCCGGTAGCCCCCTTATACAAGGCCGTAATACTTTAATAGTTTAGTTAGAGTAGCTCTCTGCACGCTCTCGGCAGAACTATCGCTACGAAAGTTTTAACGAAACTAACTACACAAAGTCACGATACCTATCCGAGTCAATAAATATAAAGACTAAGACGACATAAAACATCAGCACGAAAGCGGTTTAACGCAACTAGTCATATAAGCTAAACTAAATCCGACGTAGCTACCTACTATTAAACGATAGTAAGGCAGATATCGACGCTACCGGGTCAAGGCGAAGTACGAAGCATTTTATTAAGGCCTACTTAGCTAAGATATAAGGGATCCGAGCCGCCGCTTCCTTTTCCTTAGCCGCAATACACCCCTAAGACGATACTATAGCTTTAACTTTAAAGAGATAAGCTAAAAAGACGTTTAACCGGCTACCCCTTTTACTAATATAAATACTATAAAGGAACCTATTACCTACAAAACAATCCTTCTATATCATTCACTCCTAATCATCGACTTAACGTATATCTTTTAAAAATCACACCTATTTAAATACTCTACGATAGCATATATATATAACCTCTAGGCTTCGTTTACCGCCCCTATAAGTTAACATTCGGGCTACTACTCTTAGCTTTAGCAGAAAACACCTCTAACTAGCCTATACAACCCTATAGATTATACTCCTAAGACCTCTTAAGGCGATATAATTACAATCTCCGATAACGAGTCTAAATACAGCGATATCTAGGATAACGAACCCGACACCTCTTTCCTGCTAGCTTATAAGCTTAGTTAGCCTACTAAGCGTAACGGTTAGCAATCTAAAACCTTTTAAGGCAATACAATCTCGATCTCCGATAGCGAGTCTAATTACAGCGATATCGAGGACGACGAACCCGACACCTCTTTCCTACCAGCTTATAAGCTTAGTTAGCCTACTAAGCGTAACAGTCAGCCTACTAAACGTAACGGTTAGTAATCTAAAACCTCTTAAAGCGATATAATCTCGATCTCCGATAGCAAGCCTAAACACAGCAATCTCGATAATAACGATAATAGTCTTTCTATACTTAATAAACGATCTCCTATAAGACATACTAATAACGAGTCTATAAACTACAACTTCGTTAAGTAATTAGTTATTTTATTCTCAACCTTCGAAGAACTTCGGCCTACTACGCCGAAGTTTATATATAATAGTATCGACTTTATCCCTCTTTCTCTTAAGCGGCTAAGTTCTCTTAGCAGTACCTTATCGAACGTCGGGTCTCTCTAGCCCTCCTTTAATCTTACTGTCTAATAGTCCTTTTAACCTTAATCGTCCTTCCGCTCCTTTTCACCTTCTTAGCTAACTAGCCTAAACCGGCCGGATAAAACTACCGGACTTCCTCGGCTAACGAGCCAAGACCGGCCGGATAAAACTACCGGACTTCTTCGGCTAACAAGCCGAAACCGGCCGGATAAAGCTACCGGACTTTTTATACTAACTAAAGCTATATCTACTTAAGAGAGCCTTAAACAAAGCCCTAAACGGTATAAATAAAAGCACGGCGAAAACGATAGTAGTAATATACGCCGGTCGCAGCCGGAACGCCTTATGCTAAGCCCTACTACGCCGGTAACCCTCCGTAGTAACGATACTACTACTTTACGCCGGTTATAACGAAAGCGACGCTTTCCGAGCCCTACTACGCCGGTAACCCTCCGTAGTAATAACACTACTACTTTACGCCGGTTATAACGAAAACGACGCTTTCCGAGCCCTACTACGCTAATAACCCTTAACAGTAATAATACTACTTCGGTATAGGCTCGAAGGTCAACTAGAGGGCGAAAGCTAAGGCGCTAGTATAGCAGCCCCGACCCGTCTATCCTATATATATATTATAGAGAAGACAGGGTTACAGAGGTTATAGCTACAGAGTTTAGAAAGTAGCTACTTAGAAATGCCGTCCTTAAGCGTGTAATAATAGGCAACTAAGCAACCTTTTAGGTTCAGTTCACATAAGATTCCTCGATACCTGCTAAAGCTAATATTAGTAATAATGTCGATAATAGTTAAGTCGGTAATAAGTATATCGATAATAGTTATAACGGCTATATCGGTAGTAGCGAATAAAAGGCTTAGAATATTATTAGCGAAAAAGTTATTAACGGTAACATCTTTTATAAGGTAGCTTAGAAACCGACTTTAAAGCCGGAGTATAATTTAATATATATAAAGGACTTACTAAAGACGTAAAAGCGTACGAAGGCGGTAGATTACGCGAGCAAGAGTACGGGGCCAGAATATAGAGTATAGAAGAAGGGCCGAGGACGCCCTAAAAAGCGTATTTAATTAATTATAGTCTGATTAGTTATATATATCTGAATTTTACTATCCTTACTCTTATCGACTCTAGATGTCTATAACAATAGCGCTCATCCTCTTAGAGGCCTTAATATTAATCTTCTACCTTATCGAAAATTACTTTCCCCTTAAAGCTACCGATATAGAAATTATAACTTTCGGGCACTATAGCTTACCCGTTATAAACATTATATACCGCGATCCGGGTATTAGGATCTCTTATCTTATAGACCTGAATAAACGACTCCTTCTAGTATATCTTCTAGCCTTTTCCGATAATCTATCGAGCAGTCTTAATAAAGCCTGCGAAATTAATAGTCTCGCTTAAAGGCTTAATGAAAATAAACGTTTAAAAACCTTCGATTAAGACGTATATAGTAATAAAAAAGGATAAAACATACTATTTTAGTAGTATAAAACCGCTTATTTACACGTTATACGAAAAGGGGTTAATAAAAGAAGTAGTTAAATAGTATCAGAAATGTCTAAATGTATAGACTTAGGTCTCGGATTATTTATATTACTACGTATATAGCTACTACTATTACGTTTCGCTATAGATTATGAACACAGCCCTATTATAACGTATAAGTACAGCTACCTTATTAACTAGTTACTAGGTTAATATAGCCCTTACGCTTAACGGCACTTTAATCGGAGTACGGACTAGGTATATTATAAGGGAATTTCTAAATACTTAAGTACCTTAGTAACTATAGTATATAAATTATATAAATAATATAATTAATCGTTATTTACTAACAGGAATTAAAAGGTTAACTTAGATCTCGGTAATACACGGCTTAAAGACGGCCGACATCGAGCAGCCGCCCTATATAAACTTAGTAGTGCTTGTGCTTATAAGCCTTAACTGTTATATCTATACAGATTAAATATAGTTAATTTAGTCGGTAACAGACCGGAATAGCAGAACCTATATTAAATAACGCTATAGAAATAATATTATCGCTTTTAAGTAGAGATTATAGCGATATAAATCAGCGATAGGTACACAACAACTCTATAATAGCCCCGCTATATCGCCTAACGCGAGATATACCACTATAACCACCTCGCCGCCCGGCAGAAATCGGTCCTTTAATACACCTTAACAATTTCTTATCATCTTATAAGTTCTTATCAGATACGGTACCGTACCTATTATATATCATTTACCTTAATTACTATATTTTCTATACTCTAAATAATCTTTTATCCTAAAGCCCTATCCCTTAGCATAGCGCCTCTTATAACTCGGCTCTTACAGATAGGTTAATAGTCTATAAGTCGCCGAAGTACTAAATATTAAATTTAGATTAAAATATATTACTTCGGTTTTACCGACCTATAAGGTAGCCTTCTACCCGAGGTAAACTTACAGCCGGTAACTCTTATAAGCGCTATAACTAACACCGGTATATTCTTAGTCTATTACGATATGTATTATTTTCTTCCGCCTTCCTTAGTAAGCGTAAGCCTTAATACCGGATTAGTCTTTATAAAGGCTTCGGAGATAGCAGAATAACGGACTTACTTCGGTCTTACTTAAGCCTACTATATTACCGCCTTAACAGCGTTAAATTACTACGAACTATCCTCCTTACGCGTATACGTATATATATACGTATAAGGGCGGGTATATATATATATATACTTATATATGTTCTTATACGTATACGATGTCTATTTTTATATATAGCTTCCCGGGTAGGTAGGTCGTTATTCTTATACGTATACGATATCTGTTTTTTATATAGCTTCTTAGGTAGGTAGGTCGTTAAAAAAGCTAAAGCTAGTGTTAACCTAAAGAGGGATATAATAAAATAGCTCTTACCTAAGACAGCAAGTATAATCTACAGCTAATAAATCCTAAAGATTATTATAAAAAGGATACATCGCATTAGCTAGCTAATAACGTAGGTGATATTAGCTATATACCGGAGTGCTAAGAAGGGTACGTCAATAATAACTCGAGTAATATGTATTACTTAAGAGGTAAGACGTTAAGGTTATCAGAAAAACAGACACTATTTTATATCTCGTTTATTAAGTACCTAAGTACGGAAGGCGCATGACCGCGAAGTATCAGCGCTTAATTACGTGTTTATACACAGGAATTTTCTTTACCCCGCTTCGTACAAATTCTCGCTCGAGAAATCGGCACCTTATACATACATGCTATAATTTCGATATTCCACTACGTATATTACACGATCTCGCCAACTACTAACGCAAGCATATATAAGTATTTTAGACTAATAGTAAGTAATAACGTAATCTTATTAACCTACTTCGTACAGCACGAGAACTAACAGTAGGGAATAGAGCTAGCTAAGGAGTAAAGCTAGTAGGAGGATAAGAGCTAGTAAAAGGAGTAGAGCTAGCTAAAGAGTAAAGCTAGCTAAAGAGTAAAGCTAACAGGAAGATAAGAGCTAGCTAAATATATAAAGCTAGCTAAAGAGTAAAGCTAGCTAAAAGATAAGAGCTAGCTAAACATTTAAAGCTAGCTAAAGAGTAGAGCTAGCTAGAAAGTAAAGCTAGCTAAAAGATAAAAGCTAGCTAAATATCTAGAGCTAACTAAAGAGTAAAGCTAGCTAGAGAGTAGAGCTAGTAAAAGGATAAGAGCTGGCTAAACATCTAAAGCTAGCTAAAAAGTAAAGCTAGCTAAGGAGTAAAGCTAGCTAAAGAGTAAAGCTAGCTAAAGAGTAAAGCTAGCTAAAGGATAAAAGCTGGCTAGACATCTAGAGCTAGCTAGAGAGTAAAGCTAGCTAAGGAGTAAAGCTAGTAAGAGGATAAGAGCTAGCTAGACATCTAAAGCTAGCTAGAAAGTAAAGCTAGCTAGGGAGTAAAGCTGGTAGGAGGACTAGAGCTAGTAGCAGGACTAAAGCTAGTAAGAGGAGTAGAGCTAGCTAGAGCTAGCAGGAGAACTAAAGCTAACAGAAGGACTAGCAGAAGAACTAACAGAAGAACTGGAAGAGGAACTAGCAGGAGGACTAAAGCTAGCTAGAGGACTAGAGCTGGCTAGAGGAGTAGAGCTAGTTAAAGCTAGCTAAAGCTAGCAGAAGGACTAGCAGAAGAACTAGTAAAAGAACTAGAAAAGGAACTAGCAGAAGGACTAGCAGAAGAACTAGCAGAAGAACTAGAAGAGGAACTAATAGGAGGACTAAAGCTAGCTAAAGGACTAAAGCTAGCTAAAGGACTAAAGCTACTAAGAAGACTAGCAGAAGAACTAATAAAAGAACTAAAAGAAGAACTAATAGAAGAACTAACTAGCAGAAGAAGTAGTTATACTAAACAGTAGAACATATATTAAAAGCAAAGGTTATATAATAACACGCTCGGTATAATAGTTAGTTACTAAAAACTAAGAATATTTTAAAAGTAATATAAAAGGAAAGATACTATTCCTACAGCTATATATATTTATAATCTTAAATATAACTTCTAAATACTTATAGCAACTTCTCGAAATAAACCTGCCGTTACTTAACCGTCTGTTTATTAAGGATAACCTACTATCAGAATATAGTTCTACAGATAAAGCTATTACCCCCGGGGAAACTAGCGTTTATAATAAGTTCTCGTTAACCGAAAACAGCGAGTTTCTTTACGTTAACAAGTATCCCTATTCCGACGACGATAAGTATCCCTATTCCGATAACGATAAATGTCCTTATACCGACGACGATAAGCATTACTATTCCGATAACAACAAGCATTACTATTCCGACGACAACGAATATCCTTATACCGACGATAACGAGTATCACCATTCCGACGACGACGAGTATCCCTATACCGACGATAACGAGCATTACTATTCCGACGACAACGAGTATCCCTATACCGATAACGACGAGTATTACTATTCCGACGACGACGAATATCCCTATACCGACAACGATAAACATCCCTATTCCGACGACTATATCGGTACCTATAAATATATCGATACCGACGAGTATATTACTCTTATCTATATATACTATTAGGACATCTGCTTATAACTCTTAAATATTAGTACCTTAATGTTCATCGGTACTACAGAACCGTAAAGTCTTAGTTTTAAAAGGGGGAAAACTAATTTAATAGCGTCCTTTAACTTCTTCGCTAGTTACCTACTTCTACGGAACGTATAGCTATTACTTATATCGGCTATACTAAAGCCCTGCTAGGTCTTATATATACGTAAGCTAATAAGTTAGTAAACGTTATCTTACTAGATGTTCGCTACCTCGTTCGTAACACTTTAATAGGGACTACAGACCCCTTAAACTGCGAAGTAAAAGCCTTAGACTATATTAATAGGCCTTTCCCTATTAGTAATTATTCCTAGGATTACATTATAACTTATAAGCTTAGCAGGCGGGTTTTAAACTAGCCATTATTTCTAAACCGGATAAAATATACTCTAAAACTAGGTAGTTAAATAATATTATCCGATATATTAAGACAGTATATAACCGACTACTATAATTCACAGTAGAAAGCGGCTTCGGACCTGTTTAACCTGCTAGGTAAAAGAATCTATAAGCCCTTTTACGAACTACTGCGAATTAGCTAGCTAATAAAAGAAGCTAGATTCTGTAAACTTAAATCCGTTTTTAGTTCTATATCCTTCGATACTCCCGAAAGCTCCGTCTATATACTAAGTATTATCGATAATATAAAGCTAGCCTTCTTACAATTCTTCTAGTATACAGACCAATATACGCGTTAAACCTTCCTCGACGATATTAAGAAAAAAGACCGTTCTAAAGGTAGTATATCCTTATAAGTACTTAATCCTACTATAAAAAGACTTAGCTAACTTATTTTAAACGGCAGTTACACTATCTAAACGTAAAAGCCGCAGTAGAATAAAGATAGTTAAGGTTACAGGTATAGGATATAATACTATAGTTAAGATATAATAACATTTATACAGTAAAACTTAGAATCAGTACCGTAAAACAAACGCCTCTACTTAACTTTAGTCTACTAGTATATATTATACTTCTTCTAAAAATCATATATCTTACCTATCTACCGAGTAATAGCAGTATACTATCAACTAACGGCTAATATATAGCAGTCTAAAACCTGCTTAAAATAAAGAAGCTGCCTAAAGACTACCTAAACGTTAGCCCGGGATACACAGTACCGGTTTATCTTACAACTATAGACTATAAAGCAGGATCCGGTAAGTTACTAAAGTAGATTAGTTAATATAGCGTTAACTCTATTAGTTAAGAAGTGTAAAAAGCAAGTTTACGCTCGATATATTATTTACAAAGCGTTAGAAGCGTTTGCACCCCCGCAGAACCAGCCGGCGAATTACCTGCTAAGAAACGTTCAACTTAACGCTTAGATATACGTAGCGGTTTAACCTTCCTTTATAGGGATACTACCTTCTAATCTTTCGCCGAACAATAAGACTATAAATAGTTAACGGACTAACCATCTTCCTCGATCGAATCTCAAAGTTTACCAGTTCCGAATCCTACTCTTAAACACCTTTAGACAATATAAGCGTCTAACATTACGTTATTAAGTTTAAATATACTTTCAATAAAGATCCTTACTACCTCCCTTTCCATCTTCGTGTTTTCGAAGCATTATACGGCGCAAATATAGCCGACGCTAGAATCTTTACTACCTTCGGTAAGTTTACGGCCTAAGCAGCATTTACCTATACGGCTATAAGCACGAATTCTTATTATAATATAACAGTAGCGGATTTCAACAATAAACCCGAATATATACAGCTCTAGGTCGTTTACCTTCTAGCGGCTGAATTAAGGCGAAATAAAAAGAACAGCTTTCGAAGAAGGTTACGTAAAAAAGCTAGTAATCATAAACAGTATAAGAGCGTATAAAAACGTTAGTTTTTATACTACTCCGAGCTAGTTAATAGCAGGGAATATATTACAGACTATAACTAAAACTTATTAGAAATAGAGCAATAAAGCCTCTTCTAACCTACAGAAGGTTAAAAAGTTTTTTAAAAAAACATAAACAATAAAGAACTTTCGGAACTTCGTAAGTCTAAAAGGGGGTAGAAAACATTTAAGGAAGAGATAGAGAAAACCTATAACGTTATAAAGGTAATAAAATAACCTAAGCCGGGAAGGAAAACCGCTAACTAGTTTATAAAGAATTCGGTACGTTCCCGGGCATATAAGAAGTCTCGTAAGTATTTTAAGGTATAGGACCTTTTTAAAACGAACATAAAAAAGACCGAGTAATTCCACGAGCCTATAAAAAAGGACCTAGATTATACCTCAACCTCTTAATAAAACCCCCCAAGCTTCTTCTAAACTAAAGCTACGACCGAAAAGGCCGAATCTAGTTTACTAACCGGTAGCTTATACGCTTTAACCTCTCTTTAATATAACACCCCAAGCCTTTTCTAAACTAAAGCTATAACCGAAGAGGCCGAATCCAGTTTACTAACCGGTAGCTTATATACTCTAACCTTTCCTTAATATAACACCCCAGGCTTCTTCTAAACTAAAGCTATAACCGAAAAGGCCGAGTCTACTTTACTAACCGGTAGCTTACCCGCTTTAACCTCTCCTTAATATAACACCCTAGGCCTCTTCTAAACTAAAGCTATAACCGAAGAAGCTAAGTTTACTTTACTAACCGGTAGCTTACCTGCTCCAACCTCTCCTTAATATAATACCCTAAGCCTCCTCTAAATTAAAGCTACGACCGAAGAGGCTAAGTCTAATCTACTATCTTAAAGCTTACCTGCTTTAACCTCTCCTTAGTATAACACCCCAAGCTCCTTCCAGACCGAATTTATAAACAGACCTTACTAGGTATTTAATAACGCGGATATAAGAAAAGTAGAAAGCACGTTTTCGAAGAGACTCGATAAAACAGTCGTATAGTATCAGAAAGTAAACACATAGGTTACTAATATAAACACATCGTTTACCGACAACGTGTTTAATAATCTAATATACTAAATGAGTTTCGAGATCGTAGCCCCTTATATACAGGAATTTATATAAGAATACTTCAACTTTTATACATCGCTAGTCCAAAGACTCTAGGAGTTCTCCCCTTAAGACGTTACGTAAAAGTTAAAACCGAGCCCATCCTTTAATCTTAATAGCTTTAACTCGAATAACGTCCTACTACTTTTTAAAGCTTTAGCCTTCCGAGGGATTATAAAAGTCGTAACAGTCAGTAAAAGTATCATTCACTCTGTATAGATAATAATCCTATACAGCCTACATATAAATACAACACTAACTATTTTATTACGATAATTTAAAGCTACTATATTAAAGGTATTACTTTATATAAAAGCTAATATATAAGATTTCGAATTATTCTAGTATACTCTGCTTCACTTATCTATCGTACTATCCTTTCTATCTTAAATATCCTCTCCTATATTACAGTAAGCGGCCACATTACACTAAATATCATCATCTCCGCTAAAATCCATCTCCGTATCTACGTAAAGGCTTATAAGGTCGACCAGCATTCTACCTATATCGTCTAAGCTTACTCTAAACATAAGAAGCAGGTTAACTATATCTGTATTACCACGTTATAAAGCGAAGTCTATCGCGGATTATCCTATCTCTCCCCTTACGTAAAGGTTAACACTATACCTTAGTAATAAGCTCGCCGTATAGTAATAATCGTATAGTACTACTACTATAAGGGGCGTATCGTTATATCTGTTACGAAGATTAAGGTATATAAGGGCGTTAGGCCTAAAGAATAACGTAAAAAGTACGTAATCCTTAGAGCATATTCCCGTAAGTATATACAGGGCATTATCTCTATACCTATCCTATAAGTATAGCTTAGTACTATTTTTAAGTAAAGTTCTTACGATATTCGTCTTATCGCTTAAGAACCTTAGTAATAGAGTACGGAAAATAAAGTATAGGAGACAGTCCCCTTAAGCGTTTAGAATAATTACGTTTAATATAACGCTTTAACCGGTTATTAAAGCCTACAGTATATCTATTCCTTAAAGACAGGCCTCGTAAAGGATCTAGTAGTAACTGTCTAATAAAACTACACCGATTCTAATAAAAGCGTAGACTCGAGTAGTATCTCCTGCTAAAACAGCAATAGCTAGAGATATAAACTCTAATTCATTAGTATTACCGTATAAAAAAGATTCGTTAAAAACGATAGATAAGTGTTACTAAAAGCTAAGAAAGAATATCGTAAATAAATCAAAGTGTTTACAGATAAACTAAAGAAGTTATATATAACAGAAAGAAAGGATCTAGCTTTATAGCCGCCGGCCTCTAATACCGGAGTAAACAATTATAAGTTTACTAAGAATATATTATCGGAACTAATCTTTAAAATTCTGGAAATATAAATATTATTACCCCCTACTATATATACCCGTTTATAAATAGAAAAACACTAAAGCTCTCTTTTATCCCTATATAGATCGGTAAAGAAATAGAAACACGCAGTATAGTAGTAAGTTTTCTATATAATATACTACGATCTTACTTACTATTACTAATATAGTACAGCGACACTATATATACTAAGTCTTCCCCGGTATTTTTATAATTATCCTACGCTAATCTCGACCACGCGATCGAATACAGCTTCGCATCGCGTTCATTACGTTCGGACACAATCCGCCCGCTTTTATACGCTCTAAATAGCTTATAAATATCTATAGTATACTACTCTAACGCCTTATATATAGTATACTAACGGGACTAAAAATAGTCTTTAAAAGTTTATAGTTAAAAGACGGCGTTACAGCCCGAGCTCTATTATATTAAAGCCGCGGGAGCGAGTTAAACAACGACAGACTCTACATATATTATATAAAAGAGCCGTCCCTTTTCACAGGTTATATCGTACTCTACAACAAATTTAAGAACCGCTATAGTAACTACATTATAAATAAGAGAAGGGATTGCTCACTAGCTACACGTTATATCATTAAGTTTAACGACGACTACCAGGACGATAAACATACTAAACAGATAAAGGTAGCCTATAAGAATACTAAAAGGAGGGGCGCGGGCTTATAACGCCGCCTCCAGATTATAACAGAACATAATACCTTCGAAAATCAACCCCTAAAAAGCAGTACAAATATACGTAAAGTATATTCGAATAAAGCGAGAAGCCTGTTAATTTAGAGTTCGGAAGCCTGTATACAGTCAGTTATCGGTATAGCACAAAATCCAATCGACCTTATTAAGAACTAAAGGTATAGTATAGTCCCGAGTTAAACTTTATCTACTTTACTGTTAGGAATTAACTGCGCAGGTCAGAATTTAAGGCTACCTAACGTTACCGAAAAGCAACCGAAAACCCTACTATAAACTATACTAACTCTAATACTTACGCTCTAATATATAAAGCAGTATAACAGCACTCCCTATATAAACAGTACCGTAATTCAAACATAGTAACATTACTACACTATATAAATTATAATATATAGCCTTTTATTAAATATACTAATAGTTACTACTTTTATTGCCTTACCCGCTATACCGCTTTAAAAATAAGCAGTAAAGATAGCGATCACTACACCTTAAAATATACTTACTTAATATCATCCTTCTAAAAATCAATTACATACTAACCTAGAATCTAGCTATTAATACCTCTGCCGCCGATACTATTACAGTTTATTAGTTAAAGCTTACTTTACCGCCCTCTCGGCTACCACCCGTAATCCGCGATTCAGAACCGTCTTTAAAACTTAAAGGGAGAATTATATCCTTAATCTTATCGATTTCGATCCTAACATAAGCAGATATAAAGACTTAAGACAGCTTTATTTAAGGTATACCCTCCGTACTACTATATCGCTACAGAACTAAATTAAGCTGTCTATACTAACGTAGATCGGATATACCTTTTAAAGCAGTTTTAGTTATAACTTAAAACTTTAGAAAGTATATCCTTAAGGAAATAATAACTCCGTTTTAGTTTAAACCTAAGCAAAGACAATTTCTATAAAAAGTATTTATATACTTTCTCGTTACCGGTACTTATAGGTTATATATATCGGGAAGGGGGGGGTTCTATATATAGGTTGTTTCACTCGCTTATATACTCGGAATATTAGCAGACTTAATCCGGTAAATTCCAGACTAATATATAAACAAGTTATTTCATAACCAACATATACTAGCTAAATACCGCCCGGAGATAGTTATTCGAATATAGGAAATAGGGTCGCGAATTTAAATAACTAGAAATAATAAACTAAATTCAGAACAGTTAATATACGTATATAGCAGAAAGCTCGGTCATACCTCCTCGTCTATATTGTTATAAACATCCGATCAGACGTTATTATACGAATATTACAGATAAGCAAGAATACGAAGCGACACGTAAAAAGATTTCGGCGGCGGCAACTTACTTTCTTAAAAAAAGCCGAGTAAATACGTATAAACTTTAACGCTCAGGTCTATATTCTCCTTTATAAAGATAGCAAATTTTTTACCTACACCTTAATAGCTAGCTTAAACTAGCCTCTACTAGTAGCCGAAATCGTAAGAAAATCCTACACGACATTCTAACGACAGATACTAATCTTATAAAAGCCGAAGTTTTACCCGATCCTCCTTATACTTACGCTAGAGAGCTTTAAGGAAAAGGAAAATAATAGAGTTATTAAAGATCCTAGCTTAAAGCATTATTAAAACATCTATTTCGTTTACCTAAAGCGAATAATTAAATAAGGGGGACCTAGCTAGTAGCGACGTAATAGCTAAATTTATATCTTCCTATATATCTATAAAAGGTAACCTAATCTATATAAAATAAGATATTAACGATAGAAGCTTTAGTAATAATACAGTCTAAGATAGCTAATTCTAATTATATCTCAGATTTATACTCCTTAGTCTATATAATCTGTTTTTAGAAACAGATTATAAACTATAATACTAACTGCTTTATCCTGTTATTTAAGTAGTAGTAAATGCTATACTAGATAACTCTTATTATAAATACACAGCCTACGAGAGGGAGAGGGAAAAGAGTTTATAATCTCGTAAATTTCTTAACAATATCTAAGAATATAAAAAATCACGTAAACAGAAAGGAAAAGAAAACTAAAACATAAGAGAAATATCTTAAGCCAGTTCCTCGCCCTTCCCGATCTTAGTTTCTAAGTCTTCGATTTTACAGCCTTACAGAACGTCGAAGGCCGATCTTAAACTACTAAAATCTACAGGCCTTATACTCCTTTCTATCCTTACGCTTACAACCGACGTAATATTCCTCGTTATTAACAATAGCCTCTTTTATCGGCAATAGTAGCTAATAAACTAATTAGTATTTCCTACCGTCTTTAAAAGCCTTTATCTTAATCGATTTTAGACCGAAAGTAGGTAAGGGTAGTATTATCTCGTAGTTTAAAAGTTCTAACAAGCTACTTATCTTAGCCTATTCCCTATCGGCACCTTATTAAAGGCTTATTAAGGTTAGAGATAGCGAGAAAATAGGTAAGCTATAAATCGGTAACTTTTCTTTAAACACCCTGTAGCTAGTAAAAGTAATAAACAATATAATATAATACTTATTACTATTTATCTTATAAAAGTTAACAGAGATAGTAAGAAAGGGATGTTCGAACCGAATATATTCTTTAATATCGAAAGTAATACGCTAGCGCGAGTTTTCGACTAAGGCAGTATAGTTTAGACAGGAAGTAGTATCATAGCCTTAACCGATCCCGTCTTAGGTTACAATTTCTCCGTTTTCGTTTATATATCCGTAGAACAAATAAGTCGGATAATCGACGCAGGTTAAAAGAACCCGTATACTAAACGTATCACGGTAGTCTTAAGTATTTACTACGTAGGTAATTATAAATATTATAATTAAGAGTAAGAAATAGAATCAGAAGTATAAGGATTAATATATAAGGGAGAATAAAGCAGTCGATTCCTCGAGCTTAATATACTATTATACTTAAAGAAAGCTAGGTTTACTTATAGATAAACGATATATCTAATCTTATTTCCAGGATATATCTGTACACACTAATTTCAGCCTTTTAAAAATCCGAACTAACATCGGGTTTCCTACCTAAAGGTATATAAATCAGCCGCTAAGCGCTTAGCATCCAGCCAGGCTTCTTATCCTAAGGTTTTCGTATAAATCCACCTATCGTACACGCTTGCGGAAAATAACTATATTACGCCGGACACAAGCTAACGGCAGAAACCATCTATACACTAATTATTAGCTTTCTAAAAACTCGAACTAATATCGAGTTTCCTACTTAAAGGTATATAAATTAGCCGCCAGACGCTTAATACCCGGGCAGGGTTCTCGTCCTAAAGTCCTTTATACTACCCTATAGATCTTATACGCCCGCGGAAGACGGCTATATTACGCCGGAACTCAACTAACAATACCTATAAGGATATTATACTATATAATCCCTCTTAGGTAAAGACCCGTTAAGATTCGATATATATCGCTAAGTAACATTATCAGGCTATATTATACCTACAGGTCCTGTTAGCCCTTTATATCCGCTATATATAAACTTTTTACTCGAAAGGCTTAATATAAAAAAAAGCGGATCGCTTTAGCGGGTTTACCTTATACATTAATAGTATACACTAATAAGAGATAGATATTAACATATATATTTATATTATAAAATACTTAAGCTACGGTAACGTAAATATAGTATTAGTTTACTATAGTAATCTCTTACGGCTTTACCTCTAACACTTATTCGTAACTATAATTAATATACACAGGACTTAAAGTCCTATAAACCTAAAACCCTAGCTCTATCTCCTTTAGTATAAAACTTATTATAGCTAACTAGTAGCGCTAGTAGTAGCCGCGACAGCCGCCGCCGCCGCCGACTCATCTAAATCTTCTTATTTAGCCTCGGAGGGTCCATTATATTCGGATAGAGTAAAAGTTAGAACTGTATATAAAGCCTAATTAAGAAAAAAACATCAGAAAGGTAAATAGACGATTAAGGTAAAACATATTCTTATAAAGTAACTAATAATTATATTAAGCCTTTAATTCTCTATAATAAAGTCTTAAGCCCTCCTCTCGGCATTTAACATTCGTAACTATATATAATATAGCTATAAATAGGCCGAGTTATAAACACGCTCCTATACCTTATAACAACTTTAACATTACGCTAGTATAAATATTACTACTATACGTTACTCGACTTCTTAAGCGAGAAGTCTTTTAAAGCTATTAGTAGGTATAATAGTAGGTAAGGATAAAAGGGCGGATATTATAGCTACTTAAGTCTTTCGGAAAACATAGGTAAAAGGAGGATAAAAGGTTTATAATAATTATAATTATCTAAGAATCTTTAATACTAAAGGTAAGAGGGTTACTACTTAGTTATAATAAGACTAAGTCTATCGTTATACTATAATATAAAATACATATATAATAGAAAACAGAAAACAGAAATAATAGCAATATAATAAACTAGCTAATAATCTATTTACCTTACCTTCTAATTTTTAGCTTTTATTCGGATAGTATAAAAGTAGTTACCGTCGCTATAACCGTACTAGTAAATACTACGGTAGGTAAGAATCTAAGCTACGACCTAACACTAGATATAGCTTTCGGCAGATCTTTAGACACAGTAGGTATTGTTAGTTAAGTTATATTACAGGTAGTAGTAACTGTTAACTTAATATAAGACGTAGTTTTAGTCGTGCCTACGAAGCCTTATAACGTGCTTTTAGTTAAGAAAGTAATAGTATCGCTTACTAAAAAGGTTATCAGGGTTTCGACGATACCGTTAGTCAATATGCTTATAATAGTAGAAGAGATTATAATCTCGTCGACGCATTCTAGCGCTCCTTATTACACGTTAGTGATAAGATTTAAACGGTTAGCCCTATTCGACACGACTACGTAGCTATAAGCCTTTGTAGATTAGCCTATATATCGTCTACTATAAGGTTAGTAAAGTAAAAGTTAAACGGCATAGGTAGGTAATCCGTATATAAGGTAACAACGAATATACTATCGGGCGCCTCGATTAACACTATAAACTATACCACTTACGCTATACTAGAATAGTCGATCTTTTTAAAGAAAAACGTAATAAAGAGAAAGTCCTAATTAACGAAACTTAGTATAGCCTTATACACACTATTTAAGGGGTTATTAAGCCTAACACTATATTAGCATTGCTAAGCAGTATTAGTTATAAAGTAAGGTCTTTTAATATTACTTAAACAACACAGATACCCCGGCCTGTAATTATATAAAAGGCTAAGACAGGCATAATCGTAAAAAGGATTATCCCGCGAAAGCAAAAGAGGCCTACGTAATAAAAATAAAAATCGCATGTATCTTAAAATATTTTATACGATTCTAATAATCTCGCTCTTATATATTATTTTAAAGTATACTTAATAAAAATACGAAAGTCTTATACGTCTCTTATCTTTACTTTTATCTAAAATTAAAACTCCTATATTTAAAAAATAGTTTCGAATCTTCCCGAATCTATTTACTATTTTCCAGGTATTTTTTTCTACCTTTTAAGCTATAAGTTACTATAAAACACTACCCTCTATATTCGTTATATTAAACCTAAAAGACAACTCGTATAATTATAAGTTTCTCGAGATATATCCCGAATAAGATTATAATATACTATTCCCCGGTCCTTTAAATTAAGACTACTAATTATCTACTTAGGTCGTACCTAAAGTAGACTTAAAAAGGTACGCTCCTTACTTAGATTACCCTATACTACGTTTAACCCTCGAAAGCTTATATAAGCGTATTATTTACAGATTAAAGAGACTCGAGAGACAGCTCGACTAACTTAATCGGCTTAAGCGTAGATTCGACTCTGTTAACAGAGAATTTTTAACGAATCGTCGACTCGAGAAGATAAACAGAGATTTTAGCAAGGTAGCTAAGAATACTAATAAGCTAGCTTCGGATATAAAAAACTTCTCTATAGATATAATAAAACGTATTAAGTAGGTAGAGTTATATTCGGAGAATAAAGGTTAAGCGAAGATAAGGGGACTAGATTTCCTTTTACTCAGATTATAGTTTTAGTTTCTTAGCCGGTAATAAATAAAAGTCGTTAAGCCTGTCTAAACTTCTATATATATACAAACCTTATACTTTCCCCCGCTCTCTGCTATTACTTACTATAGACTATAAAGCGCTACTACCTGTTCTACTCGGCCGTTAGATAAAGTATAATAAAATATACTTATCAGAAATATATACTAAGCTCTTAAAGCAGGAGAATAAGCAGCTTCGTTTATAAAACTATTAATTATAAGCCTAAATATAAAAAATCTAGATAAGCATCGCTATAGAGCACGAGTATAAAAGGGCTAGCCTCGATCTAGTCGGAAGGCGTAAAGAAGAGATATAAAGGCGTAATAAACTAATCGAGGAAATAACTCGTATAATTATCCATAAGTTTAACCGGTATAAGCAGACAGTTACTTAAGTAAAAGAGTATAAAGATATCACGGTATTCAGTTATATTTAACGCCGATTTATCTCTACTTATATATCTATAGCTATAGAATACAGAACACACGTAACGTAAGATACTCGGCGCCCGGATAGAAATATCCGCTACTATATACATTATAGATTCGACGCTAGATTTAAACGAATCTACAGCTACCGCTATTTCGGGTCCGGTATAATAGGCCTTTATCCCGCGGGCGTTTATTAACCTGTTTAGCGCGCTACTATTATAGGAATAAAGCAGACGGAAAAGGCGATCTAGTTTTTTAGATCCGGTTTTTTATTTTTTAAATATAAGCTAAGACGTATTCGCTATTTAATTTAAAGATAGAAAAACTACTTAGTCGTTAAACTTTTATATATATAAAAACTATTTAAATACTAACATTATATCTCCTTAATTTATAAAAGCTTACTAAACATCTTAAACACATCTTACTAAGATATATAAGCTAAAACCTTAGTATTATTTTTATTATTTTTACTATATCTCTTATATATACTATTAACACATCTAATAACCAGCCCGTCTCCAGCATATATATCTCTATCACTTATATCGATAACCCGGTATACTTATTTAACGGCTATATAGATACCCGGAGGCAAGTCTCTCAATAGCGTATTCCTAGCTATAATTCAAACTATAATTAAAACAGAATTCTAAGGCCTAGCTAAATCTACGCCGCCTACCTTATACGCTAACGCATTACTTTTAAGATAAACTATAATATCTTCCCGGACTATCCTCTTTCTATTATCTTAGTCGATATTTAAATTAACGCTAATTATAACTACGGTATAAATTTATAAATAGCTACGAACTACTACGAAGTCTTTAAAAACAGGTCCTTTATCGCAAGCTACTTATTACCGGCATTAGCTATTTATAACAGTCCGACTCTCGCCTTGTCACCTACCTTAAGTTATAATATCCTAGCCTTAAAACCTAGTTATAACTTCCCGGCCTTAAGACCTAAAAGTCTATTACCTTTACTAACGTACTATAGTAAAGATAAGTTTATTTTCCCCTTTTTACCTCCTCTAAAGTATACTTAAAAAGAGGCGAAAGGCCTGCTAACACCCGCCTCTTCTAGCTAAGTACCGAAAACTCCGAAACAAAAGAACTAAAACAAGCAGGAGGATACTTAAAAGAAGCGTTTTAAGAAGCAGGACGGACAGACAAACTAATAGAAACATCTTAAAGTAAGGGAACCTATACAGTTAATTAGTAGAGTAGTTTCTAGTAAAACGGAATTCTAATAGAGATAGTATTTATAAAATAAATTTAAACGAGATATTTTATAACGTCTTCGGGAAATAGTATACTTCTATTCGTATTACTACTTTAACTCGATATATAACTTCTAATATATTTAGAGGACCTCGCCCATAGGTTATTCAGCCGTACCGCCCGGAAAGACTCATTATCTCCGACCTTTATAGGCGAAAACGTAACGACATTACTAAGCTAAACGTACGAACGAGGTAATAACGTACTTATAAAGGTCGAAAACTGTCCCGGACTTTTCGTACTATATTTAAAGATATAGTATTCCCGGTTCTCTTTCGACGTTTTAAGATATATTAAACTCTTATCGGAGGTCTTTAAGGATATATCGAATAATATATCCTAATCGCTACTAACACGACTAAGTAAAAAAGCTATACTTATCTAAGACCTTTCTAAAGAGGAAGAGCGTACATCGGATAGAGTATATAAATCCGAATACACACTAAGCGAATCCTAGCCGCCTATATTAGCAGTAGCTATATTTTCGTTTAAGACAAGGGACGTAAAGGTAAAACCCTCTTCGGGCCTTATCTTCTTATTATCGACTCGAGGTTTATAAGTCGCTCTTATAATTATAGGAGCAGCTAGGTATTTAAAAGCGCCGGATAGATTATAGAAAAGTCTATATATTCTTTTAGTATTCGTTTTAATCGTCGTATTTTCCGAACTATCGAGTTTAAGAAATACGGTAATAAGATATCGCTACACCGCTATCGGCGAAGGATACCTTTTATATTTATCCGCAGTAAAGAACGTCGGCAGGAAAAGCCTAAAGGAGAAGTACTTATAGGATTTTATAAAAGGTCGGCCGTAGCGTCTATTTAGCTATATTTCCTTGTATAGCTTAACGGGAGTAAAAGAAGGTACAGGACTTAAAATCATCCGGAATAAGCTTATATCGAGTTTCTAAAACTTAAAACCTATCTTTTAAACACCTTGTAAAAACCTAATAAGATAGGCTAGTTCGACCTTAGCATTATAAAGCTTTATTCCCCGCTTATATCGAGGTACGATTTTAAAAAGATATAGAAAATTTCGTATCGCAGATAGGAAGAGCTACTAGTAAATAAGTTACGAAGTAGGAAGCCTTTTTATAAGATCGACGAAAAGTCTTTCCTTAATCTTTATAAAACAGCTAGGTAGAGGCTGCTATATACTTTTTAGAACGTCTAATACTTATTATTTTTTATTATCGATAATATATTTACGTAAAATATCGATTCCGATACTAAGATACTTTATATCCTTATAGAACGTCTTTAGACTTAGTATAAGACTACCTAGTTTAAGAATTCTCTATTAAATCATATACCGTAATTCAGTTTAATTTATATCTGTAAAGATAGAATTAAATCTTATTAGTTGCTAAATCGTACTAACGTCTACCGTGCTTACTAAAGGTGCTAGTAGCTTAAGGTAACTGACTGTAAAAGTATATATTAATTATCAGATAATTAAATCCTTAAAGGTAATCTAATTCTATATATCGAATATATATTAAAGGTACCGGAGTATTTCCGCGTCCGTATGTAACGATATATACTTCTTAATGTTACCTAGCTCGAAGCTATCCTAAAGGCCGGAGAACTAGTATAACTAGTCTAACTTAACTAGCAATTTAAAGCGCCGCTCGATAACTCGGAACGCTTTCTATTTACTATTACTTAGCCTTAATTTCTATATATAGGCCGCGTCGGGTTAACTAGCCTTTTAATAAGCCTGTATTTTCTTAAAAACCTCCCTATTAGTTAAAGGGGTTTAAAAATAGTATTAGTTTATTTCGCTCCGAAGGCTTAATATATCGAAAGGATTACTACCTTCTAGAATATAAAAGATACGAACAGCCTACTATATATCTAGGCTATAAGCATTAAGTGCTACTTCGTATCGCTATCTACTATATATATATTATAATTTATATAAAAGAGATAGTTGACGATAAGGCGTTTTAAATTAAGCTATATCCTATATAGATACCGCCGAACTCCGAAAAACCCGATATAGCTCATTTAGTAATACTATAACAGGTATTTAGTTTTATCGATTATCTTACTCGTAAAAGTCTTTAAGTACTTACTTTAACGTCTTAACCGTACGGTTATTCTTCTCTCGACCTAATTTAAAGTATAAGTTTTTTAGCTATATAAGACAGGTACTAATAAGGAATTCCTTTATAATATAAATATAATTAGCCTTTATAAGTAAGTAGTAACAACTCTTATCTATTAAATAAGCTTATAACGTTTCGACTAATTTCTGTTAAAAGTAGAGTTATTAGAGAACAGAGTTTTAAGAGTAAAGAAGGTAGTTTTCTATAAAAAAAGAAAAGAGAATATATTCTAAAGGATATAGCTAAAAATAAAGCGTCTTTAGACAGCAGATATACTAATTCCGGGATCGGAATTCAAAAATCCTAAATATATAAAATTACCTTCTAATAGTAGAATTCTTATCCGCTAAAAATACCCTCTACCTTTGCTATAACTACCCGCTGCTAGTAGAATTTCCTGCTAGTAGAATTACCCTTAGCTATAACTACCTTAGAATTCCCCTACTAGTAAAATTCCCCTACTAGTAAAATTCCCTTACTAGTAAAATTCCTTTCTGCTAGTAGAATTCCCTTCTGCTAGTAAAATTCCCTTCTATTAGTAGAATTCCCCTGCTAGTAAAATTCCCTTCTACTAGTAGAATTCCCTTCTACTAGTAGAATTCCCTTTTACTAGTAGAATTCCTTTCTACTAGTAGAATTCCCTTCTGCTAGTAGAATTCCCTTTTACTAGTAAAATTCCCTTCTATTAGTAGAATTCCCCTGCTAGTAAAATTCCCTTCTACCAGTAGAATTCCCTTCTGCTAGTAGAATTCCCCTGTTAGTAGAATTCCCTTCTACTAGTAGAATTCCCCTGCTAGTAAAATTCCCTTCTGCTAGTAGAATTCCCTTCTGCTAGTAGAATTCCTTTCTGCTAATAGAATTCCCCTGCTAGTAAAATTCCCTTCTACTAATAGAATTCTAGTAGAATTCCCCTGCTAGTAAAATTCCCTTCTACTATAACTGCCCTTTACTAGTAGAATTCCCCTGCCAGTAAAATTCCCTTTTACTAATAGATTTCCCCTCTACTATAACTGCCCTTTCTGCTATAACTGCCCTCTGCTAATAGAATTCCCCTGCTAATAAAATTTCCTTTTACTAGTATTCCCTTCTGCTAATAGAATCCCCTTTACTAAAAATACTTCTATAGTAAGCCTATGTTATTAAAAGACTAAATATATTATAAGATATCCTTATCTAAGCCGGTTTAACTAGACTTTATACAGGCACGTTATAATTATTATAAAATATAACTAAAACAGAACTATACTAAGTATAACACATACTATAGGTAACTAGGTACTATCGCGACTTATAATAACAGTAATCAGAATAGTAAATAGCCTATTTAGTAAATATAAGATACCGGGCTTATCTGTTGTTTAAACGAATTAACTCTCGTAGTAAAGATTATATATATAAATAGATTAGTAAAGAGCTAGAGATAGTTAATAGTAAATTTCTTCTATAAAATAACGAGACTACTTATACCGGCTAAAAAGGTAATAATAGCTATAGGTAGCAATAGGATATTTTATATAAGACTTTAAACGGTCTTTCCCTACTCAGAACTTCCTATAGTCTCTGACGTTTAAAGGATAGTAAAGGTAGTAAAAAGGACGAAAATACCGACGAGCAGTAGCTATAATACTATAATAGCAGCTATATTATATTATAGTAAGACCTTATTAAACTAAATAACTATACTATAGTATTACAAGGCTATTATAGTTATAACTAATTAAAGCGTAAATTTACAGAATAAAGGTAAGACTAATAAGAAAAGCGGAAGGACTAATAGCTTATATCCGCTTTTTACCCGGCGTAGAGAAAAAAAAACCTAAATCGAGTTATCTAACTATAGTTCTACGTTTCTTAAATCAGATTTACACGAATTATCTTAGCAGCGGAAACTGTTATTATCGCTTACTCTCTTAGCTTAGCTTGTAACGACGAAGACCTACTATAATTAACTTAACACGATACACTCTTACTAGCTAGACCTATAGTAAAGTATAGTTAATAGTCCTATACTTATAGAAAATATAGATATCTATAAATAAGTTTAAAATCAACGTAGATAGCCTTATATAATCCTATATATCCGTAAGCCCGCCTTTACCGCCTATAACGATAACTAGGTATATTTACGCCTAATTAGCTATAACGAAGTAATTATCGACTATTCTTTACACCTAAAAAAAAAATTACTAAAATTAAAAGGGGGGCTATTTAATCTAAAAATAACTTATCACTATCTTAGCTTAAAACAACAACTACTAGCAGCCGACATTTCTTAACGCCTATATTCACTTATACTAGCACGATTAAGCACCTGTATACTTTTAATAGAAGACGAGTATAAGTGCTTAAATAATATTATCTGTCTACTAGTATCTTAAGCATTCTAGTTAATAGGTTAGAATATTCAAAGTCGACCCCTTATAATAATTAGCCGTAAAAGCCGGCTAAGGTTTCTCTAGGCTAATCTGGATAGACTAATAACAGCGAAAATACTTTCAGACTTTAATCTAGGTCGGGAATATACTACGAAAATAGCAGAAATAGCTTAAAGGAATTCATTCTCTAGTATAATAAATATTACCGGGATATAAGAAGCTCTAACCCGTTATAAATAAACATTAACTCTACTAAGCTCTCTTCTTATCACAACTACAGGACATCTCTACCTCCTTATACATCGTAGCTACTTTTATTTCGCCGAATCGCCTACCTGCGTATTTAGCGTTATACGCGCCTTAAAGATCTACCCTTTTCTAGTTTAAATCTTTAACTAAACTAAAAGAGTTATAGCCACTAATAATTCGTAAGAATTACCTTTTAGCCTACTAGCCGTATCCTCCTTACTTATAGATCGGCATTTCGTAGGCTTAAATAGTAAGTAGACATCTTAAAAGCGATTTTACTTACCCGGGTAGCTTACCTCTACCTAGGTTTTAATACAGATATCGTCTTTTAAGAGCTTTTCGCGTTACCCCTTAACGAGCCAGGCTAATCCCTAATAATTAAACATATAGTTCTAAACCTTTACTTCTAGTATAAACGGATCGTATAAATCGCGAAAGAGGGTAGCGGTAACCTAATTCCTATCCATCTGAAAATCCTAGCCTAGGTCGGTTAACTAGGTAAAGAAAAAACGTCGATTTACTTATCCTGCTTTTCCTACCTACCTTTACGCTCACTAATATACAGGTATCGAATATACGAACGGTATATACGGACTTATAGCCGTAATAACCAGAACTCTTACTTCGATCTTCCGAACTACTTACTTTGTAAATAAAAGATCCTAGAACTACTATATCTAAAGCTACCTACCGCTAGGTCTAGAATTCTACGACTAAGCGGTAAGATACGTAATACGAATAATATTACGCAGATTTTACGTTTTTTACGTAGCTAGTTATACGCGTTACTTTATTAATACTTTAACGTTATTATCGGTAGCGGCGTCGGGCTCTTCTTCGTTCTAATAATATTTTATAAAAAAGCTTCTATAGAAAACTGTATTTATTATATCCTAAATATTAAGTATATTCAGGTAAATAGTAAAGGATTCGATTTTAGCCTTCGGCTAAAATTCCGGCGCGATAAGCTATAAAGCAATAAAGTTAAAATTCTAGAGCAAAGGTATAACCTATCTACTAAGTACGAAAGAAAATATACTAATAAGAAGAAAAGAAACGTTACAGGAATTTTAACGTATACTATAAGTCTAAGATTAACTATCTTATCGATTATCGCCGCGAAAACCTCGAATTACTAATATTAACAGCCGATAAGCTAATAGCGTTACTTTTCTATCCCGAAATATTAAAAGTGCCTTATATATATCCCGGCCGGGAAACTAGTATAATTCTAAGTATTAAGTATAAGCTAGACCCGGGACCGCATCTCTCCGACTTAATTTTAAAGATACGTAAGGGTAGAGTATTAATAAATTATTATAGCAATAAGGATTAAAAGTTAGAAAAGCTCTGTTCGTTTTAGTTATAGGACGACATCCGAAAGGACCGGCCTTTTAAAAGCACGATTTAAATACGTATATAGTTACCGAGTATAATAATACATATAAAACTCCAGAGAGTATAAGAGACACGACTAAGTTTATAGTACATCAGCAATTGCCCTTACTCGATTACTACTTTAACGGAAGCGCTTTTAATAGAGCGTCGGAAAATAACACATATAGCTATAAAAAGAAGTCTAAAAAAGGAGCTAAATAGGATACAGATAAAACTTAATCAATTTATAAAATAAGGTATTACATTATTATATAAAATATAAAGCATTAAGTTAGTAAATTAAAATAACTACAGGTTGTTATAAATAAGGCTTAACTAATCTATTTTATAGTATAATAGGTATATATAAAGGTAAAAGTGTTAACTAGTAAGAAGTTTAGGGGAAACTCCTTCTTTTTATTTCTTTTTTTTCCTTAATATAAAACCGCAGTATTTAAGCTATTATATCGAAATAACTACAGGTTATTATATTCTTTCCTATTCGCGGTATTACTATAAGTATACCTTATCTTTAGTTCTATACTATAGAAACCCCGCTTATACTTATAGAAGTCTTTAATTAAACCGATCTCCGCTTTAATTTAGCAATAGTAATAAAGTCTTCGGGTATTATCTTATTACAGCTTAATACTATAGTTAACAGAGTTTAAAGCAGATTATCCTCAGACAAATATATATAGAGAATCCTATCCCGCTCAACTAATATCGCTACGCGAGCCGAGAATATATAACAGATCTCGTCGCCCTTCTTTATAATACCTCCCTTCCTCTAGTTCTATAATTTCTAAATTTAAACCTTTAAAGTCTTATCGCTCGATTTAGCTATCGTCTTAAAAAGGATCTAATAATTTAAGTGTTTACTCGGCTTCTAGTTAGAATTAGCCTTAAAGAAAATAAAAGGTAAATTAATATCGGGATCTAAAAATTAATTCGGGAAATCTAGTAAAAAGTAAAACGCTTTATATTAATCTAGGAATATAAGCTATCGCTACTACGCGCCTTACCCTATAGCTATAAACTAACCTATAGTTATAATTAGCTACTTAGGTATATATTAGGCGCTTAGTAAACCGAATATAACGTTTATTTTAAACTTTAGAATACAAATCCCGAGTCTAAGATCTAATTGTTAGCTTTTATAACGAGGCTTAAGGTATATTATAAAGACTTTAAAGCAAAATAACGACTATTATAAATTCGGAAAATCCGAAAACAGTAGCACCGTTATAAAGAAGTATTTAGAAAGTACTATTCCGGCAGGACGCATTAATAAAATCGACGCTGCTTATTAAGAAAGACATTAAAAGTTTTAGAAACTAACACGCTAGCAAAATAATTTAACTCGGTATTCTTTTATTAGTAAGCCTATAATCTCCCTTAGTAATCTTCCGCCCGGTTATTATTACAGGCCTGATCTAAGAATTACCTATAACTTAATCCTATTTCTGCTAAACTATTATAACTTCTAAATACCTAAACTAACCTCATAGCTCCTTAATTATAACAGTTAACTTTTTCTACCTTTTATTATCGCTTTAAAGCTTTAATATTATACTCCCGAAGTTTTCCGATAGTTAGCTTTAATATACTGTCGTAGTCTGATATAAACAGGGTTTAAACACTTAACGATTCTACAGCCGATAATTTAAGCCTTTACTTATCGTAGCTTTCTAAGTTAAAGCGATCTCTTTCAAAGAGATTAAGGCTATAAGAAGAGTTTTATTAAGATTTTAAACTTAGCGAAGCTGCCTACGTACTGCCGCAGCTACTTTTAAGTAAAAGAACTATAGGTCTACCGTCTAGGACGCACTAATCTATCCCTTTTAGCTAAAAGCAATAAGTCTAACGGCAGATAAGTCGGTTAAAAAAACCTTTCGTATAAGTAACTGTCCGTATAAAACGGGGTTTCTTCTTGTAAATAGAAACCCTTAATAAGTCGAAATTACCGAAATCGGATAGGAGGTACTATAAACTACCTTAACTACAGGTTTAATCCAATATATTTCATTATATCTAATATATATACAGATCTGTAAACATTATTCCTAATGCCTGTACTAATAAGACATACGTATATCTCTATTATTATTAGAGTAAAGTAAAGTATACCTTTCTAGTTTTCGATCGCGCAGGTCGACTTACAATCCTTATATTTTACTCTCTAATCATCTATTATATTTTTACCTTATAATTATTAAAGTTTCTCACTTCCTTATAGTATTTTAAGTAAGGTGTTAAAGTTATAGGCCTAAAGGTTTATTCCTTAGAGACCTTTCGACCTATAGAATGTACGGTTCGACTTATAATCTTAGTATTTTACTCTCTAATTATACACTATAACCTTAATTCCTTAAACTGCTATATTACCGGTAGCCTTAGTATTTTCCTTCGTTCCTAGCTTTACTAGTCGGCAGTATATACTTAATAAGTAATAGCAGGTTATTCTATTATATATACTATTGTTAAATAACGACAGGCCTTTATAACGTAGTTACGTATATATATTTCTTAGTTCGCTTTCGTCTTCTAAGATTTTAATAATTAGTTCCGGTTATTAAATTCCTAAATCTTAGTTTAGTTTTTTTTTTTTTAGTTTTTCTTTTTAGTTTTCCTTAAAATATAAAGATTTCTTAAATAATTATATTAAATAGTCTTATATATACTAAACTTCAGGTTTAATATACAGATAAACGCATTAGCCCTAATAAAAACGACGAAAATAGCTGCCTTTAGTTATTTAACCTATTATAGTCGGTTTAAATTCGAGTTCCTAAAATATTATCGTAGCAACTTTACTTTTATATACCGTTTCTTTTACTATATAAGTTAAACTTCCGCTACCGCAGGCTATTATTATAGTAAGAACGTAGTATTATTATATTTAAAACTTTAACGTACCGATTATTACTATATTCCTTAATATCTTTTTCGATTCGTTCTCGATAGCGCTAAATAATATATTAGGTAGCTACCCCTTACTTACTTTACGTTCTATCCAGGCTTTACTTCTAAACGTGTTCTTACTACTTTCGAAGCTAGTTAGGTATAGTATCTAGACTATTAAAAGTAACTAGGTACTATTAATAGTTACTTTTAATATTAGGGAAAACACTTACGCGAGAGATATTCCTTTATTTCTCTTAGCCCCGACTTTCGGCTTTAATATTAAAGAAAGTGTTAAAATAAGTAAAGACCTATTCTACCTAAGAGGCATTCTTAACTCTTTAAAAGATATTAACCTTCTTAGTCTTATCGGAATATAAATCCGTCCTTAATCTGTGATTCTTATCCTTCTAATCATATTTCTTTCGGTAAAGAAGCGATAATACTATTAATAAAACGCCGGCAATACCGATTCTGTCGGCTATAAATATAACTAATTCGTATTTCCTTAGGTCTAGCGGGTTTCTAAATAGCCTGTCGATATTAACCTTAATTAACCGCTTCTTCTTAAGTTTTTGTTTAAAAGCCGCGATAAGCTCGGGGTAATATATAAGGAATAAGAACTCTTTAATAGTCTCTCTTACTTCCGGATCCTAGAAGGTTATTAAGACGAGGATGTTTTTTAAGCGGAAGCGTAAAGATAAGTCCGGAAATAATATATAAAAGTAGGTCCCGGGCTTAATTATAATACTATATCCGGTACGAATTCAGATATATCCGATATCCTTTAACGTAAGTATAGCTGCTTTTATTACCTTAGTCCGCCTAAAGTAGATTTTATAAGCCGTATAGAATAACCAGGATATAATAAAAACTACTCCGGCAATAAAGTATAAGACCGCTATAAATAATATCTAGTAGGTTATTAATATAATATACCTACTACTATAACCTAAGACTGTAAAGATAAGAAGGCGATAAAAATAAGCGAATAAAATAAAGCTTAAGCGTCGAAACTAGATAATCGATATAGCTAAAATAGCTAGTAAGTAGCTAACAGCAGCTATACTAAGCTTTTACAAAACAGTGTTTAAGCTTAGCTTAGTCTAGCGTAAGCTACTATATAGTAGGGCTTAAACAATTATAAGTCTGCTAAGCCAGTTATATATAAAATAATATATATATAGCAGGACTTCGAGAAAATTCGTAAAGCTGTTCATATAACCTCTTAAGTAAAGCAGGATAAGGTTAATAATAATTAGCTTAAAGAGGGCTTAATTCAGGTCGAATATACAGATAACCGTATTACCCTTAATAAAGGCACCGAAAATAGCGGCCTTTAATATAGTTATTCCGAGATCGCTCTATATACCGCGACGATATAGTACTCGATACCGAAGGCGTTAAAATAGCTATATAATGAGATTATTAAGTACTATATAGTATTTCTTTAAAAGAAGTAAAGCAATAACTCTAATAAGTGTAATTCTATATAAGTAAAAGGATTCTATAGTTAATTATATAACTGTATACGATAACTTATACTATTAGTAAAGAGAAAAGCTTTAATATAAGGCGATATTAGATTATAAAGTAACTAATATTTAAAAACTAATATTCGAATCGGCGATACACGAAACTACTTTTAGCTTTTTAAAAACCTATACCTTAATATATCTTAAATATATAAAGAACGTCTTAGCCGTTATACTTATAAGTATTATTTCTATTAACAACTAAAACCTACTAAAATAGTAAAGGCGGATAAAAAGATTATCCGAGTAGGTAAAGCGCTTACAGATCTCCTTAAGATAAGAAACGGTAACGGCCTACCGCTTTTTAAACGGAAAGAAATTACGGTTAAACGGTAAACAACAGCTTAGAATAAAACTTAGGCTAAACCTTCTAATACTAGTCGGTCTCGGGGAAAAACTATTACTTAAGCTAAATCTTCTACTTTAACTAGACCTTCTAATATCCCTCGGCCTAAAGGAAAAACTATTACCCAGGCTAAATCTCCTACTTTAACTAAACCTTCTAATATCTCTCGGCTTAAAGGGAAAACTATCGCTTAAGTTAAACCTTCCACTTAGGCTAAACCTTCTAATATACCTCGTTTTACTAATAATACTAAGTCTCGGGAGAAAAGTAATAATCAGGCTAAACCTACTACTTAAAATAAACCTCCTCCTACCTAGCCTACTCAGGCTATACCTCCCTAGATATCTATTGCTTAAATAAACCCTCCTGCTCAGCCTGCTTAAGCTAAACCTTCCCTAAAGCCTCTATAGATCGAAACCCTGAAATACAGAGTGAACTAAGATTAAGCGACAGAATCCCCTTTAAGTAAGTTAAAGATAACCCCCGATCTACTAAGTCTATTAACACTAACGAACCCTTAACGTGCTCCGGACACACTCATTCCTCGTAAAACTACCTCGTCTCTCAGTAATTAAACTACCTTAAGAAGAATATTTTACAATATTATTAAGTTGTTTAAGTAGACTAAGCCTGTAAGTATACTTAACGTAGAAGAGAACCTTTAGTACGATAGCTAAGAAAAACAACGTAATAACCAGGAGGCAGATACTTAGCAGTAGGAGCAATTTAAGCAAATACCGATTAACGGACAACCGATATAACCCTAATAATAAGAAGATTAACAATATAAATAAGAAAAAGATTAACAATATAAATAAGAAGAAGATCAGCGATATAAACAATAAGAAAATCAGCGATATAAACAAGAAGATCGGCAATATTCTAATATATCGATTAATGAATAAGAAGCATATACTTAAAAATAAAAAGATTAGTAATATAAAGATATATCGATTAACGAATAAGAAGTATACTCTAAGTAGCAGCTAAACGGTTAATAGTAAACATATATCTAACAGCTAGACACTTAATACATACAGCAGCAGCTAGACGCTTAATACACTTAGTAGCAACGGAAAACTAGAAAAAGGAATCCGGGTACTCGCGCTTCTTATAAAAGACTAAAGCGTTTATAGTCTACTATAATTTTTCAAGATCCGGACTAGTAAGATAACACCGGATACCTATAAGTTAAAGCTAAAATTAACGGTAGATTCTCGTAGGCAAGGTAAATACTAATTAGTATCCCGTCCTTTAATAATTAACACCTTAAGCTTAAAAGGCAGTTTATAGTCTCTAGCTCCGAGTTTAATTAGACTTAAGGTAAGCTCAGAAAGCTTTCGGCGTGTAATATTACCGGTCTTAGAAGACTTAAGAGGAACGGTCATCTTAAACTAAGGCTATTAAGTATTATAAGCTCCCTACAGTACACTACGGAGCCCTAGGAGAATCTATTTTATTAATTAAAGTTAGACATTCTATAGGATAATAAATAGTATAATAAATCCGATATCGAATTAGTATAAGGAAGTATAGAGAAACGTATAAAACAGTATTAGAAAAATACTAGTTAGTTAGTTTCGACTAAGCTAAAGCTTAAAGAAGTGAGAATTTATATACAGGAATTTACCGCGAAAAATATTACTAGTATAGATTAAATACAGAATAACTACAGCGAAAACATCGAAAAGTCGGAATCGGATAACGAGACCCTATATAATAAAGAAGAGAATAACTTCTATAGTATAGTAAAGCCGGGAATCGAAGATAAGAATAATAATTCTATACTTTAACGAAAACAATTAGGTTATAAATTTCAGGAAAGTACCTTCTTTATATAAAATACAGACAGGTAGGTAATATTAAGTTAAGCGTTAGCTAGCTAGCGCTAAATATAGTAGGAAGTATATATTAGTTAAAGGTAGCGGTTACTAGTAGAAGTCGTCCGACTTAGTTTTTTAAAATAAATATACTATTTCCGCTAAGCCCTCGTTTAATAATATAACGAGTTAAAATATCTCTCCTCTTTTAAAGAGGCTTATAAAGTACCGCTATTAATAGCCGTTAGGATTACTAACTATATATATACTAACAGAAGTATCTACAGAAAGACCTCTTTTATATAATATAAAACCTAGGATATCCGGATTACCGCGCTCATCTTCTTTTCTCTTCTTCTTATTAACTATAATAATTATAAACGTATTATTTACAGTCGAAGATTATATCTTAAGCCCTATCTTCGAGGAATACCGAATCCGACCTATATACACTTAGTTTACCTTTTATTAATACCTTACCTTTTTCTATAGGATATAGTTATTACTATATAGACGCGTACTACTATTAATAAAAGGCTGCCTTTTAAAAGTCGAGATACTAGCTAGTTAACGTAAAGCTTAAAGGCTTAGTCGAAAAATTATACCGCGACCGCGCCGTACTAATAGTAGAGAATCTGCGACTCTATATATTATTTACTAAAGATTAACTGTTTTTAAGGCGTGTTACGTCGCTTTAGCTTTCGAACTTTAGTTACTTTCCTAGCAACTATAAGTTCTCCGCCTAAAAACTAAACAGCTAAGAAGATAAATATCTATAAATTAGGCTAAGAGAATTAAATTATATTATTAGATTATATTCATACTACTTAATATAACCTCTCTATCTGCTAGCTTATAGTATATCTCGTTACGTACAGACATTAAGCGTAAATTAACTATACTTAATACCTGTACGTTAAATGTAGACCTACAGCCCCTATATAATCCTTATAAAAATATTATCTTTTAAGCAGTAAATAACTTCCCTAGTTAACCGTAATCTCCTCCCGATCTACTATATCCTGTAATATATATATAACCATTCGATATCTTTAGGATATTACGATACTATATACCTTTACTAAAGGCTGTCGGTAACGGTAGTTTATAAAGCGAAAAATATTACTCTCTCTCCTTATATATATCTAGCTAATTATCGGCTCCCTTACTAGATCCGATCTAATTAAATCTAAAGTATACCTATCTTTATACTTACCCGGGGTAACGATATATCTAACTATTTTACTAATTAGTTAATCCTTCTTATATACTATATCTCCTTCCGTAGCTATAGCTTAAAGGCTAAGCCCTTTACGCCCGTAGCTAGAAACGTAAAGAGGTTAAGGAAAATAACCTTAAATATATACGTACGCTTCGCTAAAGTAAACGATGTATCTTATACCTAGCGGTAAAGAGTTAGTATTAACAAGCTAATCCCTTAACTAGCCGTCCGGTCTCTCTTAATCCGGAGTAGTAGTTATATTCTTATCTCTATATCGAATATCGAGTAGCTATATAAGGTACTCGATATTAAGCTTATCGAATTCTTCGGTATTTATCCTCTTTTAGATTATATCGGGAAATCTCGTATAGTTTAGTATCGACTATTAGAATATATTCCCTACGTTTATAAGTGTTAAGAAAAACCGCTTTACCTTAAGAGCGGTATAAAAGCTTAAGAGGTTATCTTAAAAGATATTATAGTAATCGTCGAAAGTAACCGGCCTCTCTTCGTCTAAAGGAAGAAATAATAACAGATTATAATAACGTCCGAGGACTTTAATTAATTTATATAGCGACCTAAGCCGGTTTTAAAACTAGTTTCGTATTACTTTTATATTAAGCTTACTAAAGCTTTATAAAATATATCCAATCTTATCCGTAGGTAATCTTTAATAGCCTTATTCCTTACACTCTTTCTTAACAGTCTCTGTAAGCTATATATCCAAAAGGTAGTAAAGTAGCTTATACAGCTTTAATATTTTCTCTAACTTATTACTTAGCACGTAATACTTAGCCGTATGTTAAACTAAACTTTTAGTAACCTTAAAGTTATCGGTATTAATAAACGTAGATCTCTACGAAACAACGTAATCTATATATTATCGAACACTACTAACATTAATTAAGCGAGCTACTAAGTCCGCTGGACTTATAGCTTACTTCTGTCTTTTAAATCTAGCCCTAGCCCCGACAAGGACTTTAATTCCCCTCTTTCGCGTCGCTTAAAGTAGTAGCTTCCTCGGCACTTTAGCAGTAATTATATTAGCATTCGTATACTTCGACCGCAGGCTTTTACAAACATAATATAGGTTAAGCTAATCATCGTTTCGACACGAAACTACCTTAAAGTTTAAATACTTTAAGAGATATAAGCTATACTTCTAACATACCGGTATTTCTACTAGTATAACTTCCTCTCCGGGAAGTAAGAAGTTAATTATAATCGCTAAATATATTATTATATTAACTATTATATAATACTACCTCGGCGCTATAATAATTATATTACCAGGTCTAGCGTATTAAATGTTAAATTCGATATTCTCTTATAAGAGTTACGCCGAGTTAATTAATAGGTTATAGTAGCGGACGAATTAATCGTAGCTATTACTTATCGTCTAAGATCTCTTAATAAAGTCCTCGAACTTTATAATATAATTTTACTAAATCAGGATTTAAACCTTCTATCTAAAAAAGGTAATATTATAAGACCTAAAGTTCGTATCTTTATAGTAGAAAGCTATACCGGAACCTCTCTCGCCGGTATACTAATATAACGTATTTACGCTAAGGATAAACCCGAGCTATAAAAGCTCGGTATCTAAGTATAAGAAACTATTAAAATTAGATATTAATAACGGTCCGATATAGTACGGTATCGGTTCCTTAGGGGGAGCCTTAGTTAGTTACGTTAAATATTAATCGATATCGGCCTTCGAAAGTTCGTTCATAGGTTTAGTAAAGTCGGGAAACTAGAATTCAGTTAATATAGCTAGTCTTAACTTTAAAAAGCCCTTACTACTATCGCCCGGTATATACTATACTACTAAAAGATTATAAGTAGTTCTTAACGGTTTAATTACTTGCCTTAGTTTAACCTTGTTATTATATCCTAAATCTAAAATCGTAACCTTCGCGGTCGTTATCCCCTTATACATTAAGTTTATAATACTTATAACTATATTCTCCTTAAGCTGTTAAATACTTAAGCTAGGTTATTATCCTCCTTTAAACGATAATACCGTAGTTAACAGGTATAAGCTTATACTCGAATAACTAATAGTCGTACTACCGGCCGAGGCCGTATTAATATTATCGGATCCCGAGTTATAAGTATCCCTTATAACACTACTATCGGTAAAATTTAAAGTTAAGTCTAAAAAAGACCTACTCGAGCGTAAGACTTATATAGTTAGCTATCCGCTAGCAAAAGTATTTAAGATATCCTTAGATACCTGTACGTCTAATATAAACGCTCCCTTATCTACCGTTTATCTTAACGCTACCGAATGATTAATATAGCCGGGCTTAGGTACGTTTACTGTACCGCCGGCGGTAAACTTTATAGTTAACCGACTACTACCTAATATAAAGAAACGCTTTATAAACTCTCTATCGAGATTCTAAGTAAACTTATTTATAAACTCGTTTAGTTTATCCGAAAGAATATTAGCTAATAACGTTTTTATTCTAGTCCTTATAGAAAAACTGCTAGTCTAGTAGCGAAAACCCGAGGCTTAGTTATCCATTTAGCTATCTATCTCGAAGATAATATTAGCTTGAAAGGCCTTAAAATCTAATTAAAATTCCTGTAAAACTCTATCTTTAAAGTCAGTAAACTCTTATAAAAGCTCGGTAAACTATATAATAGCTATAGTTATAAAAAGAAAGATAATAGAATATTTTTAATTAAAAAAGTAACTTTAATAAACTAAAAGATCCTTACCGTAATAAAGAAACGTAAAAGGTAAGATATTTACTTAATCCGAATCAGCCTTAAAGTAGCTATATTTTCTCCTCTATATATACGAAATAAGACCTAAATATATAGCTCTATATATAAACCCTAACCCTAATCTATAACGACTTAATTACTACTCCTCCTCGCGCCTCTTTTCCTTTAAACCTTAATATACCTATACTATAGCACTATAGCAATCGACTATATATATCTCCGCTTCGCCTAGTATAACAAATACAGTAATATCCCCTAAACTTTCTATAGTCCTAACAGATCTTATACTCTCAGCTATTAACAGACGTCTTTTACAGGTCTTTAAAAACTGCGAAAATATAACCCCTAAACCCGAGTCGGATAATAAAGTTATTAATAACTACTACCCCCTTTACGATTTATTCTATAAAAACTACTGTAGGCATATAAGTAGTAAGAAGGTAGATTATACTCGTTATAAAATTAGCAGCTCAGGCTACTAAAAGGTTAAAGCCTAGAAATACTTAGCTATTCTCGCTTAAAATATAAATAAAAACACTCGATCGATTCTGTCGACAGTATATCTGTAATAAGATATAGTATACCTTCTTTTAAATTCTTTTAAGCTTTTTAAATATAATATAACGGAGACAGCTAAGCTCCGGCATTCGATTACCGACTATAGCTACTAAAAAACTAAAATAGCGGCCGTCGAGCTTTATAACTTAAAAAAAGAGTACGATAACTTATAGTCTACCTTAACATCTCCGCCCTTACGCTAGTATAAACAACCGAAGCAATAACCCGTCTTATTCTTAAAACCGTCGGTCGATCCGATAAAGTACGAAAGGAAAAGAGGCCGAAAGGACGATTACGCCTCCTAACGAAGACAACTAGTTACTAAAAAGAGGAAAATACATATAAACTCACAGACTAATATAATACCTAGTAATAGTACACGGACAAGTAAGAAAAGGAAAAAGTGCTAAAAAGAAGATTATAACGCCTAATAACTAAGTACTATAAAAAAGAGAATAAATATAAGGTCACCGGCTAATACGTCTCCTTATAATAAAACTCGGACTAGTAAGAGAAGAAAGAGAAACGTAAATAAAACAATATATAGTTATAATCTATATAATAGCGTTTCCGCAGAATAAAAACTATTAAAAAAGAGGTAAGCGGTAACAACTAATAACGTACTAGCAGTTAAGCGGGCGAGGTTACTTATAACACCGCTATCAGTTCTAAAACCACTACCTTCGTCTTTAACTACAGTCTATACTAGCTAAAGCAGTACGAACTACCAGGACCACCTACTATAAGTATAAAAAGCCCGCGCCGTACCTATACATCGCCGAATCACCTAGGCTTAACGCTAACAATCGTCTAAAGAAGATATATAATTATTCTAGATTAGACAGCGCGATAAACGCGACGTATAAGAGTTATTCTTAAGGATAAGTAGACAGATTAAAAGATAACACTAAAAAGCCGAACCGACGGTCTAAAACAAAGTGTATATACAAAAGATAAAGGCATTTACTAATTATCTCGATAAGGTTAGGTACAGTTAGTAATACGCTTATTTAAGCAGTTATATTCGTATACCGGTTATCTTAATAAGATCAGGTATAGCCGGCGACAATTTAACTTCCTCCCTACTTATACATATTCATTCTTACAATAACTTCGAAAGCAGGTCGACTTATATATATATACCGGTTATCTTAATAAGGTCAGGTATAGCCGGCAATAAATTCAACTATCTTCCCGTATATACTATTTAATAAGATAAGTATTAATTTAATTATCCTTCGGTCTATACGATTACCGAACTAAATCCCTACTCGAAGGCTAACGGCTTATATCTAGCTAATTAGAGTATAAATAATTACTTACCGTAAAAGTTCTACTACCGGAATATAACACAGAAATCCGGTAAAGGTATAAAATACATTAATAATCTGTAGTACTTAGCCGGACGGTACTATATATACAGCTAATAATAGTATAAATACTACTAAAAACCCAGATTACTCCCCTATTCCTCTACATACTTAACTCTCACTCCTTATTACCCTAACCCTAACAAACTAGCCTCCTTTATTATAATAACGCCCTTAAACGCTCACTCTCTTAATAACATCTTACTATTTCTTAACGCCTTTTAGTATACAGACTCGGCCTTCGACGCAGCCGCCCTTTATAACATAAGGGAAAATTCGCGCTATATATACAAGACTCCGCCGCGTCGTAATCTAAGATTATCGTTAGCCTAGCTAAGCGAATTTCCGGAGGCTATAACCGGCCCTATCTTCTACCTGCCCTTAAGCTAACTACCCGACAACTTAAACGGCTAAGTCTTTAGCTCGTCTTCCGATCATTAAGCTTACAATTTCAAGCTTGCTAAAGATAACTAAAACGGTATTAGCCGGCGGTACTTTTCTATCGATATCTTAAAGTCGAACAGTTCGACCGTCGTAAAGCTTAAACTACTATCGGGAAAGCTAAAAATAATAACTAAAAGTAATAAAGAGATCCTTCTTACTAAAAAAGGTAATAAAAAAAAACTCTCCGAGCCGTTCACGATCTAATACGAACGGTTAAGTTTCCGAGCTTAAAGGCCTAAGTTAACACCTAAGTAAAAACACCTCTTCGAGAAAAGGATAAATAATTTTAATAAGCAAGCATTAAACTATATACCGATATACTTTCCTACTATTACTAGTACTCCGGTAACGATAGATAACGATAGTAGCCGGATTAGTTAGGAAGATACCATCTATAAACGCCTAGATACAATTAATCTCGATAGCGGAAATCGTAGCTTAGTCTTCAAGGTATCGCAAAAAAGCACTAATTCGATCTTTTATATTAAGGAATTACACTAAAAAAGGTCTAATTCTCTTAGCACTATCAGATACAACGCAGAGAAGCTAAAAAAAGAGTACAGGCTAATTAAAGAACTTAGCTATATAAGCTCCCTACTCTGTAAATACCTATATACCATTTATATTAATTAACACGATTTCTAGCTATATATAGTAAAAGCAATCGATTTCGTATAAAGTTTAAAGTCTTCGCAGGGACTATAGTTAATTATAGAGTTTATCCTACACACCCTCCGACATTTTTATATCGACTAAACCTTATAAATCCACCTTCCCGTCATTATAGCACAGCTTTTAGCTACATTAGTCTATATTCATAACCACGATATACGTTATAGAGACGTAAAACTTAAGAATATCTTAATATTACAAACGGAGGACCACTAAGCTATAAAGCTCGCTAACTTCGGAGAATCAGAGAATATTACCTACCCGGCTATATTTATCGGCACATCTTAGTTTATAGCTCTAGAGATTCTACAGCTTCCCTACTAGTACGACGAGAAAACTAATATTTTCAGCTTAAAGATATATATAGCAATACTATTAACTAAGTCTTATGTCTAGTTATAAAAGACCTTAGAGTATATAAACTAGTTTCTGTAAACGTCTCGACTTCAATAAAGCCTTATATACCTAACGGTTTTCCCCCTGTTAAACGAAGTTAGCCGTGACTTTTTACCCTTATTTTATAGCTTACTCTACCGGAAGCCTGAAAATAGGTAGTCGGCTAAGAAAGCGCTAGCTTAGATTTCACGTTATATCGATACAGAATACAGTTACGAAAACAACGTAGGACCCAGTCGTAATTATAACAGAAAACGGAAAAAAAACCTACAGGCTTAATAATTACGAAATACCGACTCGAATACCTTAACAATTCGTTTACTAGCTCCTAATATACCGCTTAATAAGCATTAGTCTAATAGAAGCCTACTAAAAAGTTATCGAAATACCGACGATAATTCTTCCGACACTTTCTTTACCGCAAAGGAGACCCTATCTAACCTCGCGTCGCTTACCGACTTAGTTCTTAAGCATAAAAGAGATTTTATATCTCAGTCGAACATAGTTATAAAACTAATAAAGATTATTACCGATCCTTATAAACATAGTTATAAGGTTTTTACGCTTACACACTTCCCTAAACGGACTTCGTTAAATAGTACCTCTAACGCTAAAGATCCTAAGGCAAATTAGGCATACTTTAACTCAAATAAGCCGAAGTTAAGACCAATTCTTACAATACTAGCTCTAAAAGATAACCTAAACACGAACGGTCTAACTCTATCACTAGCCGATAACTCTTTACCGGATACGTTACTATAAGCTCTTATTCTAAATAAGCCTAAGTTAACGCCAATTCCTATAATACTAGCTTTAAAAAACAACCTAAAAGTAAACGGTCTAACTCTATTACTAGCCGGTAACTCTTTACCGGATACGTTACCGTAAGCTCCTATTCTAGACAAGCCTAAGTTAACGCTAATTCCTATAATACCTACTCCGAAAAACGACCTAAAAGTAAATAGTCCATTTATATTATCGGCTTCGTCTATTATCTTAACGCCGTTTACCTAGGATAACGATACTACCTACGGTAAGGATATAAACGAGGACGAAAGTAAAAACGATAAAAACGATTTTATATATAATACTACCGATTAGTTCTTTACGTAAAGTTTAACTTTAATAGTATATATATATAAACGCGGAAACAAAGCCTAAACAGGCGATTTAAATACCTTACATTATCTATATAGAAAACTCATTCGGTAGTAAACTAGTCCTCTTTAAAAAGGTACCTGTCCTCGGCTATAATCTGTAAAGTAATATAAGCATTTCTATTCGGTTCCGAAAACAGCACTATCTTCAGCTATCTGTTAAAGTTACCTTTAAAAAATACTATTAATATATACTACGTAAGCCGTATACTAAACACTAACACTACCGATTTATACCGGAAGTCGTTTAACTCTAGGCTATAATTTCTAGTAATTATTATCCCTTAACAGAAGAAATATCGGCGCCCTTTATAAATTATAACTTATTTTTCGAAAAGACTTTAGATAAGCTCTTTAATATAACAGGACTTAATACAGAAGCCGATCTTACAGAAACCCTCGCTTTTAACGATCGGCAAAGTTATAAACATATTAATAATATTAAAGTCTAAATCAGAAGGATAAAAGGTTAATATAGCTGTAAGAAGGAGTTCAGAAAGCCTATCAGTCCGTATTATACTTAGGGATACCGACTTAAGCGACTTAAGGTACTCGCTACTCGCTATCGAAGTTACCGAACTAAATATATCGTAGCTGTCTTATTATAGCTTAAAACTCGAAGTAAAAGAAAGGAGACCGAGGCTAATTATACTATCATAATTTAAATCGGCTTTATTAAAATGCTCGGTAAGCGACTTTATCCTTCCTCCTCTATCTAAGTTAAAAGCTGTAAATTATTAGCCCTTTATACTTATACTATATAGAGTATAGAGCTTACATTAGTTCCTAAGCCGCTTTACTACGTCTTGACGAAATTATCTAAGCTGTTTTAATAGTCTCTCGGCTAACTCTAAAGATATATATCTAAAAATTCGCTAAGCCGTAAAGCACTAAATGCTTTCTTTAAGAAATATAGTCTCCGTCGATCTTATACGTAAAGTCTGTTTACGTTTTACTAAAAGCTTAGATAACCGGTATACTTTAACAAGTTAACAGATATAAAACTTTATATCGTATATTTTAAGTTCGCGAGGTTAACGTTTAAGTCGTTTCGATATTAAGCTAACGCCTAAGCTTTATTACTCTTACACTTCTAACATAAAGTCACCCTTTAATTATTAGTATACCTTAAATCCCCTGCTTTCAGCTAAAGAACTAATAAAAGAGCACCTAACAGAGGAACTAAAACTAGAACTAGTAGGGAAGAACTAGTAAAAGGAGTAGAGCTAGCTAAAGGAGTAGAGCTAGCTAAAGGAGTGAAGCTAGCAGGGAGGAACTAGCAGGGAGGAACTAACAGTAAAGGAACTAGCAGGAAGAGTAAAGCTAGCTAAAGGAGTAGAGCTAGCTAAAACTAGTAAAGGAAACTAACAGGAGAAGTAAAGCTAGCTAAAGGAGTAGAGCTAGCTAAAACTAGTAAGGGAAACTAACAGAAGGACTAAAGCTAGCTAAAAGAGTAGAGCTAGTAAGAAGGAACTAGCAGCGGGGGAACTAACAGTAAGAGAACTAGCAGAAGAACTAAAGCTAGCTAAAAAAGTAAAGCTAATAGGGAAGAACTAACAGTAAGGGAATTAGCAGCGGGGAAACTAATAAAAGGAGTAAAGCTAGCTAAAAGAGTAAAGCTAGCTAGAAAAGTAGAGCTAGCTAAAACTAATAAAAGAAACTAGTAAGAGGCAACTAACAGCCGGAAAACTAGCTAAAGGAGTAAAGCTAGCTAAAGCTAGTAAAAGGGAATAACAGCGGGGAAACTAGTAGAAGGCAACTAGCAGCCGGGAAACTAGCTAAAGGAGTAAAGCTAGCTAAAGCTAGTAAAGGAAACTAGTAAAGGGGAAAGCCTTAAAACGATTACCAGATTTATATATACGGCGTCCTTACTTATACCCCTATTAGGTATTTTCATTCGTAGGTATGTTTATAGACTAATCTGTTTCTAACACCTATAGAGTTCGATCTAAATAATAGATATAATCTGAGAAACTGCCGTTAAAGTGCTTTTAAAACGGAATTTATAATAATAAATATTTAACTTTATTAAGAATCTAATAAGTAAGGTTTAGATAGGTATAAACACGGAAAGTAAAGCATAGAAAACGCCCTCTTATTACTATTTCTTCGTTGCCTCTATAAGTACGGAAAATATAATTCGGCGACTTAGATTTAACGAAAGTATACGGTAGATAAAAAGGTATAATCTAGCATCTTTAACTTAAGACTATAATTTCTAGCGATAATAGCGAATATTAGCTTACCACTTTTATATAGCCTAAATATAGTTATACTTTCCTTCTTTCGCGAAGTATAAACTCTATATAGGATACTAACGTAAATAATCAGGAAGAGCTATACTTCGTATTAAATATAGTATTACAACGCCTAGAGCAAACACGTCTCTTTATAAGCCTCGAGTACTAAAAGTAGCCTCGGGTAGAGTATACTATAATATACCAGCGTAAGTAAAGAACTCGGATAATATTACAAAACTAAAGTTAAACAATATAGCACCCGACGAAGCCGAGTAAAAACTATCTACTAGTAAAGCACTCCCGGTATATAAGATATTCTCTAGCTTAATATTATTATACGCTAAACCCTCCTTCTCTAAATACTTCAGAGCACTAAAGATTTACATAAGAACGCGGTATACATCGGTCATACAGCCCGTGAACATATTATCTAATTACTAGTAGTAACTACTAAAAGGTTAACTAATACGCTTAAAATTAAAGGCAAGGCACAGAATATAAGCGTCCTACCAGAAAAGACTAAGAATATAATCCTAGGCTTTACATCAGCAAGTATACTAAACAGTATAGGTAAAGTTTACTTATATATTAAAGACGTTTATAAATATCGAACTCTTTCGTCTAGCGATCGGCGTTCTCTTTAATAGCTATAGCGTCTTTACCTTTAGGTCTAAACGTCTTAAATAGTACAGCCCGTAGCTATAATCTTCTATCTTCGATAACATACACCTCACATACCGAGGTATTCCTTAAACTATACTCTACGTACTATATCTCCTTATCGGTCTAATCTGCTTATCCTTCGGATATCTTCTTTAAGTAAAAACGGCGTAGTAACAATCTTATATTAACAGTATTATATAGGCTCGAAAGGTTCCAATAACCTAGGTACAAAAAAGTAAGTTACATCGAGTCTAGAACTTTTATACTCCTATCCAAGTATAATAAGTTAATCCTATAATAGCCCTTATTAATAAAGACAATATCGTCGGAGTCCCTAATATAGTAGAGGTAACAGTAAATAGACTTAAACTTCAGACAATATTTAACTTCGTTTAAAAGTTACAAACAAGCAATAGCTACAAATTCTATAAATATCTTTCGACACTCCTAAAGACTAATTTCTATATTAGTGTTATCTCTATCTATAAAATAACGAAAAAGAACCCGAACACTTAAATCTAGTTTTAGTTCGATATCCTATAAGCCGAGATAATTCATTAAAAGGCATATTATAGTCGATATAATATCCAGTCGGGAATTAAAAGCCTAATAGCTAATCTCGGCGTGCTTTTCAGCTAAAGGTAAGATATTAAAGATACATTCTCTGTCGAGCCAAAGTTAATATTATTCTAAGAAGTTAAAGATCGTTATCTCGCTATCAGAATCCGGGTTTAAAACGATATTCTAATAAGAATTTATATTAAAACGAGGTTCTAAAATAAAGTAGCTACCTAGAAGATAAGTTAATACTAAAGCAGAGGTCCTTATTAAAGTCTAATTCCTATTTATACGAAACATACGAACTCTTTACTTTACTATAGACTGTTAAGGTGCCGTAAAGGCATATTCCCTACTACTAGATCCTCTACTAGTTCTTCTGCTATTTCTTCTGCTAGTCCTACAGTTCCCCTACCTACTCCGTTCTCTAACCAGCTCTATTCTCCAGCCAGTTCTATTCTCTAGCCAGCTCGTTCTCTAACTAGCTCTATTCTCTAGCTAGCTCGTTCTCCAGCCAGCTCTATTCTCCAGCCAGTTCTATTCTCTAACCAGCTCGTTCTCTAGCTAGCTCTATTCTCCAGCTAGTTCTATTCTCTAGCTAGCTCGTTTTCTAGCTAGCTCTATTCTCTAGCCAGTTCTATTCTCCAGCCTGCTCCATTCTTTAGCTAGCTCTATTCTCTAACTAGTTCCGTTCTCTAGCCAGCTCTATTCTCTAGCCAGTTCTATTCTCTAGCCTACTCCGTTCTCTAGCCAGCTCCATTCTCTAGCCAGTTCTATTCTCCAGCCAGCTCTATTCTCCAGCCAGTTCTATTCTCCAGCCAGTTCTATTCTCTAGCCGGCTCCGTTCTCTAGCCAGCTTTATTCTCTAGCCAGCTCCGTTCTCCTACTAACTCTAGTTCCCTACTACCAGGTCCTTCTTAATTTAAATAAAAGTTCTTCTCGGAATATTACTAATACCTAACCTCTGTAATTAATAAGTAAGTCGATCTATTATCAGGATATCTTAGATAAGCGAAATAAGTAAACACTACTACCGTTAAATTTAACTACTATAACAGCTTTATTAGTTATATATACACAGCTATATAATACATTATATAGTAGTAATATATATTACTACTTATCGTATCTTCCTTAGAATATACCTTACTTATTACCCCGTACTATTAATCTAGCTATCGACCTACATAACACTACTTACTCTGTTATCGAAATGTATAAGGCCTACGCCGAAAGGCATACCGATCTAGCAACTAGCGAAAACCATACAGGGGTTAAAAGGAAAGAAGATAGCACTAACCACCTCGCTAGATTATTAACTACACATAAGGCCACGATTATAGATACTATTAGTAAGTTATTCGTTATTCGACTAGAACAGACAATAAATTATTACTAAGGACTCTAAAACACAACGAACACTCCTCTACAGCACTCTAAACACAGGGATAATACTATCATTTATTTATATATCTAAACGGAAATTAATACCGCTAAGATACTATAACTAGCCGTATCTCCTTACCGCTCTAAAACTATAGCCGAAACGTATTAAAGGTAGCAGGATAATACAAGCCTATATATACGATAAGGGACGTACTAAGCACAACTCCTTCCTTATTCTCTAGCTATATAATACCGTATCTGCTCTAATATAATAAATATAATACAGGGAAAAGCAAATAAATTCCCGTAAATATATATATATACTTATACTACTCGGCTATCTTCCGTAAACTCTTAAAAAAGTAATCGTGTTTTATTTATACCGCTAAGCTAAAGACTATATATAAACATAATAAAGTATATATATTATCTAGCTATTAATAACGAAACAAAGCTTACTTTCGGAAATAGATTACTCGAAGGTATAGATATAGCTTCTTTTAAGCCGCAGTATAATACAAAGATTACCGTTAAACAGGAAAACCCTACCCTCCGAACCCTATAGTAACATTCGAAGAACCCTATCCGTACTATTCGTCTTACACATACCTATTATTCAGTATTACTACTAACTTCCTTAGCTAATTATCTACCATAAGAAAAAGTACCTTAAAACCCTTTAAACGGCTAGCCTAATTACAGGTAATAAAGAAAGGTACTTAAAAACCAAGAACCTATTAATCTCTAAAAGCATCTATCGTATATAAATATATTTACTAGTAACTTAACTTAACTAATATAAAACGTTTAAGGTCGAATACGTAAGCTAGTCGTCCGCCTAAATAAAATAAGACCTGCCCGGTTCGCGACTTTATTTAGAATTAAAAACTAAATACTTTTAAGAGCGTTAAGGACGTAGTTTTCTTTTACTCTTTCTCGGATATCCTTTATAAAAAGGCTATTATTAATAAGATTATTATAAAATACGAGTCCTCCCTTTATTCGCGCGATATATAACCAGTACCTCTTACTAAGAATTATCCCGTTACTTACTTCTAGGTTTATAGTAAACCTAGCCGCGAATACTATCTAATCCTACTAATACCCCTTAAGCAGGTATATATAATATCCGACTTCGTATCCCTGCCCGCAGATATCACCTACCTAATACATTAGCGCCTAAGCAGCCACTATTCTCATATCGCCTATAAAGGTTAAGGGGTATAGCTCCTTTAATTAGTTAAAGCGGTATAAGAGTTATAACGTTAAAGAAACTAAAAGGGAAGGGAAAGGGATATTAGGTTACAGGACTTAGGTAATAATCGATAAAGCCTTCTGTCAGAAGGCAGACCTAGCAAATATACGGATTTATATTTATAGGCTATAGCTTATCTCTTTTAGTTATTTTATAAGACAAACAACCTTCGCCTTTCTTTCTTTATTACTTCTACTAGCTACTACGTCTTCTATTATTTCTGCACGTCTCGCTACCTAGTATAGCTAATACAGACCTTACCGTACTCGTCTTAAAGGCCTTTAAAAGACGTACTTTAAGCTATAATATAAAGTACTTATCGGTAAGGTACTAGTAAGCTTTTATACAGAGCGAATTTCCCTTAAAGGACGGCTATATAACCCTTTATAAATAATCACCCGACGATAATAATCGGTCACGGATCGATTAAATCATTTACCTATATAACCTAGATAAGAAGAGGCTTATAAAGTTAATAATACTAAAGAGTAAACGTAAAAGTACTAGCTCCTCTTATATAAAAGAAGCTAAGCGCTAGGCGTTCGCAGCGGTATAAAAGGCTATATAATAAGATAGCCTACTACTCCTTTATACTATAACCACTTAGAAAACGTACTTTCGGGTATAGGTCTATTATACCGGATAAAAAGCCTTTACACCTCGTTATAAAGATTAAACCGAGGCTAACAGAACCTAATATCTCGATATCTCTTCCCTAGAAAGAACCGCGGAATACTAAAGCCTTATCTAAGCTATTAAAAAAGACTATACCGGCGTCGGACTATAGCTATTAAACTATTCATCTAGTATATAACAGTAAAACTACCCTAGCGACAACATAGTTCCGTCTAGCTAACGCTACCTTAGTCCCTCGAGTAAACAGCCGAGATCTTCTATCTACTAGTAAGAAAACTACCTTAGTAGCAACACGGTTCTGTCTGTCTACTAGCAGGAAAACTACCTTAGTAACAACACGGTTCCGTCTGTCTACTAACAGAAAAACTACCCTAGTAGTAATACGGTTCCGTCTGTTTACTAACAGGAAAACTACCCTAGTAACAACACGGTTCCGTCTATCTAACACCACCTTAGTCCTTCGAGCAAGCAGCCGGAATCTTCTATCTAACAAGCCGTACTACCTAATAACAGCAGCTAGATATCGGGTAAACGTAGTAAGAAAGAAAGGGAATAGCTTAAAGTCGATATCCGAGTTAAAAAGCATAGTAAAAAGGAAGACATCGTCTCTTTTAAAAATTATATAGGGGTAACTAAAATAAATAATCGAAGTAAATAAAACAAGATTATATATAAAGAAAGACAGGTATAAGTTTATCACAGAGCTAACTATTCTTATTACATAAAGAGGTTATCTTTCTAAAAGCCTTAAAGAGGTTATAAGTTTCCTAGTACCTGCTTTTAAGGTTATTATTATACATTATTATCCGTCTAAGTTAATATAAAAACATAACGTTATTCTTAGCTGCTTTTAATCTCCCCTTTTTCAACTATAAACCACGTTAATATATACACTTCTCTTTAACAATAACTAATACTCCTTTTTCAGGCTTATTTTCTCTACCGCACATTATACGTATTTACTTACCGCGTCGCTATAGCCTCTACAGGTTTAAACTAAATAATAATAACGAGATTTTAATATATAAAGCTCTCTCTGCTCACTTATTAAGTTCTAGCCTGCTAACTAACATAGACAGGAAAAATAATAATATTTCTAAAAGGCTACGATTCGATCTCGTTATATATAACGGTAATATTAATTATTTAGAATACTGTAAGGCTTACGCCTATAATAAGTCTGTAACAGGTTACTACCTTAAGTATAACCGGTTCGTTAATATAGTTTCTAAAGACCTTTGCTTAGCTATTATTAAAGCTATATCGTACTAGTATAAGCCGCTACTAGCCTAGGATTATCGTTGTAGTATCTAGCTTCGATAAAGGTAAAGCTCGATACTAAGTAAGACATACTCTCTACCGTTTAAGGTCGGCTACGAGATTACTTAGTATTATCCGCGGCAGTTTGCTATTATCTACGCAATAGTTTCGCTCGATACATCTCGCATCGGCGATTCTTAAATTAGCACTTCGAGTAAGATACAGGTGCGTTATACGGTTTTCGAGGGCGTTAAGTATGTTACGTCTTTAACAGATTAACATTACGATAACGCTATGTTACTCTCTAATCCAGAATCTTCATCTGTCCTGTATATTGTAAAGGATCAGTTAGGGATTAAAGATCTCTTCTTTTCCCCTCTACAGGGAAGCCGAAGGCGGTCAGATATCTAGTAGTATACACTTAAAGTTTCGAGTACAGACTCGTAACTCTATATTTCGAACGATATAGGTTTTCTGCTTACTATTTAAAAATATAAACTTACGTCTCGCTAAGGTATTAAGATCCGTAATTTAGGTATAAATAGAATCAGCTTACCGGCAACTACATTATAGACGGTTCTATAGCTACTAGGAACCCTTCGATAAAACCGCCTCTATAAGCTACACAGAAACCTTCATCCACTTCGCATATACCTACTACAAGTTAATCGTCCCGATATATCTATATATTTAGTATATTTCGGGATTAATATTATTATAATCTATACTTATATCCCGAGAGAGAAGGTAGAGCTCTATAATTCAGTCTCTCCTTAAACGATCTAGCAGTATATACTAGTTAGTAAAGATAAGTTTATTACAGAGATCTAGAAACGCTAGGGATTAAAAGATCGAGATATCGCTTTAATAGTAAGTCTTAGCTCTTCCGGCTTTTTCTAGAGCTAACCTCTTACTTTAAGTAGTTTCGAACTAACAAAAACCGTACTACTATCTTAAATATCTACCGAAAAAAGAACCGGACAGACTACACCTAAACGTTACTAAATAAGCTTACTAACGACCCTACATACCTTTTCTTTAATACTTCCTCTCGTAATATTTATAATCTAGTCTTTAAAACGCTACGCCCCTTTCTCTAGAGCAATCCTCAAGCTCTTACCCTTCTAAAACCATTCTTACTATACCTAGAATTATAACGTATAGAAAACTTCTTCTATACATTAGCTAGTCTCGACAATACTACTATAGTAATATCGTATAAAGGCAGCTATAAAAAGAAAGCTTATATTACTAAACTAGTCTTTATTTATTCTAATAGACACGAGTACTACGTTAGTTATATTCGTCGGGATAACCTTAACTACCCTTCTAAACTAACTACATCCCCGATATTATAGCTTAGGTTTTCTTTAAAGAACAAGAAGCCTTACGTAGCTAAGATCGAAACGATATCACGCCCATCTAATACCAGTTTATTAGAGTAGCTTAAAATACCTTAGACCGGACAGTTAGAATAGTAGTTCTCTGCGAGGCAATATAAAGTATATTATAAAGACCAATCAAGTCCAGCAACAAGGCAAACCTTTAGGTAAATCAACAGGCTACTAGAGAAAGGAACTATAACTAAGACGATATAAGCGGAAGTATAAGCACTAAGTACTTACTTATCGTATCTTATAATAGATCTATATTAATTATCGCTGTTTTATCACGAGAGAGAAACAGGTTTAACAACTATTAAGGTACCTGATCTAAGTCCGTATAAGCCTTCTTCTAATATATATACCCTATATATATAACACTACCTAAGTAGCTTAAAGAGTTTTATTACTTAGCGCGGCTTTACGCTCGGAATCTGCGCGTTATCTATACACACTGCCGCGCGTTCGCGCGCTGTCTATACGTACTACCGCGCCTCCGCGCGTTACAATCTAGCCTTACGCTTATATCAATTATTACGCGCTAACCCTGTGCGCTTATATCTATAACCTGCGCGCTTGTTCTTAGTAGGGCTACGTAATAAAACCTAAAGGTTTGCTTATCTTACAGGTAAAAACCTCTCTTCCTTCGCACCTCTATACCGACCTTATTCAACATAGCCGCCTATTACCTATAGCCTAATCTTACCGAGAAAGCTAACTTATTAGACATAAAACTTATACAGAGTGTTAAAACTAACAGATCACTGTAAAGGCTCGACGCAGCACTTAAAATTAGTTATTAATAAGAAACGCGCAATATCTAGCTAAAAGCCGGTTTCTATATATAGTATACCTAGTAGTTTAGTAGTAGCATTACCTAGTTAGCTTTAGCACAGCTACCGGACTTAGACCTTCGAGGTATTACACGTTCTATCTCGAATATTATACCTTATAAGACTCTATAACTTCTTATCTAACACCTGTTCTATATTTCGTATCGTAGTTCTATACGCTACGGTAGGTACTACCTATATTCGAATACAAAATCCGATATAATAAAGAGCTAATAATATTTAGGCTAGCTATAAGAGCACGACTATAGCTATCTAACTATCCGAGATACCACTACATCTCTAGCCCCCCCGTAATTAGCCTTAACGAGTAACATCACGCTACTAACGACTACTATTAATAACGATAGTAACAGCGACAACGATAACGATATTCAATCTTATAGCGACTAGCTTAAGCAGCCGTAGCTATTCGAGATAAAGAACAACGAACGTAGTTTCCTAGAATTAAAATACCTTCCGGCTATCTTCCTATACCGAACATACGTTTCAGTTATTAAAACAGCTCAGAGGGTATCCGTATATACCTTTTAAAGCAAGTTAAAGCTCGATATCTATTCTGCTTAAGTTATATATATCGCTAAAAAGCTATTCGAAGTTACTATTTAGATAGAGCACGGACGACTATATATACGACTTAATAGTAGTATAAGTATATTATTTAATAGCTTAAGGCTAGCCGGAGCAGAATATAAGGCTGCCGGAAGAATCCTTAGTTAGTTTTACTCGGCGGTTTATAGCGATGCCTACTTTATACGAGAGTTTAAATATAGGGAAGCTCTAACTAGTTATATTACTTTAAAAGTAAACGGCGATACTACTAAGCATAGCTACCTTTATATCTAAGGGAACGTATTATCGATTTCGGTGATAACTAGCTAACTTTAGCTAGCAGGTAATAAAGCTAAAGGCTAAAGTTTTATAAACTCGGTTATTCTGTATAGAACGTTCTTAATTAGTCTTTATAACCCTTTATTCACGATACAGGAATTTAGTAAATTAGAATAAGTCAGACTAAATTTATAAATTTACATTTACTCTAAAATTATTATACTACTATATATAGTTTATTCTGCTCTGTAGGCATCTTCTACCCTTAATATTAAGAAAGAACGGTAGGATCCTTCTTATCGGCTATGAGATTATTTAAAGACCGGTAGAGTAGATAATCTACCCGAAAGCTATCTTTATAGGTAACTAGGCTGCTAGGTAGGTACTTCGTAATCGTATAGTACGACACGTTGTTAAAAGTGTATACTTTTACGCTTAGTTTATTAAGCTTAGATACTCTAGTACAATATTAGCTATATCCTCTGTATAGCCGGGAATGTCGGGGATATCGGTATCTACCGAATACTTTAATACGTATACTCGGTAACACCTTGCTTCGTATATATTACGCTATCTAAATCTGCAGGAAAGTTATTATCTCCGCTACTAGCTCTTCTATATAGTCTTATACTAAGTTTATTCCCTACTGGTTACCCGCTGCTAGTTCCCCGCTCCTGCTATAAATAAAAGTTAAGCTAACGCCCTACTATACGCTCGGCTCCTTTAGCTAGCTCTACTTTCTAGCTAGCTCCAGATATCCAGCTAGCTCTTATCCTCTAGCTAGTTCTACTCCTTTAGCTAGCCAGGCTAGCTCTACTCCTCCAGCCAGCTCTACTCTTTTAGCTAGCTCTACTCCTCTAGCTAGCTCCACTCTCTAGCCAGCTCTAAATATCCAGCTAACTCTTATCCTCTAGCTAGTTCCACTCCTCCAGCCAGCTCTACTCCTTTAGCCAGTTCCACTCCTCCAGCCAGTTCCACTCTTCCAGCTAGTTCCCCGCTCCCGCTACCAACTCCTCTATATAGCTAACCCGCTTTATACTACACGCTACATTTAGGTTATATCGCTCTAGCCTACTCGACAACTACCTAGGTAGGTAAGATTTAGATATATATTTACCTTAGTTTATAAAGGACAGCTAACTTAGTTTCTTATCGACTAAGTTATTATATTATTACCGAGGCCTTTATTTCTCGAAAGCCTACCTTTAGATACTTCGCAATATCTAGCTATACTACCTAAGAAACGCCCCCGCTCTTCTAACTAGTTACCCTATAAAAAGGCTAAGGCCGGGACCCTACCCTAGTAGTAGTAGCGTATCGAGAATATCGATAAGACGTATAACCCTAATACCCTGCTAAACGTAATCTAAATCGAATTTCTCCGATAAGCGTTAACCGCGCTCTTTACGGTCGGCGGTAAGATTAACCTAACTAACAATAATCCCGAAACTAACGAAAGAAGGGGTCTTATTACTATACGCTAAGACTCGGGACCTAAAGGCCAATATACCCGTAAGATATCCTTTCCCCTTAAGAATGTAAGAGCCGATTAGGTTAGATTTACCTAGCTTATTCGAGACTATAACCCTACGACCTTTAGCCGAGGTAACTAGGAAGTGTTCGATAAGTCTTACTGTAAAGCGAGTAAAATAGACACGTAACGCTTTTCATCTAACTACTTTCCGGACGATAACTATATTATAAAGAAGATTACCTAGTCTTTAGCTTCTCTTTATAGTACTTATAGTACTTTTAAAAGGGTTAGGGCTGAACTTTATAAGCTTAATATAAGTACTTCTTTTTAATAGTATTAGTATATAATATCCTAAACTTAGAAATATAGGTCTACTCTGCGCTATCGGGAAAGTTTCAGCCGTATATAGATATACCTCGTTTTAATGAACAGTTAAAATTATTAGTAGTTTACCTTCTAAGTTTATATATAAGTAAGTCCTTTTATATTACTTTTTAAATAAGAACGGCTATTAATAATACTTTTTAAAAGGCGAGCTTACAATCCGCCGTAAGAATAAAAAGCGAGTTTATAATTAAAGACCTTTAAGCTTAACATATATATAATAAGCAGCTTTTTACTTAAACGAAAAGTATAAAGTTAACGAGGTAAAAGATAACTACCGGGTAACACTAACCTACAACTTATACTAGGTCCCCCTTCTCTTAAGCCTTTAAAGTAAAATCAATAACGATATTAGCACGCTTACGTAGGTTAAAATACTAAACAGACTTCTTAACTATAAAAAGTATATAAGAAATTATAAGTTATTTAGCTATACTCTTATCTTCCTCTATATATTATTTATTTACATCTACCTTTAGTAGGCACCTTAAGCTTCGCTACTACTCAGTACTACCTATATACTACTCCTTACCTAAAGGGCAATATCGAAGAGTATCTTAAAGGTACAGATATATTAGTATTCTAAGCATTTAAGCGCTTAAGGTATAATATATAAGTTACTACTATAATCGACGACCGCGAATATAATAAGTAAGTTAGGCATAATTAGTTTATAAGAAGCGAAGACAACCCGCCGGATACTATTATATACTATATAGGTAAGAAATTATATACGCTACTCTTTCTTAACTAAGTATAAAATAAAGAATACCTTTCTCCGGGAAAGTTTTATTAAGGTTAGATAGAGTATTAGTAGCGAGATAACTAGTCTAATCCGATAACGGTTTATAATTAGAAAAAGGTTATATAGCTTAATAGCTACCCGTTCGATAAAGCTTTAAAGCTTATATTATTAGCTATTGTAATAAGTTTATAACCTTAAGCTTATCGACTTAATAACTAATTTATTATATTAAATACAGATAGGGAACGAGCTAACTAACTAAGCATACTACTTAGCTACGGTAATTCTAGTAGAGTTTAACTAAGATAGAAGATTATTATCGAAGGCTATCTGTAGCGAGCTAGGTAGTAGTCTTAAGGATTAGTGAAATAAAAGGGTTCGAGGGCTTTAGATTAGGTAATTTTAAAAAATATATATACTTAGTTTATTTATACTATCTTTAGATAGTATACAATAAAGCTATTACTATCTTTATAGCTGTAAATTAACTATAAGGCGCGAGATAAATAGTAAATTTTATAACCTCCGGTATTTTAACTTACTTATCTAGGCTTCTATTTTAACTTATCTATACCCTTAGCTTAACGCTATAGACCCTCTCTATATAGTTCTTAAAATAACGTATATCTTTAAATTTTAGCGACCTATCCCTATACTTTAGATAATTACAGAATATTTATATTACTGTGTGTAGCTTATAAGCATACTCTCTGTCGAAATAGTCGTATATTATAGCAGGTCGGTAGTATGTAAACGTCCGCTCTTTAATAGTTTAACCTTTATTCTTAATATAACGTAGGCACTATATTCTTTATATTAAAAGCAGGAAAGTATTTAACTAAAGAGACTCTTCTTTCACTCGGATCTTAGCTAACGCCCGGCGTCTAATATAGCTTCGCTTTACCGTCTTTTACTTTACGCATAAAGTAGTTATTAGCTTGGCAGCCTAAATACGGAAGTCGTAAAGCTTAGAGTAGCTAAGGTTATTCGGTTAGTTAATAAGGATCTCGGCTAATTAAGTATATTCCGGGATATTAAGGTCGATACTCGACTTAAAGTATATTTCCTAGTCCTCTCCTCTTACTACTATCTTAATATCCTAGGTTAGCCGATAATAGAAGTAATACTTACGATAATCGGCTTAAAATACCTTTTTACGCTACACTCGTTTACTACTAATCTCTTTAATAAAACGTCTAATCTCTTCTTCGTATTAAAAGCTACGGATCCGGTATTAGCCGCTTTTAAAGTTAGCTCGTTATTATTCTAATTAGACGATCTCGGGATTAGGAGGAAGATAGTTCTAAACTTCAGTTAAGGCTATATTTTTACATGCTTAAGGATCCCGCGTTATACTAATATATATAAAAAGGCTAATAAGCCCGTCCTTTATAAGCTTGTCTAAGAACGTATTTTAGAGATAGAATTACACCTTCTCGTTAATATACACGCTATTAAATATAGAGAACTTCGGGTTATAGCGTATTATTTAGTCGCGGACAGCATCCGATGCGTTACTTAGGTCTATTAGTATTATTTCTATTAAACTTAATTAATTTAACGTATCGTTAACAGAGTTTACTACTCCTCTTCGAAAAGCCTTAAGTCTAAGCTTAGTTTTAAACTTAGCGTCGAGGGTTTACCGTTCTATATCGTCTCTTAATTTATAATAGGACAATATATAATTCGGAGAAGTAACTAAGCTTTCGAACCGACGAAACACAGGTCGCTTAAGCTACTCTTATTTCTAACGGAGTAGAGTACAGCTAATAAGGCTACGGTTTTTTATTTTAAAAACACGCCTAACGGTAGTTAAACTCGGTGTATCGAATACGCCGTTATATAGTACTAAGCTAATAATAACGGTAACAGGATAAAATATTAGCCTTCTAGTAGTCGTAAAGAAGAAAATCGTCTTAGAATGTATTAGTTAAACTATAGACTACTATATAAAGGGCTAGATAAATAAGGGCTTACGGTTTTAGCTTTTTATTAGCTCCTTTATAGTAGACGAATTTAATCGCTATAAATATAACATCCTAGCCTGTCGAAGGGTAACGTATAACCATTATCGAAATATCCTTATAGCAGAGCGCCTTAGGCCGTCTACGGCTTATTATCTCCTATATAAGTAATTATTTAAGTAGCCCGTGCTTTTAATTATCGTCGGAAGATACGTCTATAGTTACCTACAGCTTATCGTTAAGCTTCTTTTTCTTATTATTAACAATCTTAGCGGGTCGCGCCCCTATATAGGCAAAGAGAAGATAAAACCCCGATAGTTAAACTCGATACCTCTTTAAGGGAAAGGTGCCTGTATTATAGGCGATATTAAAGGTTTAAAGGACTAAGAGGTCGTTAAGCCTAAGTACCGGTTTACTGTTAAGATTTAGCGGTTAAAGTTCGAAAAGAGGTTTTAGAGTAGCGTTATACTACTAAAATAATATTAGTAAAGAGAATACTAAAGTAATATTCTTCGAGAACATACTTTCTAAATCTCTTTAAAGTCGTTTATATTTATAGGGCTGCTATTAACACTATTATACAACTACTTATACTAGCGGAAATACTCCTATAAAGTACCTTTAAACCTAATCTTAAAGTTCTTATATAGATAATAAAGGAAATCCATCGCGGTAAACTTATCTGCCTTAGCTAAAGCTTCCTTCTATACCCCTAGCTTAGCAAACTTATAGTACTTCTCCTATTTCCGGCGAATACTACTAATGTTTACCTTTATAGTATCGGCGTAGGCTAGTCTTAAGAAAGTTTTACTTTAAAGCTCTTAACGAAAAACTTTTCGTTAAGTAGAAGTAAACTTATCCGACTTCTTTACGTTCTGCTATTAGGCTACTCGTTATATAAAGCTTCGGATAAAATCTACATAGTAGTTATAGTAAGATTAAGAGAGAGAGTAAGGAGGTGCTATTATTAAGCAGAAGAAAAGCTTTAGTATATGATTAATTAAAAACTAAGCAGGTCATTAGTAAGAACGACTATATTAAGGCTTAAGTAGTTATACAGCATCTAGCAAGAAGCGCTTAGGTTAAGTTATCGGGTATAACGAAAATAAATTAGCTATAGTCTAATATCTTAGGTATAAGGGAGCGGGGCGGCTAGTAAACTAAGCGGCGGCTTATACAGAGTATATATTAGTAACATCTGTACACACTGTTAATACCCCTGTATTTAGCGACTAACACTAAATAAAATAAGCAGCTATAACAGCATTTCCTCTCTTTATACTATAAATATAAACTTACTTTAAGTAACTAAAAACAATATTATCTTAGTCGATATATAGTTTTTTTTCGAAAGGCTAATGTTCGAAAATACCGAGTAAATCGAATAAGTTACTTTACTTTATACTTTAATAAGAACTAACTAGTCTATTACTTTAAATAGTTTATTAAACTTAAAAGTAATAGTTTTAACCTTCCCGATATTCTTTAAATAAAAGTATAACTACTACCGGATAATAAACGATAACCTGCTACCTTTCGTAAACGGTATATTCTATATAAAGTAAAAAGAGGTTTTTAAAAGCTAGCTAAGCTATTATTATTTCGGTACTATTACGTTCGACGGCGATCTTTTTTATCCGGGCTGCTATTATAAGAGCCTCGAGTATATTACGATAGACCTTTATATATAGCTTAGTAACCCCGATAACTGCTTTAAAAAGACCGAGAAGCCGGTAGTTCGGGTTTATAATCTTTAGCTATATAACCTTTTAGTTTAAATTAAGTAACGTTATAACGATATCTTCCCTTATTAAAGTAATAGCGAATATAACTAAAGTATATCCTTTTTTATATTAACGTAATAGACTATTTATAAAGTAAAACTAACTTTAGCGTATAAGCTAATAAGTCAGAACGTTTATTAAAAGCTAAAGGATTAACTATAATAGAATTTATTAAAACTAACTTATACTTAAGATATATATATAGGTTTAAACGCTTTATATAAAGTAATTACTTTTACCTTAAATATTCTTAAAGGTTATTAACGAAATAGAGCTTAATAAATAATAATATAGATTATATACTTTATATTTACGTACACTCCTTTTATATATATATAAACAGACTAAATTCCGGATCAGTTCTCTTTTTATTTTATTAATTTAATATAATATATAGCTACGTTTAAAAGATATAGTATATATACTATTATCTATACTTACCTTCGGTTAGTTTTTATAAGAACCTAACTTCCTTTAGCTCGTTATAGATTACAATAGCTTTAAAAACCTAAAGTATTTATAGGCCGAGAGGAGAAAAGGCGTAGCTTACCGTACTAAAGTTTATTATAGGGTTTATTATCGATCTGCACTAGCTTTTAATTATCTCCCTCTTACTGTTAGCGGCGATTACAGATTCCGAAACCTTAGCTATAGTGCACGGACTAGCTGTGTTTTAAGTTGTTTTCTCTTAGTCTTTTAAAGTTAATTACGCTTTACGTATTAATTAAAATAAGAAATAAACGCTATCGTTGAATTTATCTTATTAAAAGCTATAGATTTATATAAGCTATAAGATTATTAAGTGAAGGCGCGAAATGTAAAGATCTAAAGGTAATGTTAATAACTTTCCTGTCTTTTTTTCCTTTTACTTTTAATGTTCTTTAAAAAATCTCTATATTTCGCGCCTTAACTTAATAATCTTATAGCTTATATAAATCTATAGCTCTTAATAAGATAAATTCAACGATAGCTTTTATTTCTTATTTTAACTAATGCGCAAAGCGTAATTAGGGAAAAAGTTAAGATTCGGTAAGAAATATACTTAGACTGTACTGTATAACTACTAGAGGTTTCGGAATCCGCAATCGCCTTAGACAGCGTATAATCTATAGTTTTAGATCTAATACTATATAAGAAGCTAGCGCTACGGTAACAACTAGCTAGCAAACTTCTTTCCTTATACTTAAAGCGGCTTTACTTTATCTATAAGTTTTAAAAAAATATAAATAAAAGCTGTATATAAATATTAACTTTAAAATATTACTACTATAGCTACTTCTTTAGATCTTATTCCTTTATATAGTACTACTTAAACCTTATGCTTAATACCTGTTCTACCTTTTTAGCCGTCGGATTACTCGACAATAGCTTAAACGATGCCTTTAAATACTGCTTTTACTTTACTGTTAAAGCTCGGACTTTAATAAGCCGGGTCGCTTTTAAAGTATTATTATAATAAAAAAAGAGGTAACTTTAGTAGGTAAAGACCTTTATAAAAAACTTAATAATAGTATAGAAAAGATAGAGAAGCTACAGCCGGTCGACTTTTTCTTAAATCCCTAACAGGCGGTAAAGCTAGTTAAAATCTATAGCGATAGCGGCGTCGAATAAGACCGGTAGTTTATACTTAAACGAAAAGAATATATACTATTATAGCTATAGCGTTTTTAAGCCTTCCGGTATACCTTTAAACTCTTTTAATACTTAAATCTAAAGCAGGACACGCTTAAAGGTTATTAAAGCTATATATTATTCTATATTAGCCGTTTACTTATATATCGAAAAGGCCGACGTACTTAAAAAAAATAGGGCGGTTTATACTCCGAATATACTAACAGGATAAGTAGTCTGCTTTAGTGTAGTAGAAAGGCGTAGTTATAGTATTTTATCTTACTTTAGTTAATATAGTACGGCTTTTAAGTAAGATAGTTAAGATTAATATAAAGCGAGTTATAGTATAAATAGCTACTGTTATACCTAATAAACAGCCTATACTTAACTAAGTTATTAAGCTAGATTCCGTTTTATAGTTAATGTTTTATCGAGAACTAAACTAACGCTTTAAATAATATAGTAATATAGTCCCTTTTTTTATAAAACTTTATATTATTAGTACTATACCGGCCTTAAGGTAAACGATTTACTATATAAGGTATAACTAGCCTCGGGTATACTACCGGCTTAAAATTTTACGTTAAGGTTTCCGGTAATACTATCTTTTACTCGAAGGTTAAAAGGACGTATATACTAAAATACTTATATACAATGTCTTACGAGTTTATTAGCTTAGCTATATATTAGTTTAGCTTTTATTTCGCTTTATATATAAGCTAAAAGACCTTTTTTTACTATATAAAGACTTTATTTAACTATTTAATATTATAGACAAGTATAACTTTAAAGTAATTCCTATAGTAGTCTTAACGCTTTTTTAAAGTATAGGTTTTAAAGTTTACGCCGGAACCGACCGGGTAGTCGTTTAAGTGTTTTAAAAAGCTACCGATAAAAATACAACGGAATATTTTATTACTATTATAGTTATAGGCTAGCGGCTAAATTTATCTTTTATAAAGCTATATCGCTAAAAGGTTAACGATAATAAAAGTATAGCTTATAGCTTTATTATAGACTTTTTATTAATATTATATACGTATATAGCGCTATAGATTCTATAGCCGCGAGAAAAGCCTTTTATAAAAGGTGTTATCGAGCTACCTTTTATAGTATTAATATATTAGGCTTTATTCGTCGTTTATAATAACGTTATAGTATTAAATAAGAGGCTTTTTATACTTCCCGGCGTTATAGCTAAGTACTTTTAACTTTTAATACTATCGGAGTGTTCGATAGTTATTTATAACTATTCTTAAGGTTAAGGTACCTTAAGTGTTATCTTAATCTATTACTATAATAATCGGAACGCTCGATTTTACTATTTACAATAATAACAGTTTTATATAGTTTTTAAAAAACTATAGTTTAGTTAGAAATACTTTTATCTGTTAAAGTATATATACGTTTATTATAACTCTTTTATATAATTTAATATAAGTAACTTATTAAGTTCGGGTTTCTTTATAATAAAGAACGTAATTGTTTTTTATACCGGAAATATATTTTAAAGAATTAATAATATAGTATATAAGTATAACTATAAACGAGTAGTAAAGTACGAAAACACCGATATATAATAACGTTAAACGAGATTCTTTTACTTCTTACTTATTTAAAACTTTTTACTTAATTTAAAAGTTGTTTTATAAACAGTGTTAATAATTAGCGAAACACGATAAACACGATAATTTACTTTTACTTACTACTTTATCCGGCGCTTTTTAAAATAGTTATAATTTTAAATAGGCTAAGCGGCTATTTTTAGTTTATAGCGTATAAGAGACTATAAACGATATAATAGCGGTTTTCGGCTTATACTTTAAGTATATAAAAAAAGATAAGGTTATCGATAAAGTTAACCTACGTACCGGTTATACCGGTTAACTCTTTTATAGTTATAGTTTTTAAAGTATCGGCGATATATATATAATAGAACTTCCAGATATTATTTTCGCCTTTTTTTAACTTACGTCGAAAAGGGTTTATAAAGTAATCGAGACTTAGCTAGTCGAAGGCTTTATTTATAACTTACTTTCTTTCTGTATCCGAAAGGACGAAAGTATTTTTTTTAAACCTATTCTACTTAAAATATAAGATAGTATAAAATACCTTAGTATTAAAATGTAAAAGCTTAATCTAAAACCGTATAATATTATCGATATCTTTATTATAAATAGAACTGTTATTTAATATAGTTAGCGGCTTTATATTTAAGGAGACGGGTCTAGGATATATTAGTATTAGTCTATAAGACGACGAGAGTTAAGACTTATATAAAAGATATAAGACTTTAAAAACAAGATCTTAGATAGTAAAAAATACGAAAGCGACGACGATATACGAGTTTAAAACGGTAAAATATAAGATAAAAGCGATATTAAAAATATACCGGAAAAGAGGTAATATAAAAGACGTTAAAGTATACCGTTATATAGTTTTTATTTATATAGCTATAAGTATTTTCTGTTTTTTATTTATTTACTAAAGACTAATACTAAAGTACTTCGGGCGGCTAATTTTAAAATATTTTAATATCGGCCTTTTTAGTAGTAACTATACTAACTTTACGATTTACGTCTTTTCCGGTATCTTAATTACTTAGTAATAGAGTATTATAGGCGGTTAACCTTATAATATTTTACTATTAAATAATCGCGATATTAAAGAAAAACTAAATACTATTATTATATTTATTTTAAATCCGTTTAAAGTATATATCTGTTTTTACTATAAGTCCGACTAACTATATTATAGTTTAGTAATTTTAAATTATATTAAGTATTATAACTAAACAGCTAACTTTAAAAACTATACTTAATACGTCTTTTAATCGTATTATCCGAGACTACCTCTTTTAACCCTTTTAATTTAAGTAGCGGATATAATATTATACTATCTTAACGTGTTTATATATACGTATTTAAAACGTTATATTAATAGAAGCTAAACTTCGACGACTTAAATAGTCTGTTTATTTAGTGCCTTTTTACCGGTAAATCTAATATCGCCGGGTAGTTTATTTTATATTTAAGTATAATCTTACCGGGTAGTTTATTTTATATTTAGCTATAATTTTACTAGGTGATTTTTATATTTCACTATAATCTCGCCGAGTAAATATAATTTTATCGAGTGCTTTTTAGTTTCTTTATCTGTAAACTTATAAGTATAAAAAACGAAGGTATTTAGTTATAAAAGCTTCCGGTAATAATTTTACCGGAAGTTTACTTACTTATTTATACTATAATATTATTAAATATAAACGATAAAGCGTATACTTTCCGGTTATATATCTATATCTTATCTAATAATAATAATTACTTCCGGCGGTAATTTTATTAAGTACGAGGAAAAAGGTTTATTTAGCTATAAGGTATTATAAGGAAAAGAGTGTTTAATAATAATAACTACCTTTAACGGTAATTTCGTTAAGTATAAGAAAGTACGGTAGTAAGCTATAAGTAAAAGAAGATATCTAATAATAATAAATGCTTCGACTTATCGTTATACGGCTTAAAATTAGCTATATATATTATTACCGATAGCGAGATTTATATTAATAGACTTTTAGTTCCGCTTTTTACTTATTTATAAAAACCGGTCTTTATATATAATATTCTGTTTTAATAAAATATTTAAACTTATAGGCTATACGCTTTTACCTATATCTCTTTACGTAATAGCTATTATTTTTTCGTATTATAAGCTTAGATATTTAACTTCGTAAGTTAAAGTTATTACCGGCGTGTTTATATATATAGACTATTACTTTTTTAGTAAGTTTAAATCGGCTTTTATTATTTCTGTATATAATAGACTACTATTTTATCGTAAAATAGTATTTATATACCGGCCGTTATAAAAAAAGGTATTTAATAAGTCTTTATTATCTATATTTTATTATAAAGGCGGCTATAAATAGTAAGCCCGGCTTTTCGAAGCGACGGTATATAATATATAAGTGTAAATCTGCTATTATATATCTCGCTTTATTTATTAAGTACTTTTTAAACCTTATTAACTATTTATATCTTTTTATCTATATCTTTCTATCTATATCGTTCTATTTATATCTTTTTATTTATATCGTTCTGTCTATATAAGCCTTCTTATCCTTACCTCTTTAAAGCGTTATTATAACTACTAGGCCGACTCCTTTTACGATTTAAAGCAAGGGAATAAGGCTTATAGCCTTCTACTTACTTTTAACGGCTTTACTTATAACTATAATAATTATATTACTTTCCGGGTTATTTATAACTTAAACGTTTTACGGCTTTTTTATATAATAGTATTCCCTTTTATCTGTTTTATTATCTCTTTTAAAAAAGATAGTATAATCGAAAATATTTAAAAGCGTTTTAAAGTAAAATATAGTAATATAAAGAAGAAGGACGTTTTCTTTATTATTATATATACCGTTATAAATATAGCTAAGTTACGTTATTTAAACGGGTTTAAGACGTATAGCTTAATCGATATCGTTAATAAAGCTATAAGCGATAACTCGACTAACCTTTTCCGGAAAACTATAGATAGTAACTTAATTAATACCTTCGGAGTTATAGATAGAAACTTAACTAACGCTTTAAAAACTATAGACAGCTTAACTAACTTCGGAATAGCTATTAACGGCCTAACTAACTTCGGAATAGCTATAAACAGCTTAATTAATATTTTCAGAAAGATTATAAATAGAAACCTAACTAACGCTTTTAAAATAACTATAGATAACGCTTTCGGAACGACTATAGATAACGCCTTTAAAAAGACTATAAACAGAAGGCCGACTTATACGTTCGATAGAGCGTATACCTTTAGAAAGCCTGTATATCCCGGCTTTAACGTTAATACTAAAAATACTTTAGCCTCGGCTATTAGTCTTTTAGCCGAGCTATTTATTAAGTTTTATTAAATAAATCTTTTTTATATAAGGTTTACAGTTTAGTTAATATAAATAGTAACCGAAAGACCCTTTTATCGCTTTTAATAATAAGGTTAAAAGCTTTAATATAAAGACCGTCCGGAAGAGTAAGATGTTAAAAAGCTAGGTTATTACCTATATTAAAGCCGGTAAAGCTATTAAAAAGATAGTAGCTAAAACCGACCTTAATATTTTTAGTTAAAAGCATATAATTAATACGGTTAAGTTTATTAGTAAGTTTTTACGTATTTTTATAAGAGCGGCTGCTATTATAATGTTAATATATTACTTTTATTTAGCCCGGAAGGCTAAAGCTAATATTATATAAGACGATAGTAACGATAGGTAAGGTAAAAGAGATAAAGCTTAATAATATATTTAGTTTTTAATATTAGCCGACGAGTTATACCTTTTAAGCGGCTTAAATCTTATATATATATATAGATATAGAATTATAGGTAATACTTTTTTCTGCTTTAGTTTTATTTTAAAGTAACGGTTTTAATACTTACTTTAGTTTAATATATTATAAACTATTTTTAACTTAGAAATTTTATTTTAAATCTATATAAAGGTTATAGCTTATTAATTAACCGGCCGAATAATTAACAGTTTTAATTATAAGAAGTATATTCTTAACTTAACGTAGTAATTATAACTACTTTATTATATTTAGTACTTTTAATATTATAATTAACGGTTATAAGAAATAGCTATTCGGTACTAAATATAGTTATATAACTTTTACTATTAAAATTTAAGTAAAGAATTTATAAATTCGATAACTTACTATAAAGTTTAAAACTAAATAACTAAATAATTAATTTATTTACTATAAAAGGGCCTGTTTATAATATTTAAGCTAATTATAATATCGCTATTATTATAAGGCTTTTTTAGCCTTTTAATATAGTTATTTCTCTCTCGGTTATAAGTAGCTATATCGGTATATATATCTAAGTAGTAAGCTAAACCGGTTTTTCTTTCTTTTAGTTATTAAAACTACTACGATTTTAAGATAACGCCCTTATATACTAAAGCTATAAATAATCTAAATAATAGAATACTCTTTTACGTTTAAGCGTAAAGTGCTATAGGCGTTATAAAAACCGGGGCTGTAACTATCGAACTTATAGCTAAAACCTTTTTAGATCTATAGGTTTATCGCCTATAAGCTTAAAACGAAGGTTTTAAAAAGAGCTATAAATATATTTAAACTCTTATCTTTACTTTTTTCGAGTAACGTTAGCTATCTCGGTATCGAACTTATAACTAAAGCGCTTTAAAATATTATTATCGGCTTTTACTTATTACTTAGCCTTAAGTTTAAAGGCCTTTTTTAATATTATATCTACTAGTATAAAACTTTTATTATTATCGATCTCGTTATTTAAAAAAATAACTTCGTTATCTTTACCGAAAAGATTATTATTTATTATAATATCTTTATTTTTACCTTTTTTATCTATTATAAAAACGGTAAAAGAAAAAAGCGCGAGAAGTTTATACTAGCTGTTTTTATCTTTACTTTCTTTATTTTTCTTTACTATAGTAAGAAAAAGAGCTATTATTATAAAAGCAATAGAAAGAGCAGGCGCGAGAAGTCTTTACTATATAATCTAACTAAGCTATAATATATTAAGGAAAAGAATAAGCTACCGATAATAATAAGCCTTTTTATAATACGTATAGTTAGTATAGGTATTACTAGTATAAGACTTAATCTTTAAATTATTTGCCTTTTTTAAGTTAATATAGTATTTAATAAAAAAACTATTACCTTTTATATACTATCGGTAAAAACCGAGTATATAAATACTTATAATCTATATAAGTAAGGCGACGAGGTTTTTAACTTAACGTATACCCCGGCTATTACCTATATTTTATAAACGAGAACAGGCGTTTTATTATAGGTTACGAACGACTACGTTTATAGCTAATAGGTCGAACTACGATATTATTAGTAAAAAAGGAAAAGAGAGAAAGGATAATGCTTATTAATTACTTAACTTTACGGTTTATTAAGCGGCGGTTACTTAAAAATCTTATAACTAAATCTAAATACTTCGCTTTAATAACCTTTTAAGCAAACCTTAATATAACCGGGGCTTTTAAGTAATAGCGTTAATTAGAATATAACTATTTAATAAACCGGTTAATAAAGTTTAGTAATAGATTTATTAAAACCTTACTTTAAAGAACTTACGGTTTAGAAAAGTATTAAAAGAGGTAGTAGAGTTAAAAGTTACAGAAAAGGCGATAAAAGATATTATTAAATAAGTAATTAATCTAAATAGTATTAGAATATATATATTAAAAAAGTGTATTATACTTATTAAAAGATTAAGAAAAAGGTTAACTATAATATTTATTATTAAAAAACGTTAAACGTTAGTATTTTACTATAGTCTAATATAGCGTTTATATAGTTAAAGTAACTAGTTTAATAACCGGTCGCGTTATTATAGTAACACGTTACTATACAGGTAACTATAGTAATATACGTCTTAGATCTAAGTACTAACTGTATTTATAATATAACTAGTAGTATAGCTCTTATATAGCTAATATAACCGGTTCGGCTACCGGTTACGTTATTATAATAACGTATTTTTATATAGGTTATAACTATTATATTAGATAGTTAAGTTATAGATACTATAGTAGTATTATATATATAATTTTAATTTAAGCTATTAAAACCTATTATATTATATATCTTACTTAGATTTAAATTAGGTATAAAATATAGATTTATAGAAACTAGCTCTTTAACGTCTATTTAAAGGTTTTTAAAGACTTTTAAGCCTTTTACCTTTATATATTTTACTACCTTTACATACGTTATTTTATCAACTTACCTTTTCGCCTTATACCCTTTACTAAACCTGTTTTCTAAATAACTATAATCGTTAAAGCTAGTTTAAACAGTTACTTTATATTTAATAGCTAAACCTGTTTTACACCTTATTTATTTTAATTAATAATATTACTTTCTTTATACTTATTTAAACGTAGTACTATAATAAGCGTATAAACGTAACGCGCTTTAATTAAGTCGCTATTTAATTATATAATCGGAATAATATAAGTAAGTTAAAGTATCTGTTTTATAAAGCGTTTATAATCTAGCTTAATACGATAGCCTGCCCTTTTTATATTATAGTAAAGTTACTTTTTAGTCTTTTACTTTAAGATATTTATTAACCTAAAGGTAGATTTTTTTAAAAATCGGTAATATAACTATTAATATTAAGGCCGATAGACTAAAGAATAACTAGCCTAATATTTATTTTAATATATACCTTTTAACCGTAAGTAGTTAAAAGCTTAAGCTATATATCGATAACCTGTTTACTATAAACTTTAATAAAGAGATAATACTTACGATTTTCGTTTAGCCGGACGTCCGGCTTATAACCTGTTTTACTATTAACGATAAGTTTAGTAGTAGGTTACTCGATACCTTTATATAAAAGAAAAGTACGGTAAAAGCTATATTAATATAGTTATATAAACGTAAATAAGTATAATATAGCGTTTTTACTAATAGCGGTTATATTAAAGATAGTTTTTATAAAGTATATTAAAGTATAAAGTACAGCTTTAGGTATAAAGTACCTTTTATATATTACTACTAGCTTAAAGGTATTTACAGTAAAAGTATTTTCGGTAGAAAGTATAATAACTCTTTATAAAAGGAAGATATAATAGTAGTAAAAGACTTAAATAATATAGATAAAGTAAAGGACCGGGATAATATAAACGATATTAAGGACTTAGACGATATAGACGATATAAAAGACTCGGACGATATAAACAACGTTAAAGACTTAAACGATATAAGCGATATAAAGGACTCGGATAATATATACGACGTTAAAGACTTAGACGATATTAAGGATATAGACGATATAGACAATATAAAAGACTCGGATAGCGTAAACGAAGTAAAGGATTCGGATAATACGACTAAAGTAAAAGACTAAGATAATATAAATAGTTTCCGAGAAATAAAGGTTAAAAGTATAAGAAGTACCTATAAAAAGTAAATATAAAGAAAACAAAGGTTAAACTATATCGATAACTTTTTAAAAATAAAGGTTTATAGTATAAATACTTAAAAAAGGAATATATTTCTTTTAGTCTATAATTAGACTAATATAGTTTATAACTAAATAAAGAAACAGATCTTATCTTAAAGTTAATTTAAGATATTTTAATACTTTATAACGTTATATCCTTTAATACTATATTATTAATATACCTCCGGTATTATACCTTTTAATAATATATCGTTAATATACCTTTAGTATTATATCTTTTAATAATATACCTTTAATATACCTTTAATATTATATCTTTTAATATTATATCCCCCGATATCTATTATCTTTTAAACTTAAAGATCCCTTTAATATTAAGTATCCTTTAAGATTAAGTATTATTAAGTAGTAGATATTATTAGGTAATGGATATTATTAGGTAGTAGATATTATTAGGTAGTAAATATTATTAGGTAGTAGATATTATTAGGTAGTGGATATTATTAAGTAATAGATATTATTAGATAGTAAATATTATAGGCTGTTTTTTAAGACTTTTTTTAAAGACTAACTATTATATAGTTAACCTTTTTATTATAATATATCTAAACTCGAGAACTATAATATAAACCGCTAAAATATATCTTTTCTTAATAAATAACTTTTACCTTTTTTAAAGCGACTTATTTTAAATATCTTTATTACTATTTATATTAAGGTTAGCTGCCTTTAAATATAGCTTTTTAATAAGAAAAAAGTTAGGTAGTATATAAGGAAGCTTAAAAGCTAGTATATTTATTAATAAATCTATTCTATTAGTAATCCTTTTATAGTTTTAAATAAAGAAACAGGTAAGGTCTGTTAAAAAGGCTTTAACCGCTTATCTTTAAGTAACGTATTTAACGTTATTCGGAATAAAACAAAGTATTTCGTATCTGTAAGTAATACCTTAAAAAAATATATAGGTATATTTATTTATTAGATTAAGAGGACGGTTTTTAGTAAAAACTATACTTTTAAAACTAAAGCTAGCTTATATATTACAACGTATTATAACCTCGGCTAATAAACTAGGTTTCTATAATAGGATTATTAAATTAATTATAAAGAAGGATAAGAAAAGTGTGTTTATATTAGTAATCTTAATAATTAGGTTACCGAGTATATTAAAGTTACCTGTTTTTCTTATAAACTTAAAGTTAAAGCCGTTAGTCGTTAAAGTTACCGCTAGCTTAATAAAAAGCTTTTAAATATCTTTTAGCTTATATATTAGCTTAAAAGGTAAAGCAAGGTATAATAGTAATACTAAGTTTTTAATAAAAGCCTTTACTATATAGACATCTATTATAAGGCCTTTTATTAACGGCTAGCTTTAAATAATATAATATATTAAGTATATATAATAAAAATTAAAAGGAAATATATTTTATTATAATATACTTATACTTAAATAAGCCGGAGTATTATAAGTATTTTAAGCTACTTATAAAGTTAGACTTATAGCTATATAGGTATATAATTAAAGAACTAAGGCGTATATCGGTGTTTTTATAGTTTAGATTATTAACGAAGATAGTTAAGCAAACGTAATAAGGAACTTCGGTAAACTTACTAATAAGACGGTATATTAACTTATATAAACTATATTTACTAGTAATAAAAAACTAAGTATTATTTTTACTATTATAGATAGTAATGTCGATCGAAAAAGTATAAGGTAGTTTTTTACTTTAACTATTAAGACTTTTATTAGATAAATCAGGGTTAAACTATATAGTAGTCTTAAAAAATTATTACTTTATATTAAAGCCTATTATAATATTATTATTATACTCGTTTTTATTAAAGGTAAAAGGCTCTTAAGTATCTATATTTAGGCTGGTTTTTTATATAGCTAGTCTTTTACTTAGACTTTTCTATAATTATTATACTATATAAGTAAAGTTTTATACTTTTATATTAGAACTAATTAACTAAAAGATATTATTACTTATATTAAATATAATAGCGAAAAGTAAGCTAAAACTAAAAGCAAGGGTAAAAAAAAGGGTATTATTATATATTAGTTTTTATTTAATTACTCGGCTTACTTTATTTAAGATAGAACTACTAATTATAGCTTAAAGCTATTAAAAAGTAACGTTTCGTATAAAGCTATTAATAAGAAAAGAGATATTTAAGTTAATGCTATTAGTACTATAACGGATAGATATACTATAAGTAGGTTATTAAGTAAAGGGTTTTATAAGAGTGCTTTATATATTAAAAGAAGAAAACTAACGACTAATAGTAAAAGTTATAACAGTCCGAACTTTACTATTTAATAAAAAAGAAGTAGTAAGTTTATATTTACTTATATTATACTTAATATTTTCTTCTTTACTAATATCGAAGATATTAACGATATTTTAAGATTAATAACTCGGTAATACGATTTATAAGGTATAGGCTATACTTTTAACGAGCTTAATAAGCTTAAGCTATTTAAATCTACCGTTTATTTTAAAGTCTATAATAGATTTAATAATAGTAAATTAAAAAGGAATTAAATAAAAAGAAAAGAATTACTAATTAAGGTATACGATTTTAAGTTTTAAGCAGATTATAAAGGTAAAAAAGATATAAAGCGTAGAATAGTTAGAAATAAAAGGTTTAGTTCTTAATAGGCTTAAAAGATATTATAAATAAAGCAGGCTAAGAAAAGGTAAGGCCGGTAATTATCGATTAAATAAACACGGAAATTAATATTATTAGCTAAGAAAACACGGGATAACGAAAGCTAATATTATTAGTTAACACGATTCTAGCAGGTATATATAAGTAGATACTTTACTTATTAGTTATATAGTAACTACGTTTCTTTATACTTACTTAATAACTTAACGTTTCTGCTTTTATCTATAAAAAAAAGGAATTAATCTTTACTTTAATCGAAAGTATAAAGTCGATTATAACTTTCTTTTAATTTAAACTTTATATTTTCAATTAGTTAAGCTATTAAGCTATTACGATAACGTTTAAATAAAAGAATAAAACTACAACTACTAAGCCCGACTTATTAGCTAAGCCTAACGTTAAAAATACGGCTTATACTACCGGTTTCGGTATTTAATTTAATACTGTTATTTAAACTACTCCTTTTACTTAAGGTAAGCTTACTCTTAACTTATAATATACCTATTAGTATACTTTAAATAACTCTATAAAGTTATTTTACTAAAACGATAATTACTAAACTACTAGAATTAGCACCTTTACGCCTTTACGTTATAAGTAGTAGGTGCAGACTCTTAAACCTTTTACTTTAAAAGGCAATACTTCGTTACTTAACTTTAATAAGTCTACTCTTCCTACCTTTAAAACTTATAAATCCCCTTTAGTAATTATTAATAATTATAACGATAAGAACGTTAAGGTTATAATTTTAATTCTTAGCGTTAACTTAAGCGATATCGTCTTATAAAGGCTGCTAAAGATTCTTAAAACCGTCGGTTATAAAAAGGCTATAAAAATAAAGTATAAGAACTCTTTTCTCGCCGATCTTAATATTAGTCTTACCGTTTACGATAGTAACGTAACGACTATTAATTTAAATAATAAGAATACTTAAGTAGCGTTAGTAAGATAAAATATAATTACTAAAGGTAAGTAACTTAAAAAGCCTTTTAAAGGTATTTTCGGTTAAGTCTTTTAAGATATAAAGTATAATAAACCCTTTCTTAACAGTACTAATACTATATTCTGTAAAAGCTTTTATATTTTAATACTTTTTAGCCGTAAAGATAATAATAAGGATTATATAGGCGATAAGATATTAGTCGATCTCGGAGATAATTTAAGTAAAAAGCTTAATAAGCTATTTAAGAATAATATAGTTAATATTAGTATCCCGGTCTTTTAAGAATATAAAAAGCGAAGTATCTTTTTATAAGCCGATTATAGTCTATAGTATTAACTTATAAACTTAGTCTTTAAAGAAATTAGTTTAATCGAAGTTTACTACTTTTAATATTTCGATGTATTTATAGTAAAAGTTATATTATTATTTTAAAAGAAACACTTTTTAATTACTTAATTATATAACTGTTTTTCTAATTCGGAAGGTAGTATTCGATACTTATATTATAAGTCGGCTAACCTTTATAACTATATTATAGTATATACTATCTTTTAACTTCGTTAAACTTTCTTATACTAATAATATACTTTTTATAAAGTAAACTTATTACTAAAGGTCCGGTTATAAACACTTATATAGTTAAGATATATATTATTAATATAATAAAAAATACTTATTTTATATTACTAAAAACTTTAACGGTTAAGTTAAGCCGGATTTAAAGTTATTTTATAAAAGTAGCTATTATCTTAGCTACCGGTAGCTTAAATAACTTATATAAAACCGATATATATAAGGTTAACGACTTAAGTTATAACCTAAAAAAGGTAAATATAAATACCGTTAATCGTAGTTATCGTATATCTTTTACTAACTAGATTCGTTTTATCTATAAGTAAAAGCTTTTTAGTCTTTTATAAACCGTCGCCGGGGTTTATTTAAATAAGCTTTTATAGTATTATTTAAAATTATCGTTAATAACAGACTTAACTTAAGTACCGACCTTACTATTATTTCTTTTAATAACTATTTATTAGTATTCGACTTACCCCGTTTACTGTTTAATAATAAAGGCTTTATAGTTTAAGGTAATAAAGTAAAGGAGTTTTTAATAAAGTTAAGACTTTTTTATAGCAGGATATATAGTTTTATACCCTTCTGTTAAAATAAACTAAACGAGTTAATATACTATCGTATACCTTATATATTACTCGACTAAAGAGATCTTTAATAATATAGTTATATAGTTAACGGTATAACTAAGGCGGAGAGTGTTAAGGATTCCCTTTTAAAGAGGCAGAAGGTTTTAAATATAAGTAAGGCGGAAGGTATTAAGGAACTTCCCTTAAAGATTTTTAAAAAGTACGATATTTTTAAAGAACTTATAGTATATATTTTAAGTTAGTAAAGAGGATATATATAAGTTACGATTAATAAAATATATTAAGATAAAGTAAAGATAGATTAAATAGAAACTAAGTAAAACCGAGATTAATACTACGTTTAATTAGATCCGAGAAACAGGTACTATAATAGATTAGTATAATTATAATTTAAAGCTAATTAAAATTAAAAATAGATAGTATAGATTTTAAGGTATAGCTTTTTATATACTTACCTGCCTTTTATAACAGAAGGTATATAAAAGTTACAGATTTAAGTTAGTTAAACTTATACCTTTATATTATATAACGTTTAAGTATTTACTTATACTAGCTAACCTATTCGTTCTTACTTTATAAGCCGTTTTTAAAGCTTACTCTAGCTATAATATATACCTTTATCCTATCTATACTTAAACTATATAGCTATTTAACGTATCGTGTTATTTAACGATAGTATTTAGTATATAAGACGTATATTTTATAGGTATATCGAGATAAATCGCTATCTCTGTCGCTAACTGCTGTAGCGTAATAGGGTGCAGGCCATTTTAGCCTGCCTGCCGGCCGGCTAGGCTTAACCGCCCGGCAGAATGCCAGATACCCTACCAAAACCTAACTATTAAGGCCCTTAAGGCCTTTAATTAGTAATACACAACAATAATAAACAGACCTACGATAAATACACTTTAATACCCTATTCTACTTTACTAAATAGTAGCTATAATTTAAGATCTATTCGACCGCGATGCCCTTAATCTAAGTATTCGAACGGTACTATTCTTGTATTAAAGCGACCAGATTTGCCAATTAGCTATTTAAAACTATTACCAACTACTAAAACCACTACAACCATTCAATCAGAGACGCCTTTACTAGCTTAGTCTCTCTCGCGATACCTTTAATCTATCGTATCTACCTTACTACCTTTAAAGGCACTAATTAGACCTTTTAAGGTCTAAAAACCTCGCTAGAACACCTCGCCCGCTATACTTACGCCTACGATAATTCTCAAGAAGCTTACTACGATTGCTATAGCATAACCGTCTAAAGGGATAAACCTAACCCCTTCTAGTACTACTAATAGAATAGTAACGGCTGTAAAGTCCTTCTAAAGGCTTTAGACGAAGACCCTAAACTTTAAGCCTAGGTTCACATACTAGACCTTTAGTCTTAAGTCGCAGACCTTCAGAAAGCCCTTAAATAACAGTCATAACAGCCTTAACCTTAACACCAGCCCCAACCTCACGAGATCTTTCGCACCGAGAACGAAAAGCTTCGTATCGAAAACGACAAACTTCAGGCTAAGAACGAACGTCTTTACCAACAGCTCGGTTACCTTACTAAAGAAAATACTGGCCTTCGCACTCAAATCGTTAGCTTCCAGACTACCTAGCAAGTATTACGCGACTTCCTCACGCCCGAAAGCGATCGCGACCGTACCCCTCCGAAGCCTATAAATCTAACCTGTCGCAAATATAGCGATAGCTTCATTTCGCAAGGCACCCTTCTCGATCATGTCTATTCGAACGTTTATAGCCATAAAAGACAGCCTGCGAGACAGCCTACGAAACAACCCACGAGATAAATCACACCCAGATTTAGTATATTCAGTCTCCCTTCGAGTCCTCCCTCTTCGAGATCCTCTTCGAGATCCTCCTCGACCTCGAGACCGCCTGTCCTACCCGTTTCCCTCCCTTCCTGTCGTCCCTCTTCAAGCCTATCCTCTATACATTCTTACAAGTTTTACGGCTTAACCTACGACTCGCGTAACAGGCTGTTTAGTTATTTAAAAGAAGAGGGACATATACGGCCTAGTATTTAATTAAGCAACAACGAGGGCGATAACAGCGATAGCGATACCCTTAACCTTCACGATAGTAACAGTATTCAATTAAGCGACAACGAGAGCGACAACAGCGATAGCGATACCCTCAGCCTTTAATTAAACCAAGGCGACAACCACAGCAATAGCAATACCCTTAGCCTTTAATTAAACTAAAGCGATAACTAAAGCGACGATTAAAGCGACGATCAATTAAACGATCAAGGCGACAATCAGGGCGACGATCAAAGCGATCAATTGAACGATAGTTACAGTAATTCGAGTAGCCATACAGATCCCCACGGCGATAGCGGTAACGATACCTATATCCCTTAACAGCTTCCCTTAACAGCTATCAACAGCTGCTAGCCAGATGATTTAATCGATTCGATTAATTCAATCAAACTTATCGGAAATGAACGATTTAGCCTAGGAACAGATTTAGTTCGGAAATAGAAAAGGAAAAAGGAAGTATACAGCAGGGAATTAAACTAATAACCTTATAACGAGGACGTCATACTCTTTTTACGTGCCCGGCACTTACTACAGCGTAATAGGATACAGGCCATTTTAGCTTGCCTGCCGGCCGGCTAGGCCTAACCGCCCGGCAGAATACCAGATGCCCTACTAAAACCTAGCTATTAAGGCCCTTAAGGCCTTTAGTTAGTAATATATAACAATAACAGACAGACCTACGATAAATACACTTTAATACCCCATTCTGCTTTACTACTAATAAATATCTTTAAACTAAATTTAAACTTAAACTAAAAAACTACTAACTACTAACCTAACTATACTAGATTAATATTAATATAAAAAAAACCTGCTAATTATATATAGATACGAGAAGAATTAAAAACCGAGAATTAAGAATTAAGAATTAAGAATCAAGAATTAAGAACCGAGAATTAAAAATTAAGAATTAAAAATTAAGAATTAAAAAATTAAATTAAATTAACAGATAACGGTCTATAACTACCGGCTAGTAGTCGATTATATACTTAGCGTTAGTACGCTGCTAACTAAATAATACTGTAACTAAGCCTTTAAGCTTAAGGATTTAAAGCTTTTTTAAAACGGTATAGTATCTACGCTTATACTTAAAGTTACGCTTTTCTTTTTACTATTTTTATCTATTTTAACGATATACTTTATTATTTTATAAGGTATATATAATTTTATATATATACTATATTTAGTATAATATAGTTTAAGACCGGTCGGCTACTAATATAGTCTTTCTTTTTAGTAGTATAAATAAACGTGTTATAGTGTTTTCGATATATAGCGCCTTTTAAGTAGATATCGCTTTTATTACGCTCTTAATCGGCCGTTATATTAAACCTTAAGGTAGCCTTACCTAGTCGCTTTAATTACAATCACTAAAGTCTATACTATTACCTTCGACTTTAACCTTAATTAATCGTTACCTACGCGCTATTAGTTATTATAGGAATAATCCTTTATTATCTTTACCCTTTCTTTTTTACTTTTTTCTACCTTTTAAATAATACTTTATAACCCGATACCTTAAGCAGGTTTTAGCTTCCGGCCTACTTAACGACCTTCCGTTACGTTAGTATTCTTACGATACTATTAGCGTTTACTTTATAGACTTAAAGTATAGCTAAACTATTTAGTTCTTATTCTTTAAAATAATTAAATTTAACTACTACTATAAGGATTTCTTCTATATTAGTAGCCTTATCTATTTAGATATTATAATTATATAAATATACGCTTTACCTTTTTTCTTACCTTTTCTTCTCCTTTTTTTATATTAAGTCGAGAAATTCTATAAATACTAACGAGAAGATAATATTATAGGTTTCTATAGTATTAAGTTAATAATATTAAACGAATAGTTATAAAAAAAGAGAAAATAATAAAGATAATAATAAAATAAAAAATAAGATATAAAAGCCTTATAATATACTTAACCGAAAATCGAATATTTATACTAACCTAAAGGCGGCGATATATTAAAAGTTACTAATATCTTTAAGGCGTAATCTACTAGTTCGATATTTCTTTTAAAACCTCGATATCGTTACTTTAGTAAAACCGATAGCTATTATACTACCGCTATACTTTTAGTAATTCGTATTTTCGATTTTCGAACTAACGATAACCTTCTTTCTTTTAACCTGTTTTCGGTAGTTACCTTCTATATAATAGTTATAATCTTAGTTATAGTTATTATAAAGTTAAGGTAAAGCTGTATAGCCGAACGCTTTTATTAAGTATAGTATACTTTTTTAATACTTTTACTTAACTATTAACTTATTTATAATAAACTACTATAAAATACTTTCTATATAAGATATAACTCGTTTAAAAGATTTTATAAAAAAGATTTACTTCTGTATAAGCTATACTAGATCGAAGTATTTTTATTTTTCCTATATTTATTAATAAACTATAATATACCTTTTATATAAGATATAATCTGTTTAAAGGATTTTATAAAAGAGATTTACTTTTATATAAGCTATAATAAATCGAAATATTTTTATCTTTTCTGTATTTATTAATAAACTATAATATATTTTCTATATAAAACGTAACCTGTTTAAAGGATTTTATAAAAGAAATCTACTTCTATATAGGCTATATTACGTTAAAGTGTTTTCGTAAAGCGTTAACAAGTAACGTAATAAGAAAAAAGGAGAGAAATAATAGGTTAAAAAAGGGAAAAGGTACGTTAGTATAGTAAAAGGTAAGAGATAATAAGCCGCGAAGAAAGGTATAATAGTATAGTAAGACGTAGTAAAGTAAATAAAAGGAATAATAAGCCGGAGAAGAAGAAGGTAAAATAACGTAATAAAAGCGGGAGATAATAGGCCGAGAAAGATAATAAGCTATAAAGAAAGGTACGATAATATAGTAAGATATAGTAAAGAAAATAAAAGAAAATAATAAGCCGGAGGGATAAAAGGTATAATAAAGTATGTTTTATTTTAGTATAAAATAAAAATATTTTAAGCTAAATAAATTAAAGCTCTTTTAATAAGTATAAACTACGCCGATTAAAAAAAGGTTTTATTTAATATCTAACTACTAGCTATCGTACTTATTTTTACTATTTTTAGTTATTATCGCCTTTAAAGCTTTTACTTTTTATTAGTAAAATTAACAGCGTCTAATTAGTCTTATTTAATTAGCTTACCTAACAATATTTATTTTATTATATTATAATAAAAAGAAGCGGCTTATAGTATTTTTCTTTTTTCTTTTCCTTTTATTTTAATTTCTAATACCTTTAGTTTCTATCTTCTTTTTAATTACCTACCCTTATTCCTTAAACTATTTTCTATAATAAATATAGCAGATTAATTTTTTATAATAAAAGCATACCCGAGAATAAGCTACTTATTATAATATTCGAAGAAACATTTAAATAATCGTTTCTTATCGCTTTCTTATACAGTACGTTTTTTTACGTAATACGTTATAATAAAAACTTAAAATAATAAACTTTATCGAAAAAGAAATATAAAACTAAATAAATATATTTTATTCTATTATTCCCTTCCCTAGTTTAATAATACTTTTAAAGCTACATTTAATAAGTATAAACTAATATTATATATAAAAATAACTTTATCGATAACGTTTTAATTCTTTAAATTAAAACTAACGTTTAAGTAGTAATAACGTCGATAAAAAAGATCTTTTTAACTTTAGCCTTATTATTATTCTTAAAACCTTTAAACTAAAGCTAAAGATCCCGATTCTATAAACCGTATAAATAACGAATCCGATAAAAAAAATTAACTATAACGATCTTTATAAAGTTATACCGTAAACTAAATTATATAAAAAGATAACCGAGGAAATACTATCGGCCGAGGTTTTTATAGATAAAGACGGTACGTTTACGTTATAAAGCCTAGCCGTTATAAAGCGTAGCTACCTTTCGCTTTACGTTACGTACGTCGACCTTTACTAAAACCCTTATATCGCTTATAAGCTATATCGCTTATAAGCTATATCGCTTATAAGCTATAGAGCGTAGCCGCCCTTTACTTTCTACGTCGCGTATATTAACCTTAAAGACTTTAAAGAGATTTTCTTATAAATAGTTATTTAAGCTATAAAGACTAAGACTAAAATAACAGAAAGAATTTATAGCAGATTCGGCCGAATCGCTAATAAGTTCGGTTTTATTTTTATTATAAACGCTAACAACGGCTACCCTATAAAGGCTACTATAAGCAAGCGGAAGGCTAAGACCGACAAGGCTATAGACAATAACATAGCTACCTTATTAAAAAGCCTGCTTATAAAGCTACTATAATAAGCAAGCGGAAGGCTAGGACCGATAAGGCTATAGATACCGACGACGGCTATAGACACCGACGACGGCCACTCTGTTAAAGAGCCTGCCTACAAGGCTACTATAAGTAAGCGGAAGGCTAGGACCGACGAGGCTATAGACACTAACGACGGCTATAGACACCGACGACAGCTATAGACACCGACGACAGCTATAGATACTAATAACGGCTACCTTATTAAAGAGCCTGTCTATAAGGCTACTATAATAAGTAAGCAGAAGGCTAAGACCGATAATAATATAAATACCGATAAAGACGGCGAAAAGATATATAAGGAGTAAAAGGAGCTAAAGCCTTTTATAAAAAATAATAACTCTATAAAGCCTTCTTTTAAAAAAAAAGACGATAAATATAATATTTTTCCTTTTTAAATATATAGTACTTTTTATAATATATTATTTCTTTCGTCGGTATAGAGTAATACCTTCGGCCTAAGTCCCGATAAAAAAATATCGGACTTTTAAAGGCTTAGCCGATTTCGACTTTTATATAGATCTAAGCCTAGTAATAGTAATCGCGAGCTTAACAGCTTTAAAAATAGCCTTACTACTATTAAAAGCTTTTAAGCTATACGTAAGAGGTTTTAAGTAGTTAAGACCGGTAGCGATAATAATAATACGGCCGCTAATAAAGGCTTTTAAGCTATATATAAAAAGCTTTAAGTAATTAAGACCGGTAGCGATAATAACGATACGGCCGCTAATAAAGGCTTTTAGGCGACTTTACAGCTACTTACCTACTAAACTATTTACTTATTAAACTACTTACCTATTTAACTATTTACAGGTACGGTAGTAAACGGAAGGTTATAGGCTTTACCGATAAGCCTTTTATTAAACGCTTTAACCGTGTTATTAAACCGGTCTGATAGAGATTACGAAATAGGTATTTTAGATAATAACGTTAAAGTGTTACTTTCTTAACGAAATATAAGGCGAGTAATAAGGAGAAAAAGGCTATTTTTAAAACGGTAGAGAAAGAGGCCGCTTTTAAAGCGGTAAAGAAAAAGGCTGCTTTTAAGACGATAGAGAAAGAGGCCGCTTTTAAAACTATTACGCCTATAAAGAAATTACCTTATTAATATCCTTTGTTTAAGCCGATCCGATACTTTTTATACTATAATAAGTAGTATAGCTTATAAAAAAGCTAGCTAAGTATACTACGAATACTATAAAAAGACTATTTAAAGGCTTACTTTAACTTGCCGTACTATATAAGGCGTTATTAGAAGATCGTATAGGTTAGTTAAGCTAAGGTTAGGCTAAAGCGATTATAAACGTTTAAAATAACGATAAATTTACTTTTATATAAAGTTTATTAAGACTATATAAATCTTACTCTTTTTATATCTCGATATTAAATATACTTTTTAAAAAGGCCGGAATCGAGCTTATTATAAGTAGCGACAGCGCTGTATCTGCTGTTACTGTTTTTATAAGTCCTTTCTTCTTTATCGTTTAAGCTGCTTTATTAGCTGCGATAGGGTTTAATTAAACGTAGTAAATAGTATCGTCTGATTATAAGTTATAATAACTTTAAAGCCGATAACTTTAAAGCCGATAACTTTAAGGCCGATAACTTTAAGCTTGCTTCTATCCTCGGTATTACGTAGGCTAAGAATATGTAGTTTACCTTTTCGTTTTAAAATATTGTTCTTTATTTTACTTTAGTTTTAAAGCTAAACCTTTTCCGTTTTTTAATTATAGCTATAAGGCGATTAATAATATAATAAAGAATTACTTTTTAATCCTGGTTTAGTTAAGTTAAAACTATTAAACGTTAAAGATAACGACGGGTTTACCTATATTATCGTATTATTTTAGTTATATTAATAATCTGCTACTACTATTAATCGAAAGGCTTAAAGGTATATTCAGACTAGCCGCTAGCTATTTTATAAAAGGTATAGAGATTATTAAGGTTATTAAGTAATAAGATTAATTAAGTCTTTAAAAACTATCTTTATTAATATAACTAGTTATTTTATATCTTATAGAAAGTTATAGTATAGTTATATCTTAATATACTTAAGATATTACTATAGTTAACTTATCGGAAATATAAAACGTATTATTAAGTTTCGTACTTTACCTTTAACTCTTGTTTTATATTCTTATTAGTTAAGTACGCTACTAATATTTAAAATTAAACCTTATTATTATAAAACTTTTTAACTTATATTCTAATAGTTTATTTATATTTACGTATATTCTAGCTATCTTTTTAGTCGGGGATTAAACGTATACTTAAAGACGAACTTAACGTATAAGGTTAAAAGCTTAGTTATTATTATAGTTATTTAACTATCTATTTATCCTGTTACCTATACTCTTTCCGATAACTACCTTTTAAAATATTCTCCCGGTAAAGCTATATCGAACTTTTTATTAAGACCTATATTAACTATTAAAGTACTACCGACTTAGTAACGTATTATAAAAGCCGTTTACTTTCGAAGCCCGATACCGACTTATAGAAATAAACTAAAAAAGAACTATTACTATATATCGTTATATATAATACAGGTATATTATAAAAGCTTTTTTAAACTATATATAAAAAGGTAAGAAAGACGTTAAACTTAAACCTTAACTTTATATATACGTTTATAAAAGACTAATATAAACTATAGGTTAAAGAAAAGGCTATAAAGGTATAAATTTTTAAAAGTATTATTTGTAAAATTATTAAGCGACTATAGCCGGTAGCTATACTTATAGGTTTATTTATAGGTTTACTTATAGCGATATTAGCTTAGCCTGTTAAAAAAAACCTTACCTGTTTTATCTTTTACCTTTAATAGTAAAAACCTAATAATATTTTTAACGTTATTAACCTTTATCTTAATACCGAAGCTACCTCGTTTACCTACTATACTATATTTAATATACTTTCGACTTCGAAGACTTTCGATTTTTTTATAAGCCTTTCGCCGGCCGGCGTCTTTAATAGCTTATCGACTTTTCCTTAAAGCCGGTAAATATATTAAGTTTATATAGATATAAATATATTTTAATATATATTTAATATAGTAAATATACTTTTTATTAACTTTACCTCGGATATTACTTATAGCTATTCTGTTTTTAATATACCGGAAAAAATAGCTATATATAGTTTTATACGGCCTTTAAAGCCTTATAAGCGTAAGAAGAACTAAAGCTTAGTATTCTTTATTTAAAAGAACTTATTATAGGCTTATAACCTGCTAATAAACTTTATAAAGGTTATCGATATTAAATACCCGGACGTTACTATTATCTTAATAAGTAATAAAGACGGCTAAAATACCGAAAAGGCTATATAAGTCTTTTTTTAAAGTATAAGCGATATTAATAAACAAGCTTTTATAATAAAGATATATACCGTAAATACTCGGTAAACCGCTTTAAACTAACTCGAAGTTTTTTTTAAAATTATTAAAGATATAGACCGGGTAAGTAAAACGATAAATAAGGTAGTTAATAAGATAAGGCGTTTTAGTATAACGATTCTTAATAATAACGGTAAAGCTTTCGATAGCGTTAAGTATAATAGCAGGCGTAAAAGTAGGTATAAGGGTAAGCGGGATAGCAGGCGGGATAGTAACGGCTAAGCTTATTTTAAAAATATAATAAAGACTTAATTTATTACTTTAAGAATAACTGTATATAAATTATAAAAACGGTTAAAACTAAATATAAATATTTATATAAATTTATTACTATAATAGTTTTATTAAAGTTATAACGTTATCTTTAGTTAATATTAATAGCTTTATATATATAGTACCGATAATATAACCTTAACCTTCGCTATAGTTAGTAACCTTTATTACGGTTTATCTTTAATTATAATAATACTAACGGCTAAATAAGCTATAAACAAATCTAAGTCAACTTTTAAAGTAAAAGGCTATATACTCGCTTAGTTTATATATTAGTAGTTAGATATCGGCTGCCTTTACCTAGCTAGTCTTTCTTTCTTTTTCCTTATTAAAAACGTTACAGGTTAATAAATTATAAACCTTATATATAATTAATATTATAACTTTTCTTACTTAAAAAACGTTTATATAATATTATATACTATTAATATAAAAAGTGTAGTATAATAGCTGTTATTTTAATTAGTTAGTATAAAAAAGAAAACAGACGTTAGAATAAATAGTATAAATAGGTATCGATATTATATATATATTTTATTTAAAGAATCGATTTCGATAGAAATTATCGAAAGAGGTAAGGATAAGAAACTTATAGCGGTAATCCTTTTTATACTTAGTATATATACGAATTATAAATATATATTTACCTTAATATATACTCCTAATATTATTTATAATTTTAACAGGTAAAATATAAAGTAAATAGCCGTTTTATTTATTTATAAAAATATAACTATTTCTTAAATTAATATTTTAGTTTTTTCTTTTTTATAATTTTAACTTAGTTTATTTATTATTTACTATTAACGAACTATATTTATCGCTTAATATAATCTTAAGTAGTTTAAGCTTTAAAAACCTGTTATTCTTTTAAGTTTTAAGCAGGCTTCGAACTTATTAGTAACTACTTATAGACTTTCGGCTTTTATCGGGCTTAAAGCTAAAGCTATCTTCTATATACTTTATTTTTCGACTTAAAATACCGGAAGCTATAGCTAATAACTTAGCTATATATAGTAGCGATAGCTATATCGAAACTACCGAAGGAAATATATCGTTTAGTATAACGAACGACCGGGGTATATTATTAACGTTTCCGATAAATATACTAAATTATAAACAGCTTAAGCTAAAGACTAAAATCGAAGCCGATTTCGTCGGTAGTTTACTTAATAAGTTCCGAAACGCTTTCGGTAAAGATATTAGCGAGAATACTATCGGTAACGTATAGCTATAAGTAAAATAAACTAAGTTTATTTATAGTAGTATTTCTAATTAAGAGTTAAAGTATATTTTTAATATAACCGATATAATAGCCGAAAGTATTATTATAATATTTTAAAAAATAGCTACGATATCCGAAAATATTATAATAATAATAAAAAGGCTTATTAATATAAAGGCTATAGTCGATAATATAAATAAGGTTTTTTATATAAATTATAATAGTTTATTAAAAATACTTAATAAGCTAAAGATACTTCTTATATTATAGATATTTCCCGGTTATCCTTTTAATTTTACGACTTTCTAGCTTAATACCTTTATTAATAGTAGTTATAGCTAAGATTAAATATTATTTATAGCTAATAATAGTTTTATCGAATTATTATCCGTTAATAAGGACGGCGATTAAAACGTTCTGCTTATAGCCGATAGCGGTTCTATTTAATAAGTATTACTGTTTAGTTTAGTAAACAAGAATGTTAATAATAAATAGATAAAAGGTAGTATAAAGAATAAGGGTAGTATAAAAAATAAAGGAGATTATAAATATAATAGTAAATATTAAACGTTAACTATAAAGTAAAAAGGGCAATTTAAAAGCTAAATAGTTCTTATTCTTTATAACGCTTATTAGAACTTTTACTATAATAGCTAATAGTAATAGCTATATTAATAGTAATAAGCTTAATTTCTTATATATATAACCTATCGGTAAACCGGTTGCTAATATTTAGTAATATATTTACCCGATTTAAATATAAACAGGTAAAAAGGTATAGTAGTAATAACGATATTAATAGTAATAAGATTAATTTCTTATATATATAACCTATCGGTAAACCGGTTATTTAAATTTAATAATACGTTTACCCGATTTAAATATAGATAGGTAAAGAGGCGAAAAAAGATTATTACCTATTAGTTTCTTATAGTATAATATTCGTTAAGTAAGCTGCCTATCTTTTATCGACTTATAGTAAATTTTAAGGTTTTTAAGTAAATCGGTAGGCTTTATACTATAGCCTTTACTATTAATAGTAATTCTTATACCTTATACCTTTAGATCCTTTTACGCTCGGTAAAAGCTATACCGGGTAGAATAAGTACTATAAGCCTTACCTGTTATCGCGTATAGTATAAGCCCTACCTATTACGTTATACGTTTATTTAGATCGTTACCTTTACATTACCTTTAAATATAGTTATAATACTAAGTTTTAAGTATATATTAACGTTAAGACCGCCTTCTTTTCGTAAGAATATAAGTTATCTATTATTAATTCTTCTAGCCTTTATAGACCTTTTACTAATAGTTAGTTTACTAATAACGAAAAGATCTATACTATAAAATATCTTTAAACGTAAGTAAATCCGACTAGTTTAAATATTAATAATAGCTAATAAGGCTTAAAATTTTCGTAACTACTTATATAACTACTTAAATAATACTTTTAATATTTTTATCGAATTTATCCGGATTATTTAAAACGGCTACCTAAAGTTTTCCGGCTTTATAAAGTATAATACTACGTCTAATTTCGATAATAAAACGTAACGCTTCGATAATCTCGAGTATAATATCGCGGAAAGAGAACGTTATATCTTTAAAAGAAAGCTTTAAATTTCCGAGAAAAAACGTTAAGTCGAAGCTAAAAACGAACAGCTTAATAAAAGGTCTTTTATCCTCGAGCGGTATAAGTAATATATCGAAGCTTATAATACGTAAATAAGAGAATAAGAAAGCTACTTAGTAAAGGTTATCGGTTCGATTTTAAAGGCTTTAGTAAATACCGAGTTATAAAGCGTTTAGATAAAGCAGGATATAAAGGTTACTAATAAAGCTTTCTTAAAGGTAAAAGCTAGGTTATAAAAGGTCCGGAAAGCTATAAAGAACGTAGTTAATATATTAAAATATACTAGTTCGAGGTTAAGTAACGATATTTAAATAAAGTCTTTAATAAATTAAGACTGTTTTATAACGGTCGGATTAAACTAGCTTTTATATATTAATAAGCTATCTTAAAGTATATATTTTAAATACTTATCTTTATAATATTAAAAACCTATAAGCTATAGCTTATTAAAACGATACCGGTAACTTTTAGTCTCTTTTAATCTAATTAATCGGCTTACTTATTATACCGTAAAGAAACTTAAACCTATTACGTTACGATTTAATAAATTCTTTATCGACCTCGGTTATAACTATAATAATAACTGTCTTCTCTTCGATTATAATACCCTTTTTTCTACCGACTACGATACTTTTTAATAGCTAGCTATAATACCTTATAACCGCTAGTTATAATACCCTCCGACCGCAGCTATAATACCTTTTACCGCGATACTTTTTCTTTACTAACCGTAATTCCTTTTACCTTTTTAGTTATAATACCCTTCTATAATAACCTATTATAATAACTTTCTGTAATAACTTTTTATAACGACTTACCGTAATAACCTTTACCGTAATTATTTTTACTAATTACAATTATATTTAGAATAGCTTAATAAGAGGTAGAATATTACTTTATACTTAACTTAACGTTTAAAGATAGTAGTATATATAAAACGGTTTATTAGCTATATATTAAATAATTGCTTTTAGCTTAACTATACTTATTCTTTAAACGTTAGCTCTAATTTTTTAAAACTAAGTTAAATCGATTTTATCGAATAGCTTAAGAAATCTCGTTTTTAACTTAATATAGCTTTAAAGAAGAAGCTATATTTTTTCTATCCCTTTTCTTTTTTAATTTTTTTTTAATCCGACTAAGCCGGAATACTATTAGAAACTATTATATATATACTGTTATAGCTTTATCTTCGAGTTAAGTAAATATTCTATTACTAGTATTTATTTTCTTCGAGTAAAATAGTTAACGTTTTTCTTTCTATCTTTTCTAGTATACCGAATATAAGCTAAAAACCTTTATAAAAACTTACTTCTTACGTTTTACCTACCTCGACTTTTTTATCTTTTAAATAATCTTTTAAATAGTACGCTTTATAAAAGGCTCTTTATTATTATATAAAAGATTACTATATAAAACCTAATACTTCCGCTATACTTACGTTACTATATCCGGGTACTTTTATTTAAAGTTATTTTTTAAAATAAGTAAAATTTTTTCGTATATTATTATACCGGGGAAAACGCTTTTATTATTTAATAAAAGCCGCGAAACTAGCTTAGCCTTTTTTTTACTTTTCTTTCTATCGATTAAATATAAAATGTTTTTATTATTAAGCTCTTTTTAAAGCTAGATCGGCGTTTAAAAGAAAATACCTTCTTTCGGCTTTACCTTTACCGTCGGTTATACCGGCTCGATACCGGTTTTCTAATATATAAAAAGTATACGTTTTTTTATACGAAAAAGATCTGTTAAAGTATCGACTAATAAGTTTTACTTTAAGTAAGTAGTTATATTTATACTTTATAGCTAGTTATTTAACCTTTATCGTAGCTATATAGTATCTTTTACTTAAAAATACGTTTATCTAAGCGTAATAGCTATAAGGATATTACTTTATCTTTATTATTAGTTATCGTTTAAGTTAAAGATAGTATACGTGCTTTTCGAAAAGCTTTTACTATAGGCGAGCTTTTACGTTAGCGAGATAATTATAAGAATATCGCTTTATAGTTAGTTTTCGACTAAAACGACGATACTATACTTAGCTACTTTTAAGTAGTTTTTATATTATAAAAGCTTACGCTTTAGTAAAATAGCTATTAAGACGTTTACTAATAGCCGATTAAAACTAGTATATAAAGAAACTATTTAGCTTATTAGTTTATAAGCTTAAACAGGTTTACTTATACCTTTCGGAAGATTTAAATACTTTAGTTTTATATCTTATACGATTAGCTTAACGAGTTTTTCTCGAAATATCTTATCCGAAGCCGACTATATATTTTTACGCTCGAAATATATATATATACTTTAATAGTTTATCGTAATTATATCGAAGATATTAGGTAATAATATCCGGTATATATCTATATTAAATTATAAGTTTTTATTAGCTAAAGCGTTAGTAATTAATAAATAGGTAATAAGTAGTTTATATTATTATAACTCTTAGTCTTTTCTGTTTAATAAAATATACCGGTCGATAACCTGCTAGTATAGCTTTAAAACTATTATTTCGAATAGTATCTTTAATTTATTAAATATAAGCTATACCTACTATATTACGTCCGGTCGGTTTTATTTTTAAAGCTAAGACTAATAATATATAAGTACTAGTTTTAAATAAAGTAATAGAAAGTAGGTATAAACTTTAATATAACTCGAGATAATACCTTTTTTTATTTAGTATTTTAATTCGAGAGTCCGGTTTTTAATCTTTTTAATTAATAAGTTTATAAAAGGTAATAGTTTCTTTTTAAGCGGGTTATTTTATAATAACTCGAACTCTTATAATATAAAAAGGACTATTAAGTAGCTAAAGTCGGACTTTTTTATAATCCCTTATTAGTTAGTAAAACAGTAAAAGTAGTTTTCGGTTTATTAGTTTATATACTTAAGTATCTTTTATATAAGGATAAACCTTATTAGTATCGGCTTCTTCCGGTCTTTTAAGGCTATAGTATTTTCGAGAGTTAGTAAGTAGTTTAAGTATAGTTAAGTATATATTAGTATAAGACTTATAGTTTTATTTTTTAAATAGCTAGATTTAAACTCTAATATAAAAGTTTTTTAAATAACTAAACAGGTTTATTAGGTATTTTTATTAGGCATCTTTATTTTCTGTTTTTTAAAGGTAGATTAAAAAAAGTATATTTAAGCTAGTAATATTAAAAGGTTAATACTGCTTTTTAAACGTTATTTTAAATACTTAGTTTTATCGGTATTTACTATTAAATAGAAATAATAATAGATATAAAAAGAGAAATCTTCTTAAAACCTTAGATATTTAAGCTTTTATTAAATACTTAACCTAATATAATATAAACCTACTAATCGATATAACCTTTAAGTAAGTTTTAACCTTAAAAGTAAATATTAAAAGAAATCGAACGCTATATATAAAAAGTTACCCTTAAAGATTAAATCCGAACCCTTACGCTTTATTATTAAATAAATACTATACTAAAGTTTTAATATAGTTTTATTATTAAGCCGTTTATTTACCGTTATCTATTTAATAAAGATACTATTATTTAAATGTTTTAATTATTCTGCTTTCTGTTAAAGCGATAAGCTAGTCGATAAAGATATTATTATTTAAATACCTTATATACCTTATACTACTCTCTGTTAAGGCGATAAGCCTATCGCTTATCGCCTGTTTAATAAAGATACCGTTATTTAAGTATCTTATATACTTTATACTACTTTCTGTTATTAATATTTAGCTTTTTATCAGATAACTATTACATAGCAGGCTAATACTACTTTTTAAAGCCGCTATAGTTACTTAACCGACTTAACGGATATTTAAATCTAACCTATATAAACTAAACAGGTATAATAATATTTAAACTATTAGAACTATAAGCAGACTTACTTTAAATTTTACTTTAGTTCTGCTTACTTTTTACTTTTAATATTATACTTAATATTTTATATAAGCTTAACCTAACTTAATACTTATACTACCTACTATTATAAACAGATCTATTAAACTAGCTTTTAATATTAAGAAGTTATTTTTTAAACCGACGCCTACGTAAATATAAATTACTAATCTAGCTTTTAGCTTTATAGTAAGTTAAAACTCCTTATATCTACTTCTTTACTCGATACTAATTCTATTTACTTTATAGCTAACCTTTCGAAAAGACTACTTAATAACCGACTAACCTTATATAATACCTAACTAGTTATCGATTAAGCTATCGATAGTAAGTTAGAAAACATTTTATTCTTAATCTCGATAAATTAATACTAATAATCTTAGCTAAAGCTAACCTTTAAAAGAAAGAACTAACTAACCGACTAGTTTTATATAATACCCGAAGGTTTATTCTAGCCTTATATTATTAAAGACAAATATATAATTATCGTTTAAACAGTTTCTAACTAAAAAGCTAATAACGAAGTATTTTTAGTTACTTTTAAAGATATTTTTACGTTTAGATTAAAAGACTTTATATTTCTGTCTTATTTTCGAAAAAATAAAGTATTTATACCTAGCCTTTTTTAAATATAATATAATAAACGTATTAAAAACGTTATAAATAGCTTTTAATAAAACTTTTATAAAATCCCTTCGGCTAATATTACTTCGTTAAAAGCTAATAAAACCGAATTTTTAAAGCTATAAACCTTTAACTTTTTAACCGACTAAAACGTTTTATTTCTTACTTTACTATTTAACGTATTTTTAAAAGCTTTTATACTATTTACTTTTTATTAAAAAGCCTTATACTATTATATAAAGGCTAATCTTATAATTATTATAAGCTTTTTTAACTAAGTAAAAGGCCCGGATATATTTATTTTAAACCTTATAGTCGCCGTTTATTAATAAAAGGTTTTATAAGATTTCGAAACGTTTTAAAATTAACGCCTTCCTATTCTTTAATAGCTTACCGTCGTTATAAAGAACTTTATAACAGCTCGACCTTTATTAAGGCTTAATAACCGGAAACGTTAAGCTTAGTTAAAGTAATAGGCCGAAATAACCGAAGACTTAAAGATAGTTTTTAAAACTATCTTTACCGGGAGAAAGATACGAATTTTAAAGGAAAAGCTCGCTAAAGCTAAATATCCGCCTTTTACACTCCGAATCGAAATTTACAGATCTCTTAATAATATATTAGTTTAAATAACGTTCCGGATTTAATAAAGCTACTTAGCTATTTTTAAAAGCTACGACTTTAGCGAATCGGAGTTTAAAACCTATATACTTTTTAATAATACGATTTATCCCTTTTATATCTTTTACTATAGTTAGCTATATTTTTTAAACTATATAATTAGTATTCTGTATACTATATTAGTTTCGTTAAAGTTTTATATAAGATATAATAAAGCTATAATACGTTTCGACCTTTATAAGTTTAAACTAGGTATTTATTAAAAGCGGTTCTTTTTTTAAATTATTTATAACGTTTTATAATAAGTCGTTTAAGCCGTTTAAAAAATTAATAACTAAAAGACAGACGACCGCTATTCGCTAGATTTTATATTTAAAATCTAATAATCGATTATAAACCGCTAAAGCTTTCCGATCGTTTTATTCGAAAATAGTCTTTTCTAGTATATTACTATTATATAAAAACCTCCGAACTTAGTAATATTTTCGGGATATTAAAGTCTTTTATTATTAGTAGTTAAACCTATTATATACTCGGACTTATTTAATTCGGTAAAAAGCTTTTAAAATAAGTTTTATAACGTTACTTAAGATAATAATATTACAAATAAGGTTATAAGCTTTTATAATCTTTCGTTTTAGCTAACTTAGTTTACTTACTTATTATAAATTTTAATAAATAGTCTGTTTTAGAAGTTTTATTATAAACTTAATATAAAGCGATAGGTTTTACCCGAAGAATACTTTAAGATAAAAGCTTTTAATTTATTATTTATAAACCTTAACCTGCTAAACCCTTTATATATTTAACTTATAAATAGTTAAAACTAGCTACTCTTTTTCCGGTACTTTAATTATAATACTAATAACCTTAACGCCGGCTAGCTATAGTACTACCTTAACCGCTTTTATAACGAGTAAAGGTATAAATATAATAATTATTAAAGGTTATTTTCGAATTAAAAAGCTTTAAAAGCTTATTAGAATATTAACTCTTATCTCGATATAAAAGGAGTTTTCGATTAAGCTTATAAGTTTTTTTAAGAATATCTTTATTACGATTATATCGATTATACTAGAAGGTAAGAGAAATTCGGTATAAAATATTACTTTTATCGATACCGCTAAAGTTATATACCTTTAAAAAAGCAATCGCCTCCGATAATAATTTATAAATACGGCTTTTATTAAGCGGATAAAATAAGTTTACTTATCTAGTATTAAGCCTCCCGATTCTATTAATAATGTATAAACGACCGTAGTAAACCTAACTAAAGGCTATTAAAAACGTTTTAATACTCGGTTTATTATATAAAAACTAATAATAAAAGGGATTAGCGGAAATATAAAGACTCGGAGAACTATAAAAAAGTTATTTTTTACTTTAACCTTTATTTTAAAGGTAAAATAGATATTATCGATAAGGCTATTATTTAAACGTAAAAGGCCGTTTAAAAGCCTTTTCTATTATAAATATTTTAAGATTTTTAAAATAGATATAAGGCTATATAAAATTACGGTTTATAAAAAAAAGGCTAAAGTAACGAATAGCAGAAATAACCTTATACGTATTAAGCTTATAAACTAAGCTTTTAATATATAAGTTATTATAATAAATATTTTAAATCTATAAAATACGAATTCTGTAATCCTACCTTTATTTTATTACTATAAAGGTATTATTATTAGCTTTATAACTTTAAGACGAATATCTTTTACCGGTCGAAGAAATATACCGTAAAGTACTATTTAACACTTAAAAGTACGCCGTTAAACTTTAAAAGTTAAAAGCCTACCGGAAACAATAGCTAAACTTTATAGCTATAGCTATTATTTTAAAGTAAGGCTTCCGGGAAAGGTAAAGTAGGTATTGTTATTAGATAATAGCCGGTTTCGAGCTTTAAAAAGCTAACTTTAAAACGTTATAATTTTAACGATAATTACTTCCCGGAGAGATCTTTAAAGCGTTAGTATTCGAAGCCGACCTTAAAACGTCGGAATTCTAACGATAATTACTTTTCGAAAAGATTTTTAAAACGTTAATATCCGGAGGTAGAATTAAATAACGAAATCGAAACTACTATATATCGGCGTTTATTATAGCTAGCCGCCTTTTAGCTATTAAGTAGTAGTATATCGATACTAATATAAGCGGTAACGTTAAACGATATTATAAATAAAGGTAAAGATAGCGCCGGTAGCGATAGTAGCGATAGTTTTAAGGCTAACTATACCGATAATAGTTCTAAGACTAGAAGGGGTTTTAAGGCTAACTATACCGATAATAGTAACAATAGTTTTAAAAGTAAATAATAGATTTAAAGGTACGAGGTAATATAAGGAAATAAAGGTAAGGATATTCAGATTAGATATATAAATTTAAACGTTAAGATATTATATAAACGATTATAACTATTTATTGCTTTTATCGCCTTTAATATTTAATCGAATAGCTTTCCTTTTTATCCTTTTTAAGCCGGAAGCCTTTTATAACTAACTTTTAAGTAAGATTTTTATATCGTTTATATCGTAATCTAGTAGCTATCTTTATAATATACGTTACGTCTTTTAAGGCGGACCGACCGTAAGAAGTATTATAGCTATACGTTACGTATTTTATATTCCGTTTTTTATAACAGACCGACTATAAAAGGTATTATAGCTTAGTATTACCTTTTTTATTTAATATAGCTTAAGCCGACCGTAGTAAACCGACTATAAAGATATCGTAGCTATTACTTAAATAGTTACTACCTAAGCAGTTACGTATTTTATAACAAACCGACTATAAAAGGTATCGTAGCTATACGTTATATACTTTATAGCGGACCGACTATAAAAGGTATTATAGCTATTACCTAAGCAGTTAGTTCTATAACAGACCGACTATAAGAGCTATCGTAACTATATAAAAGGTATTATAGCCTAGTATTACCTTTCTTATTTAGTATAGTTTAAACCGACCGTAATAAACCGACCGTAAAAAGTATTATAGCTATATATCTTCCGTAGTAAACCGACTATAAAGGTATCGTAGTTATACGTTATATATTCTATAGTAAACCGACTATAAGATAAACTATAAATATACTACCGATATAGCTATAGTTAGATAAATAGAAGACTATTAGACGTAATAAAAGCTAAATAATTAAAACTCGAAAGCCGAGGGTCGAAAGTTAAAGGCGATATAAAAACAGACGGCTACGATTAAACTCGAAAATCGAAGGTCGAAGGTCGAAGGTCGAAAGTCGAAAGCTATATAAAAACAGAGAGATAGTTATAATTAAACTCGAAGACTAGATTTAAAGGTTAAAGTAAAACTTACGATATATATATTAGCTTTAAATACACTTTAAAAACATATATTATACTCGAAATATACTTTAGAAACAGGCCTTAGACTCGAAAATACACTTTAGAAACAGGTCTTAAACTCGAAAATCTGCTCTAGAAACACTATCTTAGGAGTTAAGACCTACCAAAATCGGAAATTATCGCCTCTCGTTGTCGAGGCATGTGTCATAGTCAAGCTTCCAGTCACCACATTTCCAGGAGGCTGAGCTAACTATGTTTTTCCTGTGGCCTGGCTTGTCTGACAATTTCCAAAACTGGAAGTAGTAGTCAATGACCTCTTTCTCGTGTGCGGTCCAAAGTGCCGGTGCCATGGTGGTGCATGTGGTGATGGAGGAGCTTGACAGGATTCAGGTGGCCGGTGGCGGGTAGAGTCAAACCTTGTATGCCACAATGGCGTGATCTTCGCCTTGAAGACTTGAGTTTAATCAGTTCCTAAAAGAATAGAGTCGAGGTTCAAGAAAATCAGTGAGTTATAGTTGTTATTGATATAAAATTCAGGTCCGAGTCTGATCACCATCCCTTGCATCAGGGTTGGAGTATGAAGTATGGGGGGGTTTGTTACGTGAAGTCATTAACAGCGATGAGGCAGAACTTGCACCGAGCTCTGTTAGATTGTGCATGCCCCTACAGCCCCTAACCCTTAACCCTATTAGCTTAGGGCTACCCAACCCTGGGGTAGGGTTAGGGCTGGGGCTCTTACTGTCCGCCTCGTTTCTAATTCTGGACGGCCCGGCCAACATCTGACCGCGCCTCACTTACATCCTCAGCTCAGCTCGTGCCATCCAGCATCCTCTCCTTGATCTTTCCTTCACCTTTGTGCCTGTCCCATAATGGCCCTCACTTCCGGTAGTCTCTCGCCAACGATTTCCCTCCCAATCTCATGGAGTCACGGCCTTACAATGACAGGCTCTGGATCAGACTGCTCGTGCTCCTGGCCTACAAGACCGCAACGCACAAACATGCTCGGCGGCTGAGCTGGAATACACAGCCTGGGGGGGTCATCTTCGTCTCTCCTCGTCTATGCATCAAGTCTACACCTTTCACCCGACTGGCCGAGGCCAATGCTATGCGGTTCATCTCCCAGCACACAACAATCCCCGTGCCCAAGGTGCACTGCGCATTCGACGAGAAGGGCCAGACGTACATCTTGATGGAGAGGATCGAGGGCGAGAACCTCGCTCGGGCGTGGAGCCAGCGGTCCGACGAGTCCAGAGCCAAGATTCTCCAGCAGCTGAGGGCCATCGTGGAGGAGCTCCGCGGGATCCTGGCACCGCCCGGGGTGGGCGTCTCGAACATCGACGGCGGCCCCATATTCGACCACAGGCTCCCTCGGAAGTCGTCATGGGGCCCCTTCGCCACGATCCGGGACTTCCACCGGGAGCTGAGGAGCGGCATCCACGCGGGGGACATCCAGGACGACGCGTCGTCGCCGGGCGTCAAGGGCATGGCTTCGTTCCACGAGCAGGCCTGGCAGGCGCCGGTTTTCACCCATGGCGACCTCAGCGCCCTGAACATCTTGGTCCGCGGCGACGAGGTGGTCGGTATCGTCGACTGGGAGACGGCAGGGTGGTATCCGCCTTACTGGGAGTACACGTCGGCAAAACATACCAACCCGCAGAACCTATGGTGGCAGGACGAGGTGGACAAGTTTGTCGCGCCCATGCCGGAAGCGCTCGAGATGGAGACCATTCGGCGCCGGTTTTTCGGAGACTTCTAAGCATGTGAGGAATAGTACAGATATACCGATTTAAGGAAAATTAGATACAATTAATAATATAGGGCGCTGACATGCAGTGTCCAAGTCTGCGTTACTACTCATGCGATGATCTCGGCCATCTGCAGCAAATCGTACGTCGCCACCCGGTCCATATCAAACAGCCCAGGCGGCGCACCTCCATCAAACCGGTGTTCCCTCTCTTTTCTCTTCACATAGCCCAACGCCGTGCCTCTCACCTGCGCCCAGTCCGTCACTGACGCCCGACTCAGGGCCTTGCCCTCCTGCCGCAGCATCTCCAGCGCCTCGTTCACCCACCACACGCAGTTCCACCCGGACTGGTTGTCCCTGATCGGCACGTCGCGCAGCACGGCCATGACCCTCTCCATGTTCATGACCTTCCCGATAACGATGCGGACGAGGATCATGGCGGTCGGGTTCATCCCGATGTCTCGCTCCTCGTAGACCCATTGGGTTCCCGTGCGCCCGTCGACGTTCATCATGGTCTCCTTGACGTGGAAGCGTTTCCCCTTGGAGTGGACGTGTTCATTCTTGGGTCCTACCAGTAGTGCCCAGTGGTATCTGTCGAGTGCATCCGCATTAGCTACACTTGTCCGGAGGGTGGAGCTTCGGAGAGGACTTACTTGTCTTCGCCGCCGGACATGACACTGTCGCCGCCTCTAGCATACAGGGCGATGTATAGCCTGTCCTTGTTGGACGGCTTCATGTAGACTGGTGTAGCATGTGGCATTTCTCTGGGTAACCAGCCAGGAGATAAGTCAACATTGGGTCAATATGGGTATCAAAGTTGACCGAGGAAAACGGGGCGTTCGTCTACAGAATGGAAGATATCTTAGCCAAGAGAGTGAATTAGAATTATAATAAGAGATAGCTGGTATTCATGATGACCATGGCGACCACGAGGTCACCTGCTGGCTGGTTTGTTGTTCGTAAGTCAGAGGACGTAAAAGCCAGAACGAGTCGTCACAGGCCATGTTCTATGGGGACATATGAGATATTTCAGTGTATAGGACTCCCAAGGCCAGTCAATCCCGGATGCATCTGGGTGTCTGGTTCAATGTTGCTAACTTGGGTGATCACCGTTCTGGCAGTTTGAAGGCCACTTGCATGGGCCGTTTCAAGATTTCAAGAATTACTATTTCGGTCCCGAGACATTTGTTCTGGAAGCGATCCTGACCAATTGCCGTTCTCACCTGCAGACGATCCCCTGTGCCCCAGGTGCGGTGGGCGAACTGGTGGCTGCGCCGCTGTCTCATGGTCGGGGCCCGTGGCCGGGCTGAATCCTTCAGCCTGGCGGAAGGCCGCTAGTTCACAGGAAACACGTGGCGATGGTGCCCCGGTCAAGGAAGAATCGCTAATCTGGGTGCCTGCTGAGCGGGCCAGGTAGATTCTCCTTGGAAACCGACGTGGCGTGGCTAAATCGTGGAGTCATTGGTGGCCCCGGGTAAGCGGGATCTCAACTGTACCGACACGCACGACGTGTCGGTGTTTTCCCTACGGGTTTGCCACGGTATGCACGATGATGCCAGGTCCAAGAGACTGGGATGCTGAATGAAACGCTACTAGGCAATTGCCTTGAAACAATGCACGTTGAGATCTTCGATTTGATTATCCGGTGCGAATCATCTGAGACGGAAACCGTACCCGACACCTAGGTGCGCCCATGCCACGTCCAGAATGTCCACCACGGACAAGACAGAGCTTTGGACATAGCAGAGCTGCGATCTCGGTGACAACATCTAGCAGGTGACACCTGCGTTGGGGTCGAGATACTGGTGATCTGGACTGTATGACCATCATAGGCTGGCCACTCTTCAATGTTGGCGAGGACGTGGAGGTTATTTATAGGCTCATTTGATAGGTCCACATTTTTTTGTCTCAGGTGACTATGAACTGGTCGATTGAGCCAGTCGATATAAGCATTTAGAACAAACTGCAAACTGCAATCGTGTGCTGAGCCTTCTCCGTTTGATAACTTTGATCGGGGCCCTGGGGCAAGCCGGGCACACATCGGGTGGCTTCAATGTTACTCTGACTTTTTGTATGCAGGCTACGTTGCAAAATCAAGCAGTCGCTGGAACTCCAGCCATTTTCTTGAAAAGTAAGTGAGCAGCTGTAGAAGCGTGTCCTCATCGTTTCGAAGGTTCCCGTCCGGGAAGCACCCACCCGTATCATATTACATACTAAGTATGTACCAGTTGACATCCACGTCGAGTTCCACATCACCTGGATCGGAGAATCAGCCTTATACTTCCTCCTCCTTTCTGCTATTCCTACAAAATTCATGTAGTGAATGGAGTTGTTGAGAACACTGACTTAATGGAATCAAGTGAGAAAGCTGTGCTATTCAGAAGCTGGAGGAGTTGTCTCAATCAGTTGACCAGGTTGCAACATGTGCATCGAACGACAGGCTTATCACAGTCAGTTATTAGACGTACTCATCAATGGGTTCAACTGAAGTGTATCGAATGATTAGGAGGTAGGAACAAGTGTTGTTGTAAGTGACTCGTTCATAAAACACAAACTACCGTCGACGTGGAGGCATCTTAATAAGATAATGCCAAGCCGAGCGGATGACTTCAACGTTCATGTTCGAATGCTGACATTCTTGTTTCAACCCAAATCCACACGCCTCGAGCTCTTAAGGTCCACCTCACAGAGAAATAGTATGAATCAAAGGGTTTCCCCAGTACCACTGCTTCTGTCAACCTTTCCACCGTGCCAACGAACTTGAGCTTAGCTTCGACCACCTGCAAAAACCAACATGTTGAGCACAAACCACCCATCCACTTTGACCCATGGGATGCCAAGACCTGATTTTACCCAGGATCCTCTTCAACATGGAACACGAGCGTCGCCAAAATGTAAACAGAATATGCTTGCCGATCAGTTACCCGAGTGAACACCCAAAGATGGCACCTGACCTTCAATCTTTGTTCGAGGCGGACGTAATGTTCGCTTCCTGCGTCAAACAGCGGTATCACGTGGCCTGACTCCGAAAACCGGACTTCAAGATCTTCAAGATGCTTTGCATGATGCATAAGAAAAAAAAACCACAGTAAGTAGATCACCCGATTGACCCGAGTCAGCAAGTGTAAGTAACGTGAAAATTGTCTGACAGGCCGCATCCTTTTGCGAAACAGCTGAAAAGGCGCGCCTACGGGATTTTTGGACGCCCCCAGTGGCCTATGCAGACAAGTTGACCGGTTCCATTCTAATATAGTGGGACCCTCTATGTACCTAAGTATTTTCCATCTTCTCGAGGTGACGCTCCGGTCGCTACATAGGGCTCCCTCTCGTGACGACCGTAAATATCCCGGGTTGGTCCTCGGAGAACTCGGGTACGGCCGTACCGGCCTCTCGCCGGACGCCCTTTCGCAATGACAATTGTCGGCCCTTCGTGATAACAATTGTGTCTGTATGTGTATGTAGAAGTCTGTAAGTGTTTTTGGTGGTGTTCTTAGGAGCGTCTAAAATCCCGTGGGGGCGTCTTTTCAGCCGTTTCGATCCTTTAGCTTGGGTTTTGCTTTCTCCTCTCAATCAGCCACCCAACCACCGTCTTTTTCTTTTTCTCTTTCTTCTCTTTCTTTTTGATATTCTGTCTCTCACTCTTTCCTTTCCAGCGTAACATTACTGTAAACTGAAGAATTGGACGCTTAAACGGGTGTCCAGCCTGTCTTGAGAGTGACTAACCCTAAACACCTCGGGGTGATTCCGGAAGTGGAGTGAGGGAAGGGGGGCCCTTACTCGGGACCTGAATATCTCCCGCTGCAGGTGTGACGATCTTACCCCGATAGGAAGATCTTGTGGGACTCATACCCAGATGCGCCCGGCCGAGACTGCATAGAAGGTTCCCGCGACATTTTAAGTGCCGGCGCAGGCATGGCATTCGACCTCCCGGTCTCGACCGGAAAGACTTCGGCCGCCTCGGTGGCGGTGAGAGTGACATGGTATGACTTTTGCGCCGGGTCCTCGTCCAATTGTCCGGGGATTCCGGCCAGGCCATTATGGAGAGAAAGGATATAAGCGAAAGTGCCCCCCCCTTTTTGGGCAATTACAGTAGCGAAGAGCTGGCTCTAGCTTTTTGGCCATCTGAGCGACTATTAACGATATGAGTTTGTCCTCGGGTCTTCTCTTGTTAATCCTGTTTTAGTAGAGGGAAATAATCTATCTATCGCATCGAGACCACCGTTGAAGTCTAGTCACACAACCATCGGCATGGACCACCCTGACACCAATGAGAAGGCCCTGGATGCCGGCAACATGGACGGCGCGGGCATACAAGTCCCGGACCTGGAACGCCATCAAGATCCCATGGACGACAAAAGTAGCTACCAAGCCTCAAGTCAACCGCCATCAACACCGTCCAGCCATGGAAAAGACGGCAACGACCCCGACTACAAGATCAACCTTGAGAGGGACAGGTTAGGTCTGCCTCACATCAACCGGAAGGAACAAGCCCTGGCCCCGAAGGAGTCCAACCCCTGGGAACATCTCGGCCTCACCCTCGGCCTGCCCATGGTCCTGCTCTTCGACATCGTCGTCCCCTGCATCATCTACTACACCTGGTACAACAAGCACCACGCCGCGTACGTGCGCGAGTGCTCCGCGCTCTTCCCCGGGGTCCCTCTCCCGCAGTGCCCGGTCGCCGCGCCCGAGTTCGACAAGGACATCCTCGGCAGCGCCATCGCCTGCTTCGGCTTCGGCGAGCTGTGGATCCTGCTGGGGCGGGTGCACAGGCTGTACTTCCACCACGGCGACTGCGCGCCGCTCATCAGCACCCGCCGGTGGGAGCTCGACGCCACCTCGTGGGTGTACGCCGCGTCCATGGTCGTCGCGCTCGTGCCCTTCCTGGTCGGCAGCTCGCTCGTCCTCCCCAAGCTGTACCTGTACGGCCCGAGCTTCCTCATGGGCTTCCTGGGCCTGCTGATGGTCGCCACCGTCTTGCCCCCGTTCCCCGCCCCCGTGCGCCTCAGCTCCATGCCGCAGTGGTCGCCCATGCGGCCCTTCATCTACTACGCGGCCGAGGACTTCCTCGCCGTGGACGGGCTGCAGGACCGGGACTTCCGGCTGCGGTACAACGACCGGTACGAGTCGAACCCCTTGTTCCGGAGGTTTCTGTACAACCTGACCCTGTGGTGGGCGCTGGGGGTGTGCGTGTATATCGGCTCCGTGTCGGCCGTCATCTGGACGCTGGACTTCCACCACGCCTTTGGGCTGTCGCTTGGTGTCCTGTTCAGCTACATCGCCATCTGGGCCGTGGTTACGTACCTCTGGACGGGGATGGAGATGCAGAGGGAGCATGAGGCGTACGAAAGGGGAGACTTTGAGGTCTGAGTTGGGTCGGCAAAGTCGGAGATGGTGTGTTAGAGATACTGAACTATGATACCCCTGCTGTCTACGAGCAAGCTTAATTTCAGTCTAACATCATCGAGACCACTGGAGGGTCTATGGACCAGTTCCTGGGAATGGAAGCCTTGGTTGGGCTGTTTATGGCCCTTAACTCAGAGTCTCTGAGGGCGAATTTTAATTATAATTACACGGCGAAGTCTGGTGCTTGGTATCACCCAATTTATGCGGAGCTGGCGTTTTTGGATGCATCTTCCAGTCGTAAATGGACATTATATCGGCACCAACATTGTTGTGTGTCATATTGAAATCCCCGGGCCGTTCCTAGAATTCACACCCGAGTTATACCAACATTGGTATACCAACATTGAACAAGACAAACAACCAGAATACCTATTGAGTCCAGGTCGTCTGTGAACCCATGACGGGATGCCTGAAACGGGTTCTGTCATCTTCGTTCCCACTGTACGTACATACGGTGTTAGCTACTAAGCGTCGCCCTTGGTTACCACTTGCTTACTGCAGTTATTTATGTGCCTGTCTCAAACCATAAAGTCGACATTATTGATCATCGCATCATGTATTTGGTATAATTCTGTGCCACCATCTTCCTGCTACACATGCACATTGGTCAGTGTGTACCCCGCAGAATCCTAACAACGCCCGAAACAATGCCTCTGCCTCCATATACGCCTTAACGAACACAATTGATATTACGTGAAGCAACTATCGTCTGAATAGCGCCGACGCCGTCGCGTAAATTGCCAAATTCTATTTCCGAGCGTAACTTGCCACCAACCCTATTGAACAGTTTGATAAACGAACCTGTGCTGTATTATCAGTCTCTATTCTCTTTTCATGCCTCAAAAGCCACCGGTAGGGTTCTCTTCAAACTTGTGACTTACCACGCCGACCAACATCTAACCCAGACGGAGGATGTAACCAAAACCATCATGAAAACATAAGCCCTCCTTTTAGATGACGAACATGATTGCATCCACAAGCTTGGAGAGACCATCGAAAATCTTGTCGATTTTAGAATTAACAAGCTGTCGAACCTTTTTGACCAGTCTCTTGAACTTGGATTGCTTCGCGTTCTGGTCAGATTGATTCGCCTCGGAGTGGATATTGTGTGGCTTTGGCTGGCTGGAAACCCCTGCTACATGCTTATCTTTCTGGCGAGAGAACGGTGTTTTCATCATGTTTGGTTGGTGGGGTGGGAGAGGAGGTCTTTGAGTGCAAATTCTGCGAAAGCTGACGGTGTGTCGTAGCGGTGGATTCATTTGTAAGGATTTGAGGAAGACAAGACCAAGAAATGGGCCCTAAATGTGTGAGTATAACTATACAATGAAGAAGGGAAGTGAATAACGTGGCGGGAGTGGCTTGGTTCCTGTTGGTTTTAGCGTTGGCGGGTGGTCGAAGTACAATGACCGGGTCCTAGCTTTGACTGTGATATGGTATAACTCGAAAGTGAGTGGTGATTGTGCTTGCTTCTAAAAAAAAGGGCCAAAAAACGAGTCCGTCTTTGCCTTGTGTATTGATGGCAAGCATCCCAAGGTATATTTCCACCTTTGTGCCTATCTGGGCAAACTCAGAATATCCCCGTGGCGAAGCACACAAGTTTCATTGTCAGCAGTAAGGACTCAAAGAAGTGGATAAATGGATACACTACTCTGCCTTCTTTCTTCTTCATTGCCCATTTGCTTTGTCCCAATGGCGTCCTGATCCTCCAAATCCTTCGAATCCAACCACTTATTTTTTGAGAGCTTTGATGAGAAAAGATCAGTACGACGGCGAAAGCAAGGGAACAGACGGAAACTAGCACATCTTACATTCGTGGGTATATCTTTGTCGCTGTGAAGAATGATTTACTATAGTTTCTCAGTAGTGCAATGCCCTTACTCATTGGCTGTTGGTTGGTTGACAACACAAAACAACTTGATTGCTGGTAATTGCATGTACATAGCCATCTTCCAAGATTGCAACATTGGGATGGTCGAGCTGACGATTTAAAATCAAACGGAATCCTCAATTTAAATCGGTTACACTATTTAATTCCCATACTTAAACTTCGCATAATTGGATACGATGAAGAAGACGACACATGTAGGAGACAAACATAGGGTTTCGAGTATCTGAACTCATCACGCGAGAGTAGAATCGCACAACAGGATGGGCTTTTCGGTATCGTGAACTGTGAGCTTCGTAAACTTTTACTGCTCTATCATTTATTGCGCTGGAACAGGTTAGATGAAGCTTGCTCGTCTCGATCGAGCCATCCTGGACAACGAACACAGCACAATGTGCACAGTTGAATATGTTGCCTGATATCGCCCAGCGGAGGAGCGCGTTTGTGTCAACCATAATGCGTAGTTCCTCAGCAATAGCCTCGCACCATTGACTCGTTCTCCTCGAGGCTGTCCCTGGGCACCTTGGCCAGCTCCACACCCGGCGGGCGCGTCATTAGGATCGAGATAGGCGTGTACGAAGTCTGTGTATAAGTGCAATGGCTGATAACCCTTGGGTCTTGGAACACCGCGGCACGAATGGCTCGCATGCTCTGGGGTCTGTTAATGCTTCTGCCGTCGGATCACTTGAGTGGCAAATCGAAGGGCAGGTTTGCTATTCAAGAGGAGTTGGGGATGCCGAACCAGGTAATTACTAGCGGGAGAAGGTATGGAAGAAACTATGGAAGCGGGCGGCAGTGCACAGAGTTAAGGAGGGAAGAGGCGAGGGGATCAGCGGCATTGATGTCTTTGCGGGCAATGGGTTGCTCACCTGCTGTGGGTGGTCCCGAGGTCGCCATGTGATGTCGAAGTCGAGCCTTACCTCCTGTGGCAGGGCGTTTCGCTCCCAGTATTACAGCTCGCGCATCAACACCGTGGCTCCCAGAGTCCCCAGGTTGACAGCCTGGACGAGCGCATGAGTGTCGAAGGAACATGTTCTTTATTTACGGGTCAATTCGATGTGACTGGCATGAGTTGCGCGCTTCGCTCTCTGCCTCCCGCACGACGATCCCTACAAAGACTATTTCGGCCAAGATTGGCTCTACTTCTGCGTCCAAATTACTAGCATAAAGTACCTAAGTACTGTACAACCACCCACCTACGACTGCCTACCTACCCGACTGTCCACCTATTCGACTACCCACCTGTCAATGTTTGCACATGTATTACATGCCTACCCGTCCAACCACACAGCTCGGACACGCTCAGCTGTCGATGACACCGTATCTTTTTGAGTGATCAATGAAGAGACTAATTATTCTAACTACTGTATATACCCAATAACAAGAAGAGGCTGTAGTGGTTTTAGCATTTTATTGATGGCTCCAGCAGTTCGGGTAACGGACCCTAACCCTTAAGATCCCGCGCTCCCGCACTCCCGCCCGCCCGTACCCGTCTCCACCCAAAATCCCTGATATCAGAGTTTTACAGGCTATATAAGACCCCCACCCACAATACTCCCACAACAATCCACCAAGCTACGCTCGATCAAAATCGAGTCAGTTATCCAATAACGTCTTCCGTAGTATAGTGGTCAGTATACAAGCTTGTCAATTATCTCTTCGGAGTGTTTCAACTCGCTTGGGACCCGGGTTCAATTCCCGGCGGGAGAGCTTTTTGCAGTCCGGCCATATGTTGCTTGTTCACCTCACATATTTTTACAATATTTGGTCTTTGCGGCATGCTTGCTTAGGCCTTCTACTTATTTTTTTGCGGCAGCTGGATGTGAAATAAAAGAGGAGGGGGGGGGATACAAGCTTGTTGATTACCTCTTCAGAGGGTTGCATCCAGATGTCTCGGGTCCACTGTTGATTCTTGGTGGACCCGCGTTCTGCAGTTTCCATATGTATATGTATACATAGATAATACACTTTTTTGCGAGCCCCTTCTGTGGGTAAATGGCCAGGGCGCAAGCTTTTGACAAGCACCGGTTTGGATCTTCTGTAGTATGGTGGTCCGTCAGGCAAGCTTATACTACGGAGGAGTTTGAGATCTTTCGTAGTATAGGAGCCCGTAGGGCGATCTTATACTACGGAGGGGTTCGAAATCTTTCGTAGTATAGGAGTCCGTGGGGCAAGCTTGTACTACGGAAGGGTTTGATTCTTACGTAGTATTGTAGTCCGGGGGGCATGCTTATAATACGCAAGGGTTTCGATTCTTACGTAGTACACAGTCCAGTACTGCCCGCATCTGGATCAACTTCTGGTGGCGTCTGCGGACCTGTCAAACCTTGCTTATTTCTGAAGCATAAAATAACACTAATGTTCCGAATTTAATCCATGGTTCTAGTGAGGAAGGACTGGATACCTTTGTTGGGCGCTCACTTTGCTTCCACATCTCCCCTTTTCAATTCCCTATGACTTTATAGTCACGACCACCAATAAAGTTATGTTTCGCTCCATTTTTGGTTGCCAACATAATTGTCTCAAGCAGGGACCACTTCTACCTTCTACACCAACGCACCCCACACATCCCTGCCAGTGACCCTCAGGGATACACCCAAGCTGACGATGAATCATTCCAAGGTTTACAGACAGCTGCCACCCCCGATCACATCGGCTTGGCAAAAGCTTGACTCGCCCGGATTCAACCAAGGCTGGCTGCACCCCGCAACGCATCGTGCAGGACACTACACCAGGCGAGGTAATTACTTAGCAGCCACTATTCAATGTGAGTAGTATTCACAGTGTTTCGGGAACGGGAAGCAGTCACATCAATCACTCATACATGCTGGACCTTAATATTCTTTATGCACCCAGTGTTGAAATACAATTGTGTCATGGCGACCCACACTGTTCCCGTGTCCCGGGCTCGGCCTTAGTAGTAAGTCCCGAATTTGTATGTTTAATCCGCCGACAACCCCGTCTCTTGATGTGATTGAGTCAATTGATGAGATCCCAAGGTCTCGAATGCTCCTCTGTTGCTGAGCTGAGGAAACCAGCTCTACAACAGCCAATCCCGTAGAGCCACATTCATTTACAATGGCTACAAAGCATATCGCTTCCTGGGTCCACGACCTGCAGTACTCTCAACTGCCCAAAGATGTCACCCGCGCCGCCGTGCAGAGCTTCTACAACTGGGCCGGCTGCACGGTAGGAGGCAGTGACCATGAAGCCGTCACCATCGCCGTAAGTCCCTGAACGTCGACCACTTGGGAATCACCGTCATAAACCCTTCCTCCTCACCAACGCCGAGACTGATCATCCACCACAGACCAAAGCCCTGAGCCCCTTCTTCGGCGCCCCCACCGCCTCCATCCTGGGCCACAAGGGCACCGTCCTCACCGACCCGCAGCACGCGGCACTCCTGAACGGCATCGCCTCCCACGTGCACGACTACGACGACACGCACCTCGACACCATCATCCACCCCACCGGGCCCGTCGCCAGCGCGCTCCTCGCCATCGCCGAGCACCAGTCCCTCAGGGGCGTCGGCGCCGGCGCCGGCGCCCCCACCCCTGTGAGCGGCAGGGACTTCCTCGTGGCGCTCGTCGCCGGCATCGAGGTCGAGTGCAAGCTCGGGCTGGCGGTCTGGCCGCAGCACTACGACGTCGGCTGGCACATCACGTCCACGACCGGGTCGGTCGGCGCGGCGGTCGCCGTGGCCAAGCTGCTCGGGCTCGGGACGGAGAGCATCGTGCACGCCATCGGCGTCGCCGCCACGCAGGTCGTCGGCCTGCGCGAGATGTTCGGCAGCCACACCAAGAGCTTCCACCCCGGGAGGGCGGCGCAGGCCGGGCTGATGGCCGCTCTGCTCGCCGGGGAGGGGTATACCAGCTCCGAGCAGCCGCTGGAGAGCAAGAGGGGGTGGGCCAGTGTTGTGGGCGTGACCAAGGGGGAGAAGGAAATCCAGGCGGACCTGGCGAGGTGGTCAGGACTCGGTGGTCAGAGTGAGGTCGGCTTGCCGGCGGTGGGCGGTACAGAGGGGAAGGGCCGGTGGGAGATTCTGAGGAACAGCTTCAAGCCGTTCCCGTGTGGCATTGTGATACATCCCGTGATCGATGCGTGCGCGCAAATACATCAGGATATGTTGAAAGAAGGGTTACGGGTTGAGGACATTGAAAGCGTCCATGCAAAGGTCCACCCCCTCGTGTTGGAATTGACTGGAAAGAAGGAGCCGAAGGATGGGCTGCAGGGAAAGTTCAGTGTATACCATGGAGGAGCTTGTGGACTGATATTCGGAAAGGCCACGCCAAGCCAATACGACGACGGCGTGGTGCAGGACCCCAAGGTGATTGGCGTTAGGGACCGGATAACAGCCGAAGTCGACCAAACCCTCGGTGCGGACGAGACCGTGGTCGTGGTGACAATGAAGGGCGGCAAGACAGTGGAGAAGCATGTTCAGCACGCTGTGGGAAGCATGGAAGCCCCATTGGATGAGCAGCGGCTGCAGGAGAAGTTCCTCGACCAGTGTCAGAAGGTTCTTGGAGATGGCACAAAGGCGGCAAGCGATGCGCTATGGAAGCTCGAAGATGTGGAGGACATTGCGACGATCACGAAGATTTTGTAAACGGAATGCCAAAATTGGATGGAAATTACTTGCAGATTACACTGAAGTATCAATGGTCCCTCCAGAACACGGTCTCTGATTCTCCCTTGACCAGACAAAGTATCAAGCAAAAAGTCTCCAAAACAACAAAACAGCCCGTCCCGTTCACTCATCAATAGTCCTTGATCGCCGCAGGTTTGGCGTGCCTCATATGATCACGGGTGGTGAAATATTTGTATCTCACACATAAGAAAAGCCAGCTGAGCAGTATCAACGCCAACATATATACCGGTGTTAACAAAAACGTAGAATGTTTCCATGAGACCCTCGACCCTTCCAGAGCCTCGAGTTCGACCACTGGGTGGCCCAGGGGTAGCTTTGGGAAAGAAACACCTTGGGTAATCCCTGGGCCCACCCAGGGGAACAGAAGAAGGGGACTTACCTTCCAAGAGAGGTACGTGGCAGAGAAGGATTTGAAAGAGCAGGTCCTGAAAGAGAAGAATGGGAAAGAGAGGGACGTGAACAAGGCCTTCAAGGAATCGTTCTTTTCTTTCTCGAGAATCTCGGTGAAGCGTTTGCTCAACTGGCGATGCAGATCAGGGATGGCTTCCATGATCTTGGCACTGTCGTTGTGCTGTGGGTCGGAACGTCCCGTTTGGGTCGAGGAGGAAGGGACCTGGCTCAAAGCCGACAACTCGACTCCCGTCAGAAGGTTTTCCGTGTCATGGGGCGGTGATGTTTTGCGTGGGGAGGTGACGTTGTCATCCGGCGGTGATGTTTTGTCTAGGAAGGTGGCGATGGCATCGTGGTACTGCTTAACGCCTAAGACGATCCAGAGCAGGGCACATCGAATAGAGCAACTTGACTGCCATTGTACACTATTTACAATGGGCGTGGGAAGCTCCCTTATATAGACCATATCAGTAGCGAGCTCCACAAT